>CM033471.1:110341093-110800963 GCA_019447015.1 Hymenochirus boettgeri | reverse complement strand
CAAATGGAAATGGACTGTACATACTAATTGCACAGAGCAAATGGAACGCTCAAACACACTATTGCACAAGCAAATGGACGGACTAACATACTATTGCACAGAGCAATGGACGGTAACATACTATTGCACAGAGCAAATGGACGGTAACATACTATCTGCCAGCAGCAAATGGTGAGGTAACATACTATTGCAGAGGCTATTGCACAACACAAATGTAACGGTAACCATGATTATATGCACAGAGCAATGTCTGTGGTAGCACTCCAATGGCAACATTATTTTACATTAAAACATATAGTGAAGTGGCAACTGATCTAACCAAAACATTAGAACCAACAGAACAGATAATGATCACTGCACTTCTGGCCCCATATATCATAATATCTATGCTAGTGCAAACAGTAAACAATATGGGGGTTTAAGTGTAAACGTTTTAATCATAAAAGTGAAAAGTCACTTCCACCACGTCAAGATAACCCAGTATGGAAGGTCCTAACAAATCCTTGGGGTCATTTAGGTCTGGGCTACAACATCCCTGCTTGGGGTTGCATTTTCTTCTCTGGAGGAGGGTTGTCTCCCCTGACTTAATCCTGCCTTTGCAGAATTGTCACTGGCGCAATCGACAATTGAAATGGGCAAGATAGAAACCCGTGTGGGATGTTGAGTGTAAAAACGATGGGTGGGCAAACACTATCTAAACATGCTAGTAAATGTTGGCGAGTCACAGAATTCAAATCCCATGAATGGTCGCAATAGTTATCATGTGTGGAGCCGTGGAGGGTTTTCTCAAGGGTGTGTTAAGGGTGTGTGCCATGCAGATTTTTGGAGGTTGAAATATTTTCACCAGTATAACACTCATTTTGTTGTATTTGGTACATGAAATCTATTTTATAAAATTTTCAAACACAGTCAATGTAGTATGAACATTACAATAGCATAAATTTGAATACCAATTACCGGCCTAAATGCATAAGTAATGGGTTAATTCAACTTAAAACTTCAACGTTAAGAAACACAAGTGCGTCTCGAGGAAAATTGTGCAGTTGTTCCAAGTTTGCCCACGATCTGAAAAATGTTGAACCTCTGGTGTAGAGTCCTCCAGCTAATTCCAATCATCAAGATAAGCATCATTAGATCTGCTGCTCCCTGTTTGTCTTTTTTTTTAAGGCCCATCAAATGGTTACCAAATCCACTTAAGTTTAAAACGTAATAAACATGCTTAATCCACTAAAAGAAAAAAGTTCACTACAAAGTGACTAATTCCTAAATAATTGATTGAAGAAAGGCAATAGGTCCGTTTTATACCCTCCCTTTCTTCATCATGCATTTTTCGTGAACTATCCTTAACGCTCAAATCTACAATGTCCTTCATTAGAGTCTTGGCAGAAGGGCTGATTGTTATCTTGCTTCCTAAAGCCGGCCATAATCTAGCTATTGCATCTGTAGCTGTTTGGTGTGCTCAATAAACAGCTGATCTTTTTAAAGGGCATGTCCCCCTAAAGACAAAAACTGAGACTTGTCCCCCCCCCCACCACTTCCCCCAACGCCCAAACCAATGCTATTTTTAATCAAGTTTATTAATTTGTACAAGTTAAACCAAGAATTCTGTTTCTGGACGCAAAGGTATTCAGTGTTTTTCCTGCTGTCTCAGTTTCACATAACCCACCTTCACTAGTCGTGTGCTAACACAAAGAAAGTAGTTTGAGGCACCAAGAAGTATATCAGTATATTTTAAATCCGTTATTAGACTAAATACAGGGGAATCCTTTTTGTGTTCTAACAACATGTGGGAAAAATTAAACATTGTAAACAATAGAGTGGACGTTGTGGGAAAACATATACCTGCGCGTTAAAGCAGTGAAGGTTGTATATGTAGACTTATAACGTGTATATACAAGTACTAACTGATGAGTCATATAGACTCACTCAGGTCAAGTAATAATTACAAGAAGTTCACAGCATGCACCACGGTAAAGACATAGCGAGGTGCTATGTATATAATCAATGGCGTTGTGAGCGCATCAGACTCTAGGCTGGCTCCGCTGATGTGGTTTTCGCATCCGCCATAAGAGGCTTTTTCCAACAGCGGCAGAAGTGTTCTCGTGACCGCGGTGTCTTTAGGTCCTGATCCGTACGTACGTCTCGCCGCTAAAACGTGATTACATCAATCAGTACGCGGCATAAGAATAAGCCCATCGCGCTAGTAATTTCGCATCATTACATATGCAAACCGGCTTGAGAGCTGGTTGCGTGTGTTGCTAACGTGTACGCGCTATCCCTTAGCCGATGATCGTCATATCTACAGTGCCATTACGAGGTAACTGTGTTCTGCCCAGTTCTTACACAATGTCCAAGCTAGTATTATTACTATATAGAAGTAAGTTATAATCAAACCTTCCAAAATAAAACTTCAATACCTTCAAAATAAACCTAATCACATCTCTAATAAATTGTGAAAGTTAGTGCTGGAGAAGTTCAGCAATATTACTTCCTGCTTGACACTCCTGTATTTAGCCATGTGACCAGCTTGTAGTTCATGTGACCACCCCTGCCTTAATAGGCCTCTTCTTGTCACTTCAATTTGTCCCCCCCCCAGGTACTTCCTGATTTCCCCACATTATCTTTACTGAGCATTGCTTCTCCCCCTGGGTGCAGGGCGGGCAAGGTAAGGTGATGTCACTAAAGCTACTGGAAGCAGGAAGTTTGAACATTCACCCCAATATCATTTCTTACAGGGTGAACCAGAGATGTGATTGTCAGCTCTTCTAAAGGAAATACTGCAGGCTTTCATTTAATCCTAACTTGTTTGGAGACCACAGTTGCCCTTGTAATAATAGTGGGTACACCTTATTGAGCGAAAGATATCCCATTCTGATTATTTCTGCTACCAGTCAGAACTCTCATAGTCCTGTGTGTTACACTTTTGTAATTCAAGCCTCTTTGTGTATCTACATCTCTATAGGCCAGCAGATATAATATTTTTGTTTCTACATGTTTCTTTCCTGTTGCTGGCTTCCTAATCATTTCTATAAATTTTAATCCAAATGTCTAATCTTCTAGTTTATTAGATGCTATCCTCAGTCAGCTCCCTTGCTCTGCATGTCCAGGGATGACGCTATCTTCTCATATTCACAGTATGATTCTTCATTCTGTGAGATCCTTCATCTGGAACATGCATTAGCACTGAGATCTAATTCTAACTTCTAACGTTTATTTTCCAAGCCCCAACTCAAGATCACCTTCTGCAAATGCACACTTTAGGAGAGGCACCTAATTTGACTGTAACGCGTGTGCATTGCTAATCGTGTTGAGGTGTGTCCTCAGTCTTACCTATAAGTCTAAATGCCTAGAAATCGTCTTCTGATCTGGCTCTGGTGTGCAATCTTCTACTTCTACGTTCAGTAGAGTGGGGGTGGTTCCAGGTGTAACATTTTACAGCAGGAGAGAGATTTTACGTATTAGTGATACCGTTTAATGGTTAATAGTTATCCCAATACCAGGCATCGCTTCATTAAAAGGTTCTCCTTCTGGTCACTATACTATTTTATTTACCCCCTGGTCGTTAGAAACCACGGTCATACAGATTAGCTCATGCTTTTTATCGAATTGTTTACACGATGGATCAAATATTGTTTAGTGTTTCCCATTATGTTATATCTCTATAGCGGGTATGTTTAGCCCTGTATGTAATTTGGTTTGACCAGAAGTAACTGCCATTCTTATAACATTGAATATAGTTTCTATAACCTCCCTCCCCCCCCCACCCCCCCCCCCTGGCATAAGGATGAGCCTAGCTTTAGGCTTGGCCAAACTTGCAACTGCAACTGTTTAACGCACGGAAACGCATGTTATGGGTGTACATGAAAAACAAAAAAAATCTATGTTGTAGCTCCACATGCACATATGTCTGCACTGGCATCCGTTGTGGAGATCATGCGATTAGCATTTTTGGCGAATAATGCGATCCAATAATGCAATTATGCACAACACCGCACCAGTAAGTGTCCTTGCACTTTTTACGCCTGTTTAACCGCCACTGTAGTGTGGGTACAATCTTAAAGATCTGTTTGATCTACTGGCCATACACCATGTCCCTAAAGGACAAAAAAGACCTTAATAAAAAGTAGAACCCAACTCAATGCTCGCAACCACTGTACGTCATGGCGGTGTCTAAGAGCATATATTAATTATTGGATCAATGAACCAGGGCAATAGGCAGATGCAATTTTGTGGAGACTAAATATTAATTATCCCTCTTTAATTCCGTGTGAAATGTTATTGGAATCAGCATAATTTGCCAGATATAAAAACACAATATAATGGTAATCCTAAATGCCCAGATTCTCAAATTTCACGAAACAATCCTGGTCATGCCAACGGTGGATAAGAGATTACCCTTCATTAAAGGACACCTCCTCCTCATAATAACATCTTTTAAAATATTGCACTTTTCAATGATGTTGATATACTCCTTACCTTGTCCTCTGGAAACATTAAGCGTATGCCTGCTTGCTCTAAGATGCCTTATGGTAGTGTGTGTAACTGCTAAGTTTGGCACACCCACCTTCATAGCAATTTCGTGACTGGTTTATAAGCTTGAGCCACTCAGAAGACTAGGAAATTATCATTGAGTCTTCATGCCTTTGTGTCAACTGTCATGGGGTAAAGGCTCCTCCTTCGCGCAGTCACAGTCCCTTGCCTGATGTTATAGGATGCATCTGGACCAGATTACTCTCTGACAGCTCTCTATTCTTCAGTTTTTACCTTCCAGACACTGCAGGAGAACCAATGTGGCAGAGATGTAAGGTAAGGATTTTTTTTAACACTACCATGGGGCCAGTAGTGGGTTAAATTTTGTTTTGGGGGTGGCATGCCCTTTAAAGCAGCGAAACAACAATCAGACAATCGCGCATGGAATGTTGCCTAGAACAGCCACATGCTCATTCAGCACCGCATTTGCCACAGAATCTACATGTGTACACCTTTATCTGCAAACTAGGAGGTTAACATGCTCCCAAGCATGTCACCAAAGCTAAAAACGGCTTCTTTAAGAGACATCTTGTAGCAGCGCACATATATCGGGTGTTAAAGATCAGAATGGGAAAACCCCATTCCTATACACTGAGAGCTGCTTTGGCTCAGTGCATGCTAGAGTAGGCAATAGAGAGTGATACAGGCTCTCCGTCATAGCCTATATGATCACGTGGGCAACCAGAAAGATCATCAGACTTGTAAGAACTAGAAAAGGACAACAAATATTTTTCTGTTGTTCTGTACCTCCCCTTTTGTAAATTATAAGGAATTTTGAGTCACAGAGGATTTCCTTGACCTACAAAGCACCAGGCCTATTTTTTCCACCCCACCTTTGCTAAGTAACTGTGCCCTGGTCGCTCGTCCGCTTACACACCCCCCACCACCCCCCAAACCCCCCAAATAGGTGATGGATTATCCCTTCATAGCTACTCTAACCACTTTATACAATTTATGCTATAATTTTAACATAAATCTTACATAATATTTTAAAGGGCGGTCTGTTGTCTTCGATTGATTTAGTTTTAAATAAAAACCCTGCATGTCTGTTTCCTTTAAATAAGCCCTGAGTCACATCTCTAGTTTGTAGCTTGTGTCCAAATGATCTTGCGGGTAATGTTGTTTTAAATTAACTTCCTGCTTTCAGTAGTACGTGCTGCACCTGGCCCTTTCTAAATCAATGTCCGGTGGGGGGCAGAGCATGCTCCTTACAACCGAAGTACCTGCACTGTGTACAATAAAATATACGTTGAGAAGTGGACCTATTAATGCTAGCAGTAGACGGTTCACCATGGGCTACAGCTTGCAGCAAAGAACAAGGGTTCAGGAAGTTATATTGCTGAACTTTCCAGCTATAGCTTTTTCATAAGTTTTACCATAAGAGTACCCTGTGTTTCATTCTAAGAGTACAATAGAAAGGCTTTTTATTTTAACCCAACTTTGTTCAGAGACCACCTTGCCCTTTACTCCTAACATGGTTTGGAGAAAACCGTGATCCTTTAAGGTTCAAGTAACGATATTTTTAAGGTTTTTTATAATTTTTAAACATAGGGAAATTTCAGAGCCGTGGGATCACTCTTGCAGTTAAGTTTAGTCTTCGATTTCCGGCTCCTGTTAGATTATTTAAGAAGGGAGGAAAAACATAACTCCTTTACCCCCCCTCCCATTCTTCAATTCATGGCAAAAAATTATAGTGAACATATCCTTTAAAAATCTCTGTATTTGTGCTACTGCAAGTCTACTGCTCATATAACACATTCCTTTTGTCAACTGTCATCCAGCGTCTGGTGTACTCACATGATGAAGTCTAAAAGATTCAATGAATGAAGTGAGAAAGTCTTCTTTAACACCAGAGGAGATAAAAGAAGGAAGAGGTCTGTGCTGGTTTGTCTAAGTCAGACAACAGAGGAAATCATAGTGAACCAGCTAAACAAATATTAGTTGGAGAATTGGTGACAGTTTGAAGATCCCTACAGGACCTTTTCAACCTTTAAACCTCGTGATGAACTGTCGATATGGACTGTATGATGCCACTATGATACCAAAGAATCAAGAGGATGACCTTGTGGCTTCATTTTCTGGTATAAGTGTTAAATGATGATTTAATTACTACAAACATCCTTCTTTTCTAATACCCACTGTATATCTACTCCGTATATTTCAGGGGGCCTTTTTACCAATCCTTACTGCCTCACCAGCTTTAGTGCCTTTTAAGGTGTTTGGGGGCAATGGCCAAGTGCCCTGTTTGCCCATCTATGGTAAAACAAGCCCCATACACTCCTTTGTAGCATATAATTATTCATGTGTTTTGAAGAGTGTAAATGGAAATTTTTATTTTTCTCATTTTATTTACTACAAAAGTACAGATTGCCGATAAGTAGACAATTACAGGAATTGTAATTTGTTTCGCTTAGCATTACTATTATTCAGGATTGTGGCAACAATAGAAATTTGATACTATCCATTTATAATTGTATAACCATACAGCCTCATGTTTCCATATTATTCACAGAACTTTTTTTCAACCACAATGGAACTAACATCCAGCATTTAATGAATCTTGTTGTGGTTTCAATGAGCAATTTACTTTTCTCATAAAGAGAATGATAGGATACTTTACATCTCTGCTTACATTAAGCCATGGTGAGTGATCAACACTATAGGGTCAGGAGAACATCAACTACAAAGTGTTGAAGGAGAAATGAAGCCAGTCTGATCTTGATGTATACTAAAATGGGCTACACGAATATCACACACTGCTGGTCCCATTTGCATAGACCTAATTAATCATTGCTTGCATCCCTAAATTATAAAATGAATTGCCTTTTTCAAATAGTAGACCTTGACTAAAAGTGTTGAGAAACTTTGCTGTATCTGTCTTGAAAGGGAACTGTGGTCCTTGAAAACTATTAAGATTTATATAAAAATCCTGCAGCACACCTTCGAACTAAAACCAAATCCTAATCTCATAGATCAAATTTGTGAGAAGTTATTGCTGGAAAGTTCAGCACTCTACTTTCCTACTTAGCACTTCCTGTTTTCATCCCATGTGACCATCTTGTAGTCATCTGACCAGCCCCTGCCGCAATTACTAGCTCCCACTTCTCAACTGTCGCCCCCAGGTACTTCTGATTTCCCCAGCGGAAGTTTTTAACTGAGCATGCTTCTACCCCGGGGCGGATGGGCATGGCAGAGGGTCAGGCGATGTCACTCACAACCTACTGGAAGCAGCAAGTTTAAAACATTCACCCTAATGTAAATTTCCTCACGAGGTTCCAGTCAGAATGTGATTGGCGGCTCATTTTAAAGGAAATCCTATAGCTTTCATTACCCTTAACTTGTATGGAGACTCTGCCGCCTGCCTCTCCCTTGGAGAAAAGCATACATGCTCAGTGCCATCCCTCCCTCCCTCCTGTTTCCCTCGTCCTTCCTCCCCCTAGTGTAAATCCCCTTTTTTTGTAGTGTGGCTCCCCTCCCCCAACCCAACTGCTATAGTAATTTGGAAGCAAAACTCCCCGATCATTATTTACATTTCCTCTTTCCCGACGTTTTCAGTACCGCTGGGAAGCCACGTCCGTATTTGCTTGCTGTCTGCCCCCTGTTTGCAGTTTCAGGCAAGCATAGGGCCCGGGACTGAATGTCGGAGGTGAGAGGCAATGTAATTGATCGGGGAGTTTTGCTAATTACTATAAGCGTTTTGGGGTTGGGAGGTGCCCTACCTACAGAAAAAGTTTTAAATACGTTGTGGAGATGCCCTTTACCAAATAATGCCATCCCAAAGACGAGCTTGTAGGCTTTGAAGGAGTCCTAGCACCTCCGGACTATGCAATGAGAAGACACAACTCCTTGCAGATCAATCTTCCTATTGATTACATTTTGCAGCCCTGCATGCGTCAGAGCAGACTGTGCTCTACAAGACGTCTTAAAATGGCTTTGTTTGGGTAATTTAAAGCAAACCCTAGGGTACTATTAGGTAGGGGAGGTTTGGCGCCGTAAACAATGGATCTAAACTTAAACTCTATGACAGCCAATATTTTTGTTAAAGTAACAATACATTTTTTGCCTTTATGGTCGTTTTGATGGATTAACATTTACGTTTTCTTCAGAGACAATGATTCGATACAAGGTTTATCTTAGATATTGTATACAAAATGAATGTCCACCCTTCTCAAATAATTTAATGTATTCACTGGGCCGGGAGCAGCATTATTATATTTTAAAAAATGGAAATTAGTTTTGGAGTGGTTCCTGCATAATATTTCAATTTCTTTATAATCGTTGGACTTCCTTTAATTAAATGAAAAAAATAGTTGATAATCATAAGCTTTTGACCTATAAGAAGAGCCAGTGCTAACTATTCAGCTGTTTGCCACACACTGTATTAACAAAATTTAAAACTGGTATCAGTAAATTTAATCATCATTCACCATAGGATTCAAAAAAGAACTGCTGATTTAATGGAGACAGCAACCAACTAGAGTACAAACCTTACAATGTCCAGTCAATTGATAACATCCAAAGTTTCTTACCCACAAATACTTGGTATGTATGCAGATGTATGAAGAGAACACAGTATGTTTAATCTATTAAATGAACATCTAATCTAACTCGTGTTCAATATCTAACCTATTAAAAATATATACAGTATTTGTTGGCAGAACTAAAACTAAGATTTGAAACATACATGGTTGAACTTTAACATATACGGTTTCCAAATGGGGGACTCATCCAAAATGAAGGATTAACCTGTAAATAAACCTGCTTCTTTAATTTATATTCACATTTAAATTTCAATCATGATTTTCACTAGGAGGCCACAGATTCTGACAGGTATATACTTTTCCATTTAAGAAACATGACATAGAACAAATTGACAAGGTGGTAAATTTGACATTTCATGGGGAAAGGTTTCACCTTTTTTTTTGTTTATCATCTATTATCTATAGGAGCATGTTTTGGGAAAATATTTTTAAATGCTTCACTACCTCCTTAGTCTCTGTGTTTTATTTGTCTTTAAATAAATTGCACATTTAGTCTATTGTAATGTCAATTAATGTAATTTTCTTAGGCAACAGATAACTAACCTCTAAAAAGCAAGAATGATTATATCCAGTTCCAAAGATGCATTAAGAAAGTTTACATGTTGTACCCCTAAAAGTTTTTACAAATCTTAAATAAAGTTGTTATCTTTGCGCCATAAGAACTTACTTGAACTGCTTATTTCTTAATGCTTAAAGGGTATGTCCACCCTGAAACAAACATTTTGATATAAGAATTCCCCCTGGTCTCCCAGCCCCAACCGCTATTTTATATTTTAAGAAAGCTCCCCAAACTCTACCTTACCTCCTCTTTCCTCACCGCGCCCCGGCCTCGCTTGCGTAAAATGCAGCAGAGGCGACCGTCATCCGCGTCTGTGATTGGTTGAGTTAGGGATGGAGCAGGGCTTGCGTACGCATGCCAACTGCTCTCGTACTGGCCAGATAGAAAGCAGAGTCCTATATGTGATCTGCTATCCTCCTGTGCAATGACAAAACAGTTTTTGGGATTTTTGGGGGGGACTCAGGATAACCCTATGGAGCTGGGATGTGAGGTACAGGATTAAACTTACACTACATGGTGGGCCCAGTGTTTGGGGCGGATTATATTTTGGGGTGGACATGCCCTTTAATGCTTTCTAAATACCTTAGACCTTCCAATACATCATCTTACTTTCTTCATTTCCCCTTTTGCTGCTGGTCATGTTAACCTTATTCGAGTCGGCTGGGCAGCCTGCCAATAAAGTTTTCTCACAGAAGATGTACCTAAGCAGTGGAGCTTGGAAGAAGGGGAGTCAACACACATCTTTTTATAACTGATACATTTCTATATTCACAAAATATAAGCATTTTGGGTCCTTATTACAAATAGAATCACTGAATCAACGTAATTTATTAATTAATCTCATTCCCTTTAAATATTTACCATGTCCTATGTGGTGACTAGACACCTTCAATAAAAAATAATCCAAGTTTAGAAGCAGGTTATTGTTTTTATGCTTAATTATTATTTTTTCACCGAAAGATTAGGGGGAATTTTACCCAGAGACCAAATGCTCCGGGCAAATCTCCCTTCCGCATTTAATATTGCGTTAGCACATCGTGAGTCAATCCAAATTTCACCCGCAGCGTGATTTTACATCATGCGCTAAAATTAGTGTAACATTAGTTAAAATCGCGAAGCGCCGGTGGCGTGGGGGGGCCTATTGCTTACCTGTGCCTCAGGCAATATATGGAGTTGAAGCAAGCCGCGCAAACTGATAGCACACCGGTTAAGCGTGACTTACCCTCTATATTCTTGCCCGTCGGCTATGGTAAAAATGAGCCACTTAGGCTTAAGACAGGTCTTGATCCGCTCACATTGCGCTCTGACATGTCCCTTGCCCCCCAAATATTTCAGCTTGGCCGCAGGTTGGGCAGTACTGTGTTAAGGGCAATGTCCACCCCAAAACTATAATCCCCCCCAACTACTGGCCCCACCATGTAGTGTAGTTTAATCCTTACCTCACATCCCAGCTCCAAAGGGTTTTCCTGTAGTCCCCCCCAAAGTCCCAAAAAATGACTACCAGGAGCTAGCAGAGTCCATATAGGACACTGCCTGCTAGCTGGCCTCAGGTAGATTTTATGCGTACTGCAGCCCTTCTCCTCCCCCTCCCCTCCCCCTCCCTCTCCCTCCCTCCTCCTACTCTCCCTCCCCCTAGTAAAAAACCCCTCAGTAATGATTTCCCCCATGTCCTCCCACCCCACCCCATATTTTTTTTTTTTAGAAGCTCCCCTCTCTCTCCTCTCCTTTTCCTCGCAAGGAGTCCGGCAGCGCGGCGAGGAAAAAGGGGAGGTAATTAAGTTGGGGCTCTTTCTAATGTAATAAATAAGCGGTTGGGGCTGGGGACAGGAGGATCATATATAAAAACTGATTTTTAGGGTGGACATACCCTTTAAAAGCAATCTCGACCCTTGCAGACACTTATTGATATAAATGTAGGTGCAACCCCTGCCCCTTCCCCAACTGTCATGTCAGATTTGTTAAAAAAGATTCAGAACACTCACTTACAGTCCCTCACTCATTGGCGCACTGAATCCGTTTTTTCCTGCTTGCAGGAACTGCAAGCAGGGCCAGACCGCCAGCCCGTTTCCTGCTCGTGATTGGATGAGAGGCAGTTATTACAGACACGTCTGCCATCAATAGAGAGCGCCAATTTGAGAGAAGGTCCTGTAAGTAGAGTTCTGGGCATCTTTTTAACAATCTGACACGCAGTGGGGGTGGGTGGTGTCCTACCCTATAAACAAAAATCATTAACTGCTAGGTGAAGGGCAGCCAAGAGGGATCTAGGGTGGGATGGAGGGTTAGAACGGGGCTCCACTGTGCATGTCCACTCCCTCCCGAGGCTACATTCGAGGCAAAACCTTTTGGCAGGAAGAGACCGCTCCTACTCTTCAGTTCCTGGACTTCCTAAACAGCATTGCAGGACAACCATAAGGAGCTGTCATATAATGTTAAGGATTAACACAGTGGGGCCGTGTAATGGGGTTAAATTTTTAGTCTGGTAGTTGACCATACCCTTTACGGGCCATAGATTATTTTTTGTTCATATAATGTACAATTAAAAGCCATAGACACAGATAACTGAATGTTCTTTTGGGTGTCCATATTACTGAAATAAGTGGGACAAATATACATTTGGTCATCCTTATCTCGCCTTTGTTTGCAAAGTACCATAGAAAAATCAAACACTATTCAGAAAGAAGCACCATTTAAGATGTTTATTTAATAAAAGGGCAAAGATTGACAATCTGTTAATTTAAAAAAAGCCACCAAATCAGATGCTACCGTTTTTTTTCTACAGTTAAAACATTTATATCTGGTTGTTTCATACAGTATTCAGCACAGGCACCTTTGCCTCCTGTTAAATAAGCCCCAATAGGTGACCTAAGTTTTTTTTTTGAATGTAAGCGTGTCCCTAATTTTCTTTGCTGCAAATACTGTGGAAGTTTGCTATGTACAGATGCTTATGGTCACCCACCCCCCACATCGGCGGGATTCTTAAATGAAAGTAAACTGACATTTTTATCTCCATAATCTGAACTCATCTCCACCCAAAGAACACCAGAAATCTTAAATTTCTACCAGTAATGGCATTAAGTCAAATGAAAATCCACTAAACGATTTGGAAGAAAATAATTGTGTGTATATGCTCTGTCTGGCCACACATCCTGACTTCATCACTTGTCCCTTGCTAATATGGACTGTACAGGATTGGCCTAAAGACTACTAGTGGTGGGTTTGCTGCAACTTCCATGCAAATACCTGGTCAGTGAGTGACCCACCTGGCAATACTGGAATGCTGGGATAAACACAAACCGCATGTTAGAAAGGGTACCTTTTCCACAATCATATCAAAATGAGAGTAAGACCCAATTACTGCTTTTATTTCAAGTGCTCTCCCCTCCCTTCGTGCTTCGTGTTGTCTGAGACGTTAGTTGCCCTTTAAATAGGACTTTAAGCAAAGTAACACTAAAAAAAACGGCAAATGTCTTGTCTTAATGTGGTACCAATTTCTAACACTGCTCTTTATTCTTCATTTCTTTTTACTAGGGATAAAACACGAATTGGCAGGTGAATGGACTGGATGATTTAAGGACCGCACAACTCTTGCTGATAAACTTGGGGGGAATGTAGTTAGTTTCACTTGAAGGAGTCCATTAAAATAAACAAATTCCTACCCTGAAAACCTGGCCCATTCAAAGCTTTTTGTGTTTCAACCATAGTCAAAGTTTATTTCTGTTTTATTTATTGATCTTTTTTTGTTGTTTATTTTTCCCCCCCTCATCCTTTTCATAAGTAAAAAAGGATTCCAAACATGAACACAAACAGAATGTTTACCAATTAAACTTAAAAGCATGGACAACAGCATTACTATAAAACAGATGGTGGCATTTTATATTATTATACCATGATTAGAATTGCCAGCCTCTTCCATTTTAATAGTTTGGAATCTACATGCTGCAAGGCAAATATCCATTTATTTAAATGCATTCTCTATGGCTGCGCTAAAATGCTGGCAGTTTTTTTATGTAAATACTGGACCAGCCCTTTCACCATGTTGATTATATTTTATGTGTTTTTCAGTATTTGTAATTTACCTTTGGACAAACCTTATTCATGGGTAAACACCACGGTTAATTCCAATAAAATTTTCTATTGTTTTAAAATGGTGCTAATTTTGCCCCAAACCAAATCCAGATCTTATTTAACATTGAAGCTAACATCTATTGGTTGGGGCAAAATGTGCACCATTTTAAACGAGAATCTCCCCGTTATGTATTAAAAAAAATACAGGGTTATTTAATTAAGTTCGTATTGTTTTTAAAAATGGTGCTAACTTGGTCCCGAACCAACAGATGTAAGCTACAATATTAAATAAGATCTGATTGGTTGGGCAAAATTAACACATTTTAAATGATAAGAACTTTTTATTAAATTCGCCCTGATAGTTTTAGAAGAGATTTGCAATATGCCTGTGAAGTTCTCTTGTCCAGGTCCAGGATATATCTGTTGTATTCAAGTTTCGCAAAGTCATCATTAAAAACAAAAAAAAAAACCTGTATCCCTGTCCGTGCTTTAAACCAAACACACACTGGAGGCAGCAATTGGTCATCCAAAGACCCAATACAGAAACGAATAGATGACATCATATACGAAGTGCAGTGCATGAAGAGTGCCTGAATTGGATTGTGGGTGAGACCAAACAGAGTTGCACCAACAAATAAGGGCCAGCCAGAGAGCCAATTCCCTCCTTGGGTCAGGACTCAGCTGTTGTACCTGCCATCTTACTGAAAAAGGCATACCTTAAAAAGATTGTAATGTCAACATCTTGGCAACGACACAGGACTTGGTTCGAGAGAGGTGTCAGATCCATTTATGTAAAAATAAATAAACCAAGTGAATAGAGAGGTGTCGCCCAACTGTCTGCATGTACAATCTGTTTTTTGACACTTACCCTGGGCAGTCGACCCAGACAATGCAATCAACACCTTGCATTCAGAAGGTCCCTACCAACCCTGCGTGTCAATATGCTAATATGTGGACTTTCCAGGTAACTTAATTAGTCACACAATTCTGGGATACAGTCATTCTGAATTGAAGAATACGCAGGTCGTAGATGACTCGGCAAACGTCCTCAGTAAAAACTTAGTCCAGTTATCTAACTGAATACAACAGATATTTTTAGAATAGGTTTATCTCCCTATTACTATTCATTCAGGGTGTGACCCAATGTAACTAGTGTTCAGTTAGTTTCAGTTATAAAATGTAAACTTTTGTCAAAGTATGGTTTTTCATACACTTTTCATAGGGTATTGCACCATTACTGTTGATGGGTACTTCAATGGCCTATATAAAACATGGAATCAGATCGTTTTGTCCAGAATTTATTTTATTTGTTTTGTTTACTTGTCAATGATCTCAGTATATAACCGATAGTCGTCAATAGACCTTTGCTTTAATAAATAGACTTGTCTAGCAGCCTGTGTAGGTTTTAATTTGCATGTGAATCAATTGAATACCTTCCAAGCTTACAATATTACCTGGCGCAGTAACCGGAATGCCTTTAAGGGTAAAAGAAACATTGCCAGGCCAACCACCTGTTGTAGACTATTTAGAATCTGCTGAAGAACAAAGCCATTTTGTGTTTCTGTGCTAGTGAATCAGATCTAAAACCTCATATTTTAGGTACATTTTGGAACCAAGGATTTACTCAAAATTGCTATTCCATCCCAGCTTTGTAGGTTTACGGGTAACATTTCCAGATATTCCAAGGACAACTTACGAATATTTTAAGGCATATTGTGAGACAGAAAACATTTAGCAAAGCAACAAAAAAAAACTAGTTCGTTTTTGGAATCCCTTCACTATCCAGCAATACAACACCCCCCTGGACCAATATTTGGTTGCTGTCTGTAGGCTGTCCAGTTTTGGTGAGAATTTGGGTCGATCCAACAACTGGATGTGTTTGTACATCAATGTGCAATTGATGTCTTTCAAAAGTATCAATACATCTTGTCAGCCAAAATGATCTGGTGGAACTTGTCAAATGGGTGCCATCCTAAAAGAGGTGCAACAGTGGTGACATTAGCTAGCACATTAGCTGACATAGCATTTTAATCAGCAAGATTGGATGAAGCTCATATGGGCCCCAAGGCGGGCCAACATTTATGGCCCCCCCTTTTTGCTTTTGTTTTGACTAATTGTTATTGCTTCTGAAGCTGGCCCCCAGAAGTTCCTCTCCTATGGCTATCCTGGTTAACCTATATACCTGAATTAAGGGCATGTCCCTTTTCCAGGGCAGATACTGACAATGCCACCATTTTTAATCTTTTAAGGGTGGACCATCCCGTTTAAAAGCTTTTCTATTTTACATGTTTGTTTTAGCTCAGTGGTCAATGCAAACCATAGAGGAACACAGAACATGTAATCCTAGTTATGAACATTAGTTTGGAACCTCCAGACCCCACTTGTCAGCCCCCATACACCAGACTATTAATAGAAATCAAACAATTCCGACTCTTGTCATCGCTGGCCAGAACTGGCCAAAAGCTGAACACATTCGGTCGCCTGCCGACAGGGGGAAAAAAAAGCATGTCAGAACGCTGTTAAAGGGGAGGACAGAATGACTTTAATTATTTAGATGAGGAGGATGACACCTCAGTGTAAAGTACTTATAAAAATTCCGGACACTGTGGATTACAACTGAACTATAAATAGAATACCCTTGTGGAAGACATATACCCTACAGCTGTTTTTTTTAAACACGATACTTTCAGAATGGATTTTGGGAATTGCAGATTTTAAATATAATAGTACTCTGCAATACTAGGCCATGGTTAGATTTCTCTGCAAGTACATTTTGAGGTATTCCACTCTTCAGCTAACAGATTACGCAGCCGTTCACAATACTTTAATCCATACCCACCAGCCCATCCCAACGAGCTAACACTTGACGACCAACAAACCCTTGCAGATATTTTCAGGGAGGATTTGATCCAGCACTGCAAGGATCTTTAATAACCCCTGGCCAGCCATCCCCCGTTTCAGTATATGAAGTGGTAATCTGTTATCTACACCCAAAGAAGGCACAACTATTAACTGATTAAGTAGGAGGTGTAATATTAGCATGGGTATAACTCCCTTTTTTCTTCTGGGTCCTGAAGCGCGATTTACGCTCATTCTTAACGATTGTTTAAAAACAGTCATAATTTTATAAATACGGCCCTAGACGCACATTGCAACCGGTTTAACACGTGAACCATCTCGGCGTTTGAAGATCACACCACTGTTGGCCAATTTGTCCTGGCCATGCCTAGGTAAGTTTCCTGCGTTTCAACACTTATCGGAGCACGTGCAATCTGTGTGAATAGCATGCCGCTCTGATTGCGCAACATTGCGTGGAAACGCAGGCAAATGGACAAAATCATCTTGTATAGTGTGGTCCCTCACCCTAAAAGACAAGTACACCCTTTTTCCCCCCAACTCACCTTATGTCTGATTATGAAAGTTCTTTTTTTTTCCAGGTCTAATTTCATACATGAGAAGCCTCCTCCACTGGATTTCAGGAGATCTCACGCTAGCTCCATTCTAGCTGGGGCCCGTGTGGTCGTAACTTAGCTGGATTTTAATCATCTGCTCACGCTTTCGTTTACTGTAGGGAAACTATTGAGAAATGCATTGCACAGTACAGATCATGTTCACTTCAATTATTCCTTCTACTTCCAGGTCTGTACTGGATTACCTATTAAATGTCATTTAAATTCAATAGACTAAAGTGGTGTCGTATTATATAATATGCTCATATAGCAGTTTATATTTGGTTCGGGGGCTCAAGCCCAAAACCTGTCCCTTGAATACACCGGATCCTTTCTTGGGTAAATGAATGCAATATCTAGGAGACCTGTGGCCGATCACAGTAATCTTGTAACGATTCAGCTCACATGTATGATGTTTTGTCCTGCATTCCCATCCGTATGTTAGGTTCTTTTTGCTGAGTGCTGCTTTGCTCTTGGCCATAGGTGTATGTAGCCATCCTGAATATAAGTCATAGAGCACACAGTCCTTACAGCATCAGGGCTAGGCCACACTGGGCTTGCGTTTTTTTTTTTTTTTTTTTTTTTTGTGGTTGTCAAAATTTTGTCCCACATGCCCCCCCGTTTTTTTTGCGCCTTGTTGGGTTTTTTTTTTTTTTCAGAATCCATTGGCATGTGGGCCAAACAAATTTTTTTTTTTTCGGGTTGCGGTTTGGGTGCTCATTTTTCGATTTTTTTTTTGGCCGTTTTCTGGCCCATTTTTAAATCACAATCGCAATTGGCATTTTTTTTCCCTACTAAACCCCTGTTTAATGAAGAAAACCGAATGCCGGCCCCCAAAAACGCCAACCGAAAAATTTTGGGGCCCCACAATATGAAATCCGCATCCCCGGATCCCTTGTTGCGATTGGCTTTGGGTGCTTGCAAGGTGTGGGGCCTGTTGGAGCCCAAGGGCTTAGGCCCCCCCCCACACTGCCCCTGGGGGCTTGGTTTTTTTTTTTGTTTTTGCCCCGTTGGGCCCCCGCCTTGCCCCGTTTTTGCGATTGGCCCCCCCCGCTTTTGCGATTTTTTTTTTTTCCAAAAATTATTGGAAAACGCGGCAACGCCAAAAAAAAAAAACCGCGCTTTTTTTTTGTTTTTTTTCGATGCGTTTTTTTTTGCGTTTTTTAGCCAATTTTTTTTTTTTTATCGCAAATCGCACATGCCGTTTTTTTTTGTTTTTCCTAGAACCTTTCATTGAAGGAAATTCGCAAAATCGCAAAAAAAACGCAAAACCGAAAATCGCACATGAAAATCCGCAAAAAATGCCCTTTTTTTTAATTTGCGGTTTGGCCCCGTTTTTGCCTTTGTTTCAGTGGGTGGCCCCCCCCCCTAGCCCCTAGTGGGTTTTTTTAATTTTTACAAACAGGTGATGGGGTTTTTTTTTTTTGGCCTTTTCAACCATACGCCTTTTTTCATCCAAAGACCCAAAGCGAATCCCTTTATGTTGCCCTGTCCCCCCCGAACCTGGGGTGGTTGGTCCCGCCTAAATGGAATTTTTAAATAATTTCCCGGAAAAAGAAACTGGAATCCATGAAAACAAACTTATGAAATCTTTAACTTTTTGAAACAAGCCCCCTAAATGGTGTTTGCCAAGTTTTTTTTGAAAAAATTAAAGACAATGTATTAAACATCTTTTTAATTAAAAACACCCCGCAGCTTCCCGGCCCAAAAAAAAAAACAAAGCCGTTTAGTGCATGAGACTGTAAAAAAAAAACTAGTGCCCTACATTACAAACATGGGTAACATTGGGGGGAATGTGTTTTGAGAACTTACACTCAGGTTTTTTTTGGGGGTTTTGGGGGGTCCATTTTTGGAGCCCCCTAATTTTTCTCTAGAAGCAAATAAAGACCCAAATAATAGCTTTTTTTTCCATAATTCAAAAAGTTGTTTAAACCTTTTGTTGTTTTTGTTAACACACAAAAAAACACCAGGAAAATTACAAATGTCAATTGCCCTTTTGTGGTTCCCCCCTTTTTTTGCAGTTTTTTTTTTTTTTTTTTTTCCCTTTCCCTTGGCCCCGATTTTTTGTTTTTTTTTTTTTTTGAAGACTTTTTTTCTGGTAAAAAGGAAAAACCACGCCCTCCCCCCAGCCTGGGTTTTTTTTTATTGACCTCAAACGCCGAAATTTTTTGGGCTATGCAAAACATAGAACAAACCCTATGTTTTTTTTGAATTGGCTTAGTGGGAATCAGCCCACAGGGCATTGTTAACAATCCCCTTTTTTAATTTATCAGCATAAAGCGCTTAGAATAATACAAAAAAGACACGATCTTTAACTAGAAATTCACATGCTGGGTTTTTTTGTTCGTCAATGTTTGGAAAAATTTCAAATACATGAAAAACAGCAAATAATGAAAAAACCATTCAAAATATTAATGGTTTTTAAAGAAAGGGTTTTTTTTTTGTTTTTTTCTTTTTTCTTTCCCTTTTCTTGTATGGTTGGAAAAAAAAACAAGCCCCCTCATCCTCAATAAAAAAATGTTTCAATTTTCCCATCTTGTTTTTTTTTTTTTTACACTTATCAAGACAACCAACAGTACCTAAAGAAAGAACCAAACAAGTTCACTGATTTAAATTGAATCATAATGTTAAGTAATTTCGGGTTTTCCCCCCCCCTTTATTTTTAGCCCAATTTGGGGTTTTTGTTTTTTTTTTTTATATCATGGTGTAGTTTGCAATCCCAATTCCAACAAACTTTTGGAATAACAAGATAATAACCCTGTCAAAAACAATGCGTCCAAAGGGGCCCTTTTTTTTTTTTTTTGGGTCCCCCCCCCCCTTCCACATTTTTTTTGGCCTAAGAACGCACCTTTTCCTGTGTATTAAAACAATGTTATATAAACACCCTGGTACAAAAAAAAAATTATTAACACCCCACCATTAACTCCAGTTTTTGTTTTTTACACTTACTTAAAAACTGCCCACGTCCCACATTTAAAAACCGGGGACAAAAAAAAACAAGAAAACAAAGCCCACCTTCCGAAAATTCCCTTTTTGTTTTTTTGTTCCCCTAAACCAAAACAATTATTTTTTGGGGTAAAAACAAATTCCCAATTCCCCCACCATTCCATCCAAAACATTTCTGTTTTTTTTTATTTTTTTTTTCCTAGTTTAATGGTTTTTTTTCATGGTAACAAAAATCCGAAAACACGGGGAAAAATTTTTCCCCCCCCAAAATCCCGTGTGGGATAATGGTATTTTATCCAGGTAAAAAGGGGTTTACCTGAAACATAAGGTGGGGGGGACTTGTGGGTGGGGTTTTTTTTTAAGGGGAAAAAAATTTTTTACCGCCATTTTTTTGTTTTTTTTTTTTTTTTCCCCACCATCCTTAAAAATTTTTAATACCCTTTTGGGGAACATAAAATGGTTAAACCAAAATAAATCCTCGCCCCCATAAAAAAATGGGGCCCCTGAAAAAAATTTCCTGAATGTAAAGAGGCCCCAAATTGGAAAAAGGAAAAGGAAAAATCCCAAAAAATGTTAAAACCTTTAAAGGGTTTTTTTTTTAAAAACAAACCGTTTTTAGTTTTTTTTTCACCATTCCCGGGTAAATTAACATGTCCCTGGGGTAAAAGTTTTTTTAACCGTTGTTTTCCAGTGTGGGGAAAGAATCCTGGCAAAGTTTTAAAAAGGGCAACAATGTTTTTGTTTCTAGAAAGTTAAAAAAAAAATGTTTTTTCAAGGACTGACCATAAAGTTAAAGTAAAACCAGCATGGATTTTAAAAAGGAAAATAATTCCTTGTTTGGGTTCAAAACAACAAAACTTTGCTTTGGCCTTTTTAAATGGAAGGGAAGTAAAGTTTAAAAATTTTACAGACCCCTCTGGCCATAAAGCAGTAGGTGGTTTTTTTTTTTTTTAAACTGTGGATTTTTTTGCCCCAAAAGGGCTTTTTTTGGTTTTGGAGTCATTACCCCCCCCCCATACCGACCTTAATGTTTTTTTTAAAAAAATAAGCCTAGGGTCCCCCCCGGGTTTGGGTCTTGGGAGGCCACAACTTTTGTAAACATGATTAAAAAAATGGGTTAATGAATAGGAAAAAAAAAATGCAGAAGAACGTACGCAAGAGTATTTTTTTAAATGGTCTTCCATCATTTTATTGACTAAAAGGGTGCTTTAAGTGGGGGGGTTGGGGGCCCCAACAGGGGTTTTTTTTTTTTTTTGTTTTTTTTTGTTCCTTTGTTGTTTGGCGCTGCCCCCCTTTTTCTATTTAAATGCCTATTTATGGGAAGATTTTGGATAGTGGCTTATTGTCCCAAGCAAAGGTTTTTTTTTCCTTTGGGTGTTTTTTTGGGCTGAAACGACCACAAAACTTTTTGTCCCCCCCTACCGTCAAAAACTCCAGCGGGATTTTTTCCAAATCCATTGCAGGGGGGATCTAGAAAATAAATTGTGGGGCGAACCAGTAAAATAATGGGGGTCCCCCGGCCTTGGCCAATGGTTGGGGGCCGGGCCCCCCCTGGCGGCCAATAACTCGGTGGGGTTGGGTTCTCCCCTTTTAATGTAAGTTTTTTTGTGTTTTTTTCACCAGGAGCCAAAGGAGCAAAAAAGGGGGGTGGGAGCCTTTACACCTTTCCCGGAAAAATTTCCCACTGGAAGTAAGAAATTTTTCGGGACGGCTAAAAAACAAGAGTGAACCCCAGCCTGATGGGAGAGGAAACAGCGGGGGTCCCCACCACAAGCGCAGGCACAGAAAGAAAACTTTTGTCCCCTCCCCCTCCCCCCCCACCCCCAATTGGTAATAGAACTTCCCCCCCCTAAAAATTTTGCCCCCAGTTTTTTAAATGTGGTCAAACAAACCAAAAAAATTAAAGAAGTAAAAAACGAAAAAAAGTGGGCGGGAGAATTAAACTTCACACTAGATGAAGCCAACCTTGGAGTTAAGTTTTTTTTTGTAAAAACACTGTCCAAATCCATCTTAAAAATTCTCAGACCATGCCTTTAAGAAAATTAAAATATTTGGGTTTTTTTTTTTTTTTTGTCCCCCCCCCCGCACCTGGTTTGGGGTTGGGTTCCCCCCCATGATTAAACAAACTGTTGGTGGCTTTCCTTTTAAAAGATAACTTTTGGTAAAATGGCCTGCCCCCCCCCCCTCTAAATGCCCAAAATTTTTTTTTTTTTAAAACCCGCCTTTTTTTAAAAAAGGAGTTTTTTTTTTAAGGTGTTGGTAGCCCCCGCCCCCTCCCCTATAAACATTTTTTTTTCCTGATTTTTTTTCCCCGAGGCCCCTCCCCCCCCCCTCTTCTTCTGGGGTCCTTCAAATATCCCCCCCATGCTTGTGAAAGGGGGGGTAAAGGATTTATTTTTTTTTGCCGGCCTCCTAACGTTTTGGGTCCACTTCTCCAGAAGCCCTTGCCCCCATGCCAAAAGACAAATCCAACTCCCCTGTACCCCCCACTTCTTGATTAGTTTTGATTTTTTTAATGTAAAGGCTTTGTTTTCAGCACAGGAAAACCATTTTTTTTTGTTTGTTTTTTTTTTTTCCCAATTTTTGGTTTTGACTGGCAAAGAGGGAAAGGAAAAGAGGTTTGTAAAAAACAGAAAGGTTTTTTTGAAAACAAAAGGAAACATTTTTTTTTTTGTTTTTGAAATTGAAAGTTTTTCCCCAAAGACGAAGGGCCAAAAAAAAACCCTAAATTTAATAATGGGAATTGGGGAAAGCCTTTTTTGAAAAATATGAAGAGGAAGAAACTGGAAGAGTTTATACAAAATTTTTTTTTATTTTTTTTACGCTGGAAAGACAAAGCGCTTGTGGTGCTGGGGGGGAAACTAAATTACTGTGGGTAATAACTTACATTAAAATGGGCCCCATACAATAACTTTATCTGGGGGTCATTTTGTTTTTTTGCCCCAACCCCCATAGAAACATGTTCCCAGAAAGGAAAACACAAGGAAACATCCCCCTTAGAAAACTTGAAAAGAAAAAAAAAAATGTTTTTTTTTTTTTTTTTAGGCCTTCCCATTTTGGGGAAAGGTTTTTTTTTCACCTGTTGGAAGAACGGTAAAAAAAGCTAAATTGGAACTTCCAGTGGGACGTTGGTTTATGTCCCCCCCAGGTTTTCATTGGTCCCCCAATTTGTTTTGTTTTTTTTTTAAAAAAAAAGCACTGAATGATTTTTTTCTGGCACAACAAGGCATGTTTTTTGCAAATGTTTTTTTTTTTTTTTACTGGTTAAAATTTGATTTCCACTAAGAAGAATTTGATCCCCAGTGAAAAATTTTTCCCTATTGGCCAACTTTTTGGAGTCCCCCCCCCCCCCCCCCAGAAAAGGAAAAATTTTTTTTTTTTTGGTTTTTTTTTTTTCCCCCCCCTTCATTAAATTTGGTGGGTTTTGTTTTTTTTTTTTTTTCCTCCCTCTGGATTCACAGTATGGCCAGGAAAAAAAAAAATGAGGAAATATTTTGGCCTAAGAAAAGGGCTTGTGAAACTTGGTGGGGGGACCATAAATTAAGTCTTTTGAGTCAACCTCAAATACTAATTAACTGTACACTTTAAAAACAAAAAACCGTTTTTTAAAATGGGAATAATCGATAAACTAAAACTTTTTAAAAAAAGAATTTTTTGAACAATTTTAAAATTAATATCCCCAAAATTTTTCAAATATATAAAGTTTTTTGGTTTTTAATTTTTGGGGGTAAAACCCTTGTTTTTTTTTAATAAGCACCACAAAAGGGCCGTTTTTTAAGGGACCTTAGAAAAAGAACAAAAATTTAATGGTTTTAAAGGGCAATCTAATTATTGAAAAACCAACAGTGCCCCCTTTTTTGGCAAAAAGTTTTTAAAACCCAATGTAACTTTCCTTGTGGGCTGCCCTTTAATCCTAAAATCCTTCCTTGTCCCCCCAAGTTGGGGGGGTGGCCTCTGTTTTTTTTTTGTTAAACTAAATGGTTGTTCCGATCTGTGGGGGGGGTTGCAAGCAAAACCCTCCCCCTTTCCCCCCCCTTCTGTTTTTAACTTTGTACCTCGTCCCATGGTTTCCCCTCAAAAACTTCCCAAGCACCTAAAACCCCCGAACCAAAGCCCTTTTTTAATCAAAATGGTTTTGGAAAAGTAGTTTTTTTTTTTAAAAAAAAGTTTTTTTTTTGTTTTTGTTTTCAAACTCCCTGAAAAACCACATAACACCCCGCCAAACCCGTGGGCCCCAAATAGAAAGCAAGCTTGTTCCCCCCCTTGGAGGACCCACGGAAAACGGAAAGGAGGAAACAGTACATTTTTTTTTTTTTTCACATCTTCTCCACCTTTTTTGTTTTGACCCCACTCATCAATCCCAAGTGAAAAGCCCCTCATTAATGAAGGGGGTCCAAGTGGGGCAAAACCTTAATCCCTGGTAAAACAAACAGTTAAACAATAGCCCCCGACAAACCGTCGATCCCCGACCCGGTTAAAATCGGGGACCTTTTTATCGTTTTACTGTGGGTGTCATGTTTTTTCCGTTTTCCCGAACGAGCCCGTACGGCCCCGAACCCTTTGAAACAAAATTCGTTCCCCCGCGGCAGCCGGGCGCCCTCCCGTTTCCCCGGAAACCGAAAACGTTAAACACACCAGTCCAAACGATAAACGCCCCCCGAAAAAAAATTTTGTTTTCCCCATCGGCCGCCGCCCGCTTAAAGCCTCCCCCCCTAATAGGGATTCCCTAAGCCCGCGGCGATGGAAACCCACACCAGTCCACCCCCCCCCCCCCCCCCCCCCCCCCCGACGTTTTTTTTGTCCCCCCCCTCCCCTATAGGGAGAAAACGCTCCCGGGTGACCTGTTTAAAAAAAATGGCCCCCCCAGAATTCTTTTTGGAAAAGGATGCAAGAACAGAATTTCTGGCCAAATCCCTGGTCCCCCCCCCCTTGTTCCCCCCCAATTTTTTTTTAAGAAATCTGTTGGTAAAACCTGTGGTGGGGTGGGTGGGGGGGGGGGTAGCCTCAGGGCCCCCTGATATCTCCAATTAAAGCTACCTCCCTTGTTTTTTCTTCCCCCATGCTAATGCCTTTGAATCCCTCTATGTTATTAAACAAGTCCAGGGGGAGGGGGGAATCAAAAATGTTTTTTTCCCCCCCCCCCGCCCCCCCCCCCCCCCCCACAAGGGAAATTTTGATTGACAGTCACCCCAAGTAAAGGAAGTTAAAGATAAATGCAAGCAAACGTCTTCCCCTTTTCTAACTGGTGTATTGCTCCAAAGGAACAAGAGAGAAAATCTGAAAAATGGAGACACTTCTAGGGGGTTTTGTGGGGAAAATTAAGATAGAAAAACCCAACAAAATGACAGCAAAGAAAAAGCTTTTCATTTCCAAAACACTATTAAAATTGCCCTTTTTAAAGAAATCATTTTGGAAGGTAATTTGGGGAAAAGGATTCGATATTAAAAGCCAAAAAATTTAAACCACAAAAAAGCGGCCCAAGTTTTATAAGGGCCACAAAATGGGGTAAAATCACAAAATAGCAAATATCGCTGCTTTTAAAAAAGATTGCAAGTTTGTTTTTTTTTTTTTTTTTAACGAGATAATAGATAAATATTTTTTATTTTAAAGGCCCGTGTCATCGTACTTTTTTTAACGACTAAAACCTTTTGGGTATCGGGCAGGTTTTTTTTTGCAGATTTTACCACGTAATTATTGAAATAATGACCCATAAGTTTTTTTTTTTGTTGTTTTTTTTTTTTTCCCCCTTTTTATCAACAGTTCCAAAAAATCAATTTTTGTAATGGTGGAATTCCCAAAATAATGCCCCCGATAGCGGCCCCCCCCAATTGGACATAGTCCTTAAACAATAAACCAGGAAAATGAAAAATTAGGTTTTTTTTTTTTTTTTTTACTTGGGAAAATTTGTGGGGTTTGGGGCTTTTAAACTAATTTGGTAATGTGGACCAAACCTGGGAAATTTTAAAATCCTTAATAAAAAATCCGTCCAATTGTAATAATAAATCCATTTGGTCCCCCCCTTTAATCGCCCTATTCCCCCCTTTAAGGCAAAAAGAAAACCAACCCTGGGGTGTAAAAATAAAATTAAAACATAAATTTTGGGGGTTTTGTTTTTACCACCCCCCTTTTCTTTTTTTTTTCCTCATCAGTGGGGAGAGGTAACCCGCCAGTTTTTTTTTCCAACTAAAAAATTGAAAAATCATGGGGGAAAAACCGCGAACAAATTCCCCCCCCCCCCCTGTGGATTGGTCCTGATGAAAAGCATAACTCAATTTTGGCGTGGTCCGTTTCAAAAAAACCGTTGTTTTTTTTGGTTGGTTAAAAAAAACGCATGCGTTTTTGTTTTTCCCCCATTTTTTTTGGGTTCCCGTTTTAATGGCATGCCGTTGTTTCCCCCAGAACGTAAAAAAAAATTTTTTAAAACAAAAAAACATCCCCGCATGCGTGAACCGCAAAACACCCGCACAAGAAAAATCGCCGGCGATTTTCATTTTGGGTAAACACCCCGAAGTTTTGTGCCCCCTGTGGAAGTTTGCAGTGTTGGGCCCGCCCCCTCCAGCCCCCCTTAAAAACAAATTTTTGGGGGGGGTGTTCATTTTTAATTTATCCCCCCCCCCCTAATTAACCTGGTTTTGTGGGATTTTTAAAAAATTTTAATTTTGGCCACAGTTTTAAACAAAAAAACCATTTTCCCCCTTTAATTTTTCATAAAAATTTTCCCCATATAAAAAAAGTCCCCAAAAATGCCCTCAGCAGTGTTGTTTGCCCCTCCTGAAAAAACAAGTTGTTTTTTTATGCCCCAATACAATGGTTTTTGAAAGTTTTTGTTATTTTTTTTTTTTTTAGTCAGAAAATTTTCCGAACTTTAGTATAAAAACGTTCCTTTTCAAAACTTTTTCCAGATCGTGGGCAAAAACAAAACACACTTTTGGGGCCAATTGATAAAATTTTTTTCCCTTCCCGGGGCTAAACCCTGGGGCCAAATAATTTCTTAATGTGGGAATGTAAAAAAAATTGTTAAAAAATTCCCCCAAGGGTTTTGTACTAACTTGCAACTTTAAACCGGAATAAATTAAAATTCCATATTTTGAAAAAAAAAATGTGTTTTTTTGTTTTACAAAACCATCGACTACAAATTTTTTTTGAACTCACAACAACAAGTAACAAAAAATGAAACTTTCATAATTTGGGGTTTTAAAAAGATTTCCAAACTCCTTTCCCTAATTCTAAGGCCCCAAACACCTCCCTGGTTTTTCTTTTTGAAGAAAACAACACCAATTGGTGGCCCTTTTTGGGGAAGAAAAAAACCCCTGCCCCCCCGTTTAGTAGACCCCCATACAGGGTTGTATTTTTCAATAAAATTTTTTCTTAATCGTTTTTTAAAAAATGGTCTAATTTTTTTTTGCCCCCAAACCATCCAAACCCTTTTTTTTTTTTTTAACATTTTTTTGTTTAAAGCCTAAACATCCCTGATTGGGTTTGGGGGGGCACAAATAAAGCACCATTGTTAAAAAAAAAACGTTAAGAACCTTTTTTTGTTATTGGAAATTTTATCCCCACTGAATAGATCCCAAAACAACTTGAGGAAAAAAGTTCCCCCCCCCCCCCCCCCTGTTTTCCCCCCCCCCCCCCCACCCCCCCTTTTTTAACAAAAAGAAACCAAAGAAAATGAAATGAAATGGGGGTTTTTTGACCTTTTTTAAAATAAATAGAGATTCCCCTGAAAAGCAAAGACTTCCTAAAGGAAACCAAACAAAATTGTAATATAATAATACTATAATAGGTATTTGTGAGCTTGGAACAACTTTGTTACACCAACTTAACAAATTGTTTGCTTGGGTTTTTTTTGGTTTGTCACCCAATGAAATGGCTTTTTTTTTTTTTTTTTTTCCCCTACATCAAAACCAAATTACAACAACCGGAACGCACAAAACCCCGAATGGGTGGATCCTGCATATCCTTTTTCCCGTAACATGGGTTAAAGAGGAAATAAAAGTTTTTTGGGTAAACACAAATATATGATTCCCAGAACTGGTTTTTTCAGAAAAACCCCAGCAAAACAAAAATGGCCCTTTTTTTTTTTCCTTTTCCCACAAGTTTCCCCGCAAACCCTGTTGGATCCAGGAAAAACCCCAGAAAATTTCTCATTGCATGGTTTTTTTTTCATAAGAGCCCCCAAAATACTGTTCCCCCCAAGGTTATGGGGCCCTTAAACCCCAAAAAGTTAAAATTCCAACAAACCTTACATGTTTAAAATTTAAAATATAAAGCCTTTGTTTTTTACATCTAAAATTTTTTTTTTGGGGAGACCCATTTTCCCAAAAGATTTTTTTTAATGTGGACAACAGAAAAAAAAAATTGAACCTATTCAAACTTTTTTTTTAATATTTCCCCCCCCCACATCCCATATTATAGTTTTTTTTTTCTTTGAACGAATGGGTAAAAAAGAATGTCCCATACATCAATGGCAAAAACCATTTCCCCCCCTGGGGCCCAATGTACATAAATCACCCCCAAAACAAAAAAAATTTAAAATCTTTGCCAACCACTGTCCATACAGTTTTATAAAAACCACAGGGGTTTTTTTTTTTTATTCATACATTTGACAAGAAAAGCCCCCCCCTAACCGAACCACCTTTCTCAGGTAAACCCCAGTCCCCCTTTGAAAGGTCCCTTTTTTTCCCTTAGAAAAATAATATTCTTAAACCTTTTTTTTTTTGAAAGTTCCCTATGTTTGTTGCCCCATTTGTACACGAAAATTTAGTGGGGTAACAAGGCTTTTTCACTTGGCCCCCCCCAATGGGGCTTTTTGGTTTTAAAATATTGAGGGAAGAGGCCCCCCCCATCCCCCAACGCACCCAAAACATGGACCTTTCGATATAAATATATTAAGTTCCCCCCATAGGAACACCTCCCAATTTTAAAAAGGGCCGTGTTTTTTTTTTTGGGGTGCTACCCTACCACATGGGACAGCCCCCTTGAACCAATCCGTCCACCCTAATAAATTCAAATACGAATACGAAAGGGGACTGTAAAGTAGCACTCCTTCCAAGCTAAAATTTTTTAAATTTCCCCCTAATGGACAGCATTGGCCTTTTTGATCCTGACCCAATAAACGGCCCAACCCTTCCCCAATTGGCTTTGTTTTTTGTTTACTTTGCCCCCATTATAAAACATTCCTTTGAAAAAAATCCCACCCTTTAAACAGAAGGAAAACACAAAAAAAGAAAAGAGGCGTGTAAAAGAGGAACAAATTAATAATTGGCTTAAAAACATAATATATTTTAAATTGTCCCCAAAAAAAATAAATACAAAAAGAATTCAACCAATTGAAATCAAACATAAATAATGACCCCATAATTCATTTAAATCAAATTATATTAAACAATAAGAGAAACAAAAGGCAACAAGTTTTTCCAAATTAAAATCGTAGTAAACAAATCCCAAAATATATAAATATCTCTAAACAACCAACCCTTCCCTAAAAGACCCGCCTCTTTCCAAATTCAGTTAAACGAAAGAAGTTCATAGGGCAAAATTGCAGTGATTTAAGTGAGGGCTTACAAATACTTTTTATACAAAGTTTTTCAAAACGTCCGGTCAAAAACCAAGGGAAAAAGTAACGATCCCCCCTAAGAGTCCCCCTTGCACGGAAAACCCCACATCAAAGGGAACCCCCCCTGCAGTCCCTCGAAGAAACCTCACTCAAAAAAAAGTAAAAAATACAAAATAAAACAAAAAGTGGGGGGGTAGAGGGAGATGGGGTTGTTTCCCCCCCCCCCCCCCCCTAGCAAACCCCCAACCCGCGGTTTTTTTTTTGCACACAAATAAATTAGCTTTTTTTTTTTTCCCCAATTGGGCGCTTTGAGAGAGTGGGGGTGGTTTTTGGGTGGGACAGTCCGGCTTTTAAATTTTTTAAATTTTCCCCAAATCCGCCAATTTCAAAAAAACCCCGACCCACATTCCAAAATTTGGGCCCCCCCTACCCCCTTTCTGTCCATGTCCCAAAAACCAGTCCTTCGTGGAAATCAGGCTGTCCAAATAAATCATTAAACCAAAATTGCCAAGATTTGGGTTATAACCCATTTGTGAAAAAACATCAAAAACCCACGGAAAAGTCTTAGAAAAATAAACACACTTAAAGATAAAAAGTGTCCCCCAAAGTTGTAAACGCCACCAAATCTCTCTAATACAGAGCCTAGTTTTTTTACAAAAAATGAAAAAATTCAGAAACAAAAAGGAAAGATCAGGCACCATTCTAATTAAAATATAACTGTTAAAATAAACATACTGTTTTTTTTTTTTTTTTTTGTTTTTCGATCCAATCCCCCCTGGAGTGAAATCAAACCCCGCTCAAACCCCCCCACTGGTAAATCTGAAAAAACCAGACAAATTTTTGCCTCAGTCCCCACCCCGTGGGGTTTGTAATTGTAACGCCCAAAAAAATATCCAAGTAGAGGGGGGTACATTAAACCCAATAGCATAACTAAATCTCTCAAAAACTGAAGAATATATAACCATCCACTCTGTGGGGAAAAAAAAAAAAAATTGCAAAAATAGAGATACAAGTTTTCCCTGTTTTCAAAAAACAACCTATGCCAAATTTCAAGAGAAACTGTTGAAAAGAAAAAATTCCCACCAAAGGAAAGTTTTTTAAAAAAGGGTTCCCTTGTGCTGGCTATGTCCCGTCCCCCCCAATATCCCCCCCCCCCCCAACCAATAAGAATAAATCAAAGTGTGCCCCCCTCCTCCACAAAATAGTGATAGTCCCCCCACAACTGTTCCCCCCCCCCCCCCCCCCCGGGCCCCCCCCCCCCCTGGGTGCAATTCCGGATAAGAAAATTTAAAACCAATTAAAAAATGAATACACATTACCACAATCTTTCCTTCAACAATCCCCTAAAGGGGGCAAAACCTGAATGTCTAAAACTCCCCCTTTTTTAAGGTGATCCATTCCCCAAAAATCCCCCCATATTAATGGTTAAAAGAAGGGAAATCCCCCCATTTCTGTCCCCCCCCACGAAGTTGGATACCCCCCGCCTCCCGTAATTTCGGGTTTTTTTTCTCACTCGTGACGATGAAATTTTTGACTTTTTTTTTTTTTACCATTTAATAAATGGATTTTTTTTGAATTCATAAACTTTTTTTTTTCTGAAGGGAATTTTTAAAGTGGCCCCCTAACTTTTGGTTTTTTCCCCATCCCCTGAAAACGTTGGAAAACCCCCCCCTGGAAGAAACCCCATTGCACGGGTTTGCTGTATTACCCTCATGGAAAATATGGGGTTTGGGAATTGCCCCAACCTTTTTTTTTTTTGGATGAACTTCCAAACCCTAAGAAATGAGTCAAAAGCCCCATTCAGGTTTTGGGGGCCCCCTTGGGGGAAAAATGGAAAGGAAAATGGTTTCATTTGTTTTTTAATTTTTGTCCTTTTAAATTGGGGAATTTCCCTTTTAATCCCCGGAATTGGTGGGGTCAAACAGGCCCCCGACACGTTTTTTTTTTTTTGGTGGACCCTATCCAACTTTTTGTGCCAGAGACACCACTGAAATATTCTTATTTGGTTTGGGAAGTATGTGGACGACAATAGCCCAGCCACAAGGACCTTAAACTCCCCCCCGTGGGGATTTTTTTCCCTTTTTCCAAACAGTTTTTCCTCTGAAAAATCACATCGGTAAAACAAGAAACGTGGGCCTCTCTATGCAATTTTTTTTTTTTTTTTTTTCCCCAGAATTTGATTTTTCATATTTTTCCCCCCCCCCCCCCCCCTCTCAATGAGTTTAATTAGGCCTTAGGTTCAAATAAACCCCCTACTTGATTTATTTTTTTTTGGGCCTTTACCAATCAACCCACGGGTGGGGAACTGAGGCCAATCTGTTTTTTTTTTTTTTTTTTTTTTTTCAAGATACCCATTGGGGTGGGGTGATTCCGGGGTTTGATTCAACTCCCGGAAAATTGAAATAACATTAAATGTAAAATTTACGTGGTTAATTATGTTTTTTTTTAAATTAGATGTTGCCTTATCCCCTCCTTTTTTTTGTTTTCTCATTTTTTCATCCTTGTAAAAAACTAGAAAATTCTGTAAAAACAAAAAAATTAGAAAATATTCTTGTAAAACACCCCTTGACCAAACTTTTTGATCTTTTTTAGCAGCTATTCCTGAGTGCGGTATGCTCTTTTCTCCGTTTCTTAGATTATATATTGTTTTGCATTACCAGCACCTGGCTTATTTGTGCCATCTTTTGTTTATAATACTTGAAATCTACTTGAGATCTTGTGCCTTATTAATATTGTCCTTGTATATCAACCAATACCTTAATCAACAGAGTGGGTAAAATTGGAATTCCTTCCCTGCATAATCATGCATAACAATATAAAGGACACTGCATCCTTTACAGTGTAATATAACAATATTAGAAACATAGCAGTGCTTTTATAGAAGGCAGTGAATTCAGATTTGATGCATTATGTATTACAGTAGCAGTTTCTTTAAATTATATTTTCAATTAGTTATTTATGGGTGCGGGTTTAACTAATAATAAATAAATTCAATATCCCCATGTTTCTCCCATTATAAGGGGGATCACTTATATAATAAAAATGTATATATGGGGAGATGCAATATTAAAGGGCAAGTCCAGCCTGAAAACGAAAACTTACATACAGGTCAATCACCCCTCAAAACCCTAAACGGTAATAGTTTGAAATCTGAAATATATAAGTCTAACCTGAAATCCTGCACAATGTCCTGTTTCCCCTGGTTCTGCTTCCTGGTTCTTCCAATTAGCAACTGTCAGTTATGGATTTGACAGTTGACATCACAGCCAATAACTGAATGTTAATCCCCTGTCTGCCTCTTCTGAGCATGCACAGGCTCAGTACAGGTTTCTAAATTGCTCAGTTTCCATGAGGCATCCAGAAGCATAGCAGGCATACAGTAATGAATTCATAGGACAAAGTATGATATATCAACATATTTTAAAAGGCCATTCTTTCTAATAGATGTTCTTTTGAGGGTGGAGTTGTCCTTTAAACAGTAATGCAAAAAGTAGTGCAAAATCCACACTACCCTTGTATGCCATTTCCAAATTTTTTTGGAAATAGTGCAGAGCATCTGATTCAATACCATTTTCGTTTAGTTTGTGCACAGAACTAAGGATGGGCCATTAAAGGCTATGTCCACCTATAAATTTTATTTTTCATATAAGATCCCCCCTGGGCTCCCAGCCCAACCGCTACATTTTTTTTTTTAGAAAGCCCCCCAAACTCTACTTACCTCCCTCGATCCTCCCGCGCTCCCGGCCCTCTGCTTGCAAGGAAATGCAAGCAGAGGGGGCGGGACCGGCAGCCGCGTCTGTGATTGGGTGAGGGCAGCCAATCACAGACGCGGCTGCCGGCAGCTCACTTCGCCGGAGGAAAGAGGAGAGGTAAGTAAGAGTTTGGGGAGCTTTCTAAAAAAAAAAAATATGCGGTTGGGGCTGGGAGACATGGGGGAAATCATACATGAAGGGGTTTTATGCTAGGGGGAGGGATAGTAGGAAGGGGGGGAGGGAGGGAGAGGGAGGGGAGGAGGGAGGGGAGGGAGGGGGGAGAAGGGCTGCAGTACGCATGGCAAAAATCTACCTGAGCCAGCTAGCAGGCAGTGTCCTATATGGACTCTGCTAGCCTCCTGGTAGTCATTTTTTGGGACTTTGGGGGGGACACAGGAGAACCCTTATGGAGCGGGATGTGACCGGGTAGGTGTATTTTAAAACTACACTACATGGTGGGGCCAGTAGTTGGGGGGATTATAGTTTTGGGGGTGGACATGCCCTTTAAAGCTTCTTACCTGACTATGCTCCCGTAATGCAGTAACTAGTGCTAAGTGCTTAGCGCATCGCAGTATCATGGTCTGGTTAGAAGTACTGGATTTAGATACTGCATCTCCCTCCTAGTATTTTGCCATGCACAATGTGTAAAAAAAATTCCTCTGCTGTCTTCCCTGCATGACCACATCCCCTTTAAGTATAAGAGGGTCAATCTGAAGCTTTCAAGGAATGACTCACACTTTCTCAGCACAGATGTATAACTGTGCATAAAGCAGCATAAATAGAAGATGTATGAAAACTGTGATTTGCTAAAGTTGTTAAATGTATATAATATAAAAATATTTTGCATTGAATAAGCCTTGTGGGTAACAATATATTATTTTATGCTTATGCATAAATCATATAATTTGTGTTTTTATTCTGATAGATAGATGGAACTACAGCTTTCTCTAAACCAGAAAAGGGCTCAACACACTGAGCTAAATTAAATTACATGATCTGTATAAAATGTATTAAATAGATACTAAAAAGGCAAACACAGACTAATCTAGTCTGGCATAAAGCAAATTAGATTCCCACAATTATCAATTCCATTAAAACCGATAAAGGTTTATATTCAGAACTTTTGAAAAAGAACTGTATTTTGTAAATTTTATATCCAAATCGACTTGTTTCAGAACTTACAAAATAGTTTTCTTGTTCTTTGTGAAGGTTCTTTATTATTTATCCAGGTCATGGTATATCTGTTGTATTCAGTTAGTGAGGTGTCAAGGAGGCCATTTATGTAAAAATAAAGAAACCAAGGCTGAATAGACGCCAACTGTCTGCTATGTACAATGCTGTTTTGACACCTTACCCTGGGCAGCCTCAATGCAATCAACACCTTGCATTCAGAAGGTCCCTAACACCTGACGGTCATATGCTAAATGGGACTTTCCAGGGTACTTAATAGCCAACAAATTCTTGTACAAGTCATTCTGAATTGAGAAAACCAGTCGGATGACTAGCAAAACGTCTTCAGGAAATAAACTTTAAGTCCATTTAATCTAACTGAATACAACAGATATGTTTCCTTCTTGTTACTTTTTGGGAAAATTTAACTAGGATTACTGGAAGGGCTGGTTTTATTATTGGGCAATATGGCTATTTCCCAGGGCTCTTAAGTGGGGCTTAAAACCATAGGCTTCACATAGTTGAAAGTTTGGGGAAGTTGCAAACACCATGTTTTGCCCAAGAATTCAAACTTGCCCTACTAGGGGGTATCAGATGGCCCAATGGCATGGATACCCAAGGCAGCTGAAAAGGGAATATTAAAAGGTATTTCCACTCATAAATTAGACTTTTTCCAGATTCATTGAAGAATGGGAAGTAAAGGCAGATATGTCTTAACCCTGTTCTTCAATTAAACATTCAGGAGCAGGCAGGGAACACAGTGAACTTACCTGTGATTGCGCCCCAGCGCTAGCTTCTGTGACAGCTCCCGATGCTCCCCTGCACAGTATGTGCATGCCCATACATTGTAAGGCCACACCGGGACCTGTCAGTGTTTCCTGCCTGCTCCTGACTGCTTCATTGAATAACAGAAATAAGACATAGCTCCTTTACCTCCCGTTCTTCAATTAATGTGGAAGGCTAAGTCTTATTTGTGTGTTACCCTTTAAGGTAAGAGGCGCTCTTGCATCAAACAATCTATGGTCATAAACAAGAATACAGTAGGTATGTGCCAGGTTTGGATTCCTTTCCTGGCCATCCCTACAGGCAGCATTCAGAACATATAAGTAGCTTTTCCTGTGGTTAGAAGAAAAAAAGATCTTCCTCTTTAAAATCTCCTTTCCCCACTCAACTCAGTCTAGTTTTCTTAGCAATAGTACTTCGAGGGGGAGGGATGCTGCCTGTAGGGATGGCCAGGAAAGAAAACTCTCGGTAAGTATGATAGGAGTTTCAGTTTACCTAGCCATCCCCAGGCAGCATTCAAAACATATGGGACATACCTTAGCAATCAAAGGATGACAAATAAATCAGACAAAGGCTTGCAAAGTAATTTACTGTCCTTCAGATATGGTAATACTCTTTGTCCAAAATCCGCTTTAGAAATCTATTTAACATTAATTTTATGTTTAACAAATGTATTGGGTGTTGCCCATGTGGCTTACTGACAGACTGGCTCGGTCGTGGCTTCTGCCACACAAGAAATTGCAATCCCTGTAGTGGAGTGCATGGATACTCCTTTGATGAGTGCCACATTTTAAACCTCATAAGCCTTGTTAATAGCACCCGATGATGTAATGCCTAATAGTGGTAGCAGCCGCTCCTTTCTTTGCCCCGATGGGATCACAAACAGACTATCCGAAACTCTGAAGGCCCTTGTCCTGTCCAGATAAGTGAGTAGACTTGCTCTCAAGCCCAACTTCCTCATGTTATCATCATTTTGACGAACCTCTGGTTCAAATGTAGGTTATATGATTATCTCATCCAAATGAAACCTAGAAACAATCTTTGCCAAAAAACTTGTGTAACAAGTGAAAGATGACTTATTCAGGGTTGCAATAAATATCTTGAGAAGATCGACTGAACCTTTCCACAGAAAAAAAACATAATCAATGTATCTGACCCATAGGTCAACATATTGATTCCAGGGTGACAGTACCTCACCAAAAACTACCTCATTCTCCCAATGCCCAAGAAACAAATTTGCATACAATTGGCGCATTTAGCCTCCATCAAGTCCCCTTGATTTGCAGATAAAACTGTCCATCAAACAAAAAATAATTATGAGAGTGAATTCTAACAGCTTGAGAATAAAAATTAGGTTCAATATTAACCTCTCCTTCTGTCTGGCTATGATCAGGAGGTCATTGAGGTACTGGAAGATTTACACACCCAAAGTTCTCAGATGTGCTATGACAACTACCAAAACCTTGGTGAAGGTTCTGGGGGATGTTGAGAGCCCAAACAGGAGGCAAGTGAACTGATAATACAGATTCTCCAAGGTGAACCTCAGAAACCTCTGGTGCTCTTCTGAGATAACCATCGGTCAGGTCCATGGTGCACATCTCGTCCCCTAATGAAATTGACTGTCTGCAAATTCTCTAACTTCAAGGGCTGGTACTTGTGCTTGTTACAAGTGCTTGTTAAGTTCCCCCAGGTCTCTCCTGTTGCCTTCCTTATTAAAAATAGCAGAGAATAAAATCAGGGACTGTTCTTCAGGGACAGGAACTATAGCACCCTTGGTCAACAACTTGTTGATGTACTCCCAAAGAACCTGAGTCCTTTCTGTATTTGAAGTTATTGGGGTCAGACAACAAACGGATGTTCCCTGACTTGGGAAGTATGCATAACATAAAAGAAATGCTAGAAATGTACGTGTAAAATACTCCTTAAGGGCTAGGCCACACTAGTGCGCTTTTAAGAACAATCACACTTTTAAATGTGCTTGATAGTGTTGTGCTATGGGGTCGGCCACATCATCTCCATTGGTGTCCGCTGTTCTGCGATCCGCAGATTCGGAAAAGCATGCGATCACCATTTTTGGTGTGATTCGCATGCGCTCCGATAAAATTGAAAACAGGACAACCAATCATTTTCATGCTACATACTAAATTCTACGGATTTGGGGGATGTTCTCCCTGTCCCCAGTCCCCTGGAGCATAGCTACTGTATGCTAGTTCACTACTCAGTCGTTGTCTAAAATAGAGGACTGTTTTATAAAGTATTAACCCTTGCACTGCTACCACACCATTGCTCCTTGTTTTCCACTTTTCCGTTTTGTTTTATGCATATATTCTCTACACAGGAGTAAAATACAATAAATCTCACAGTGTTATTAGTGATTTCCCCCCCACATATTGGGCATTGTGTACTAGAAAATGCAAATGACTGAACAATGCATTCCACAGTTTTATTTTCCTTTTCCCAAGATACCTCCAATACAAAATTAATAAAAACAATGGCACCTGTGTCTTAGTGCAAAATTATTTATAATGTGAGAAAGGTGTTCTCTGTCCCTCAGAGGAGCTTAGGTAATTTCTCAAACACAATCGCATGCACAAGCCACTGTGGTCTTAGACAGAACTATCTATCAACTTGCTTTTAATAAGATGGGATATACTGCACATATTTGGTACCTAGGCGTTTTGTGCTCTTGGTACAGGGTTTTTTTGAACTGTTAAAACTTGCTTTACATTTATCATCCAATATTTTTCCCTTGAAACCTTTTGTGTAGGATCCAGTCATATTTTGTTTTTAAAAGCATAAAAATATCAAAGAAACTTACAAACTTTTTTCTGTAATTTTTCATGTTTTTGTTCATTATTGTACTTAACAAGCATTTTAACATTTATGTAGCAGGGAAAAGGCAGTTACATTTATATAAAGTAAGAGTTTTTTAAAAGTGCCAAGAGGAAATAACAGAGGTAGTCTTACATCTAATGCGGAGTCATAACTAGACAATGTTAGCTTCCTAAGTGCCCTTGCTAAAGAATGGCTTTCTTCTAAACCATCAAAGCTAAAAGAGCAGTTCTTATGCTCACATGAATAAAAAATATACTAGAGTGGTAAGTGAGGTAATTAAGTCATCAGCTCTCCTAAAAAGAACATTGCCATGCTCACATATATTGCAATTAAGAATAGTGACAACTTTTCACATGCTCGCTCAGCTGTAATTTTCTGCAAGAATGCATTTCATTGAAAGGGGTAACTATTAAATATTTGAGATGATCATACACATTTATAGTGAAGTACTAGTGATTGAGATTTTTACTTTCCACAGTTGCAAAGGTACCTTAATTTGACAGTGAGAGTGTCAGGAAATGGCAAAAGGAGAAGGAAAATAAAACTAGAATTAGTAATAGAAAAGAACAGAGCCTTAATGTTCATGGGGGAACAATGGAGGTTAAAGACGAATATAAAAAGGATTCTGAATGGACGGTAGGAAGCTGCTCTAAAACTGTGTACAGGTTGTGAATATCTGTGTGCCAAAATAAGCCATAATAGCACTGCAGAATCTACACCTTTTGTATGTCTTGGTTCTTTGTATTAAAGCACAAAACTTTATATATATATGCCTTTTAAAGTTTAAATAATTAAATTACTATACCTCACTCTATAAACCTAGAGGCACAGCTCTGTAAGAAAAAAATATTGTAGATTAAAATATTTCTAATTTTACTCACCTTTTCTTTGATATCTGTGATTCTACACAGGTTGGATATTATTTTTATGTCCTGTTGTGGCCATGATTAAAAGGGCTGGTTAGCATTTTTATATTTCAAAAGGTTAATACATCCAAACTAAGTTAAAATATATAAATATGATAAAATTGAATACCTGTAGGTTCGAATTGTAAATAAGAACTTTTATCTGAATAAACCCCAGGAACACATTATTTTGTTTGTATTTCCTTGATTAATTAAAAACAAATGTAAAACACAGTAATAATAACTATTGGGTAGGGCTGAGAGTGACCCATCACTCTTGGTTTACATTGGGGCCAATAACAAATCAATGAGAAAAGAAGAGGTTCTTAAAAATGAATTCTGAGCATTAGGGTCCAAGTTAAAACCAAGGACCTCCAAGATAGTACTTTCAGAAATACTACCACAGCCACATGTATGTTAGAAAAGGAACAAGAGATTAAGTGTATCAATGTGTTAATGTTAACACATTGTAGTATCAATGTGTTAGTGTTAATGTTGGCTTATGGGGGAGAGGTTTGGGTTTTTAGAGAGCTGGGTACGTATTGCCGAACAAAGCCCAACCCCAAAAAAGGAAATATAGTAAAAAAAAATGAGGACAGAGAATGTTAGACCATTAAAGAATGGAGCTAAGATGGTGTAGAGGATGCCAAAAAGGCAAATGTCAGGATTTTTATGCCATGAATAAGGTGATGTCGCAGGCACACATTGCCGATACTATGCAAAAAATGTATAAGCTTTAAAAATATGGGGAAAATAATGATCTTTGCCTCCTGCGACAGCGAAATGGCGAAAATAGCAATTAATACATATATGCCCCTATGTCTCAAGGACTGTTTTATAAGTAGTATGTGAGCAAGAATTTAGATTCTTGCATAACAATGGACAAGGTATACTTAAATTTTGCTAAGGTTTTTGATACTGTGACACATGACATGGTCTAACAGCCTTGAAAAAACACATTTGTACATGGATAGAGAATTGATTAATGGATTGAGTACAGAGTGTGGTTGTCAAAGGAACCTCATCTTTGTGGACTAAAGTGGGGTGCCTCTGGGTTCTGTACTGGGGACACTTATTTAATCTGTTTAGAAGTGAGTATTAAGAGCAATGTCTCTCTGTTTACTGATGACACAAATCTATAAAGAACATTGGAAACAAATTATGAGCAATTGATGCAGGCTATGTGCCCATTCAATGTTGATAAATGTAAGGTGAGGCATATGGGGTTAAACAATTCTTATAAAGCCTAAACTACATATAGATCTGTGCTACATGAATCTCTGTTGGAAAAAGATTTGGGGGTGCTAGTAGATAACAGGCTAAGCTGTAGCAAATAGTGCCTGTCAGCAACAGCTAGAGCAGGTATTCTTAAACAGTATGCCTCCAGATGTTGAAAACTACAAACTTCAACATTCCCTGGCTGTTCCACGTAGTTGAGGAATGCTGGGAGTTTTCAAACATTTGGAGACACACCGTTTGGGCATCTCTGTACTAGAGCTAGATATTGTCCTGTATAAAGAGATGTATATATCCATTGGAGAAAAATATTATTCTCCCTCTTTACAAAAATTGGTAAGGCCTCTTTTGGAATAAGCGGCACAGCTTTGTAATCCGGTATATAAAAGTGACATCTTGGAAATCAAAAGTGTTACTTACTTTCTACCTAACACTCCCACGATCAGGAATTACAACTTACAGAACAGTGATCCCTTGTCAGAAGTCCCTGCTCCTGTTGCAAACTGGTTACGCGCACACACTCAGAGCAGAGCAGAGCGTACTTGAAACCACTCGATCGGCAATAGCAGTCAGCTATTGATCATGACGTCACCGTGAGGGGTAAGTTGTAATTTTTCATTTTGGGAGCATGGGGGGATGGTTAAAATATAACGACCCTGGGGTTTGGGGGGGTAATCATTCCAAATATGATGATGGAGTTACCCTTTTAAAAAAAATAAGTTTCATCTTCAGGTTAGGAAGGGTTTCTTTATAGTGAGAACAGTAAAACTGTGGAATAATGCCAGCTGGTGTTATAATGTGATATGTGTACAGTTTGTACAAGTGCTTGTAAAGTCCACATACTGTAGCACACACAAGTATTTAGCTTAAATGTTTGCTAGAAAGCTGGGTAAAAACCTGTAAAGACTGCAGTACATATCTGATTAGGTAGATACACACAGCACAATCTTCTCTCACATTTTCCAAAGCAGTGCCTGAGGCTAAAGGTATTGTGCATGCAAAAATCAGGTAGTATATACTGTAGGTACTGTGCTATGTAGTGCATAAACAGGTAGATGCAATTAAAAGTGGAGCACTCTTCTTTCATTTTACACTTCAACAATGCAGTAAGCATTTTCTAAATCAGAGAAGTGTAAAAATTAAATTGCAAGCCCTGCGCTTCCTTTATTGTAAAATAGAACTTTTTTTTTTAATCTTTAAATTTTTTCTACCTTGGCAACTCCTATATAACATCAGTTAGCATGGGCTTTCCTGTTTTGGGCAATTGTGCATCTCCCTGAAAATGTTTTCTTTTCATTAGTACACACAGCCAATTAAAAACAGCCAATATATTGAGCAAATATAAACATGTTTAAGTGGCTTCTTATTACATCATACATTATATGGATCTTTTAAGGTAATATGGTTTTTAATACAGAAAAAGACGTACATTTTTTCTAATTTCCTAACTATTGCCGTATGTTAATCTGAAATGCCTTTTCCATTACAAAGTGGACGATCGTCCTTCACACATATCCTTTAAACAGACAGGACATTAATTTCCTGCTGGCAGGCAAATTACATGTGAGACGTTCCCCTAGCAAGCTGTGCCCAACAAATATTCCAATATAATTTATAAATCAGTACAGATTCTCATGAAATTATCAAATGGGGGAATCACCTTTTTGATCATCATAGATGCACCAATAGTCACCTGGTTTTGGCCAGCTTTAAACCGGTAACCTAATACAGTTTCTTGTCTTTTGTTACCCTATACCCACTTAATGTACTTTATAAACTTAATTATATACAGTATAACCGAATCCAGTCAGGCACTGAAACCCAATATTTGGGTTTGCACTTTCATTATAGTCTTTAAAGAGCATGTCCACCCCTTTAAAAAAAATATATATGTTTATATATATATATATATATATATAAGGTATCTATAGATCGCGGGGGGACTTTTATTGCGGTTGGGACTGGGGGAACTATCCCTAATATATGTACAAGGGGATTTACACTAGGGGGAGGGAGAGGAAAACAGGTGGGAGAGGGAGGGAGAGGGAGGGGGGGAGGGAGTGAAGGGCAGCTCTGAGCAAGCCAAAAACCTCTGAGAGGATAGCTCAGAGGCGGAAACAATTTCACTGGTGGCCAGGCTCCTGGTGGACAGTTTTTTTAACTTTGGAGGGACATTACAGGAGAACCATTTGGAGCTGGGATGTAAGGTAAGGATTTTTATACACTACAGAGAGGGGCCAGTAGTGGGTTAAATTTTAGTTTTGGGGGCTGGCCATGCCCTTTAAAGGAGTTGCACCTGAAAAAATAACTTTGCCTCATTTCAATCTATAAATAAATACATGCAAGTAGCACTTACTCTGATGTGTTTGTGTTGCTGCATGACTTCAATCCAGCACTTGTTTTGATCAAGCTCAGTCTCCCAGCCCCTTGCCAGACTATCTGGCTCCCACCAAGCAGTTCACATACCAACTGTCACCAACCCAGCTACGGCAAAACTACATAACAGAAGACAAAGACAAAACCCGAAGGGTAGAAAGGAGGCTGCAACCGGACTTCAGTAAAAAACTTCTTCAATCATTTATTAGGAATCTCTTAAAACCACACATGAAGTAGCCATCACTACAAGTTTGTTGCAAACAGACAAACAGAAACATGGGAACACCACAGGCTCCTCCCAACGCGTTTCGTGGCCAATAGCCACTTCCTCAGGGGCATTGAAGAAGTTTTTTTTAGTCCAGTTGCCTGCCTCCTTTCTACCCTTTGGGTTTTGTCTTTGACTTCGTGTATTTCGGCCATGGAGGAGACGGTGGTTTATGGAGGCTTGGAGGAGCACTGGCCTAATCTGATGGATACCGCTTCCACCTGATCAGTTGTAGTAAGTTTGCTTGTTTTCTACATAACATAAGAGTTTATTATACTAAGGCACTTAATTGACAGCTAAGATGTAAGATGTTACAGACTGGATATCTAAAGAAATAGGGGATGGATCAAAAAAAAAAAAAAAGGCAAAGTGAAGAATTATAGTTACCAGAAATCTGCAATTTAAAAAAAAACTAATTTCCCAGTGTACATATCCTTTAAAAGTTTCTATTACTTTTCATTTGCATACTGGTCAGCTTGGTGCACATTGTTCAGAGTCCAGAAAACATTTTTCAATTTAATATAATGTTTTAAGTAGAAATTTGATTTTTTTTTTTATTATATATTCATGAAAGCTCTTGCTCTGCTGCTTATTTTCATACATTTAAAGTTAAAACTTCATTGGTCTCACTTGTTTTGTAGTTCAGCCAGGTTTAACTGCCTTAGTTAATGTATAATAAAATAAAGACCAAACCTTTAATGCTTTTGATGAGTCATTGTGTATCAGTCTTAACTACGTCTATGTTCACTCCACACTGCTGAGATCTATTCTTGTCTTTTAGTTTATAGATAAAAATCATTTGATTTAGATCAAGTCCATCTCCAGTATATAAATTTCCAGAACAATTGCAATCCAGCAGTAATGTCCTCTGAATAGTATGCCCTTTGCTTTTTCTCATAGTTCGTTTTAACATTCAGGTAATCAATCTTTGCCCTGAGAATCTCTGTCCAGGAATTCCATTTTCTAGTGTCAGGAGTACAGCATGTGAATGAAACCCCTGTTAAACTTTGAGTTACAAAAAGTGAGTGAAATAGTTTACATACAGTTATTATACTGAAATCATAAAATAGCTGGTGTGTCACAAAAATGCATTTTGGCTGTCAAAGGTAGATAACACAATTTTAAAAGAATACTAAACCAATTTTAAACAATACCATGCTTACTGCAAAAAGGCGATTGAGGGTATCAGAAAAAACATATTTTAGTTACCTATATACTCAAGTATAAGCTGACCTGAGTATAAGCAGAGGTACCTATTTTTACCTCAAATTTTTACCTGTTTGACTCGAGTATAAGCCCAGGGTTAAAATTATGAACACCACTACCTTCTGATTCTGTATTGTTCTGAGGCTTTAGTTGCCCTTTAAATGGACAGCAGAATTCCCATACAGTAGGTCCATACAGCAATAGCCAAATCCAGTATGGTTATTACTGTATGGGAATTTGCTGTCCATTTAAAGGTCAACTAAAGCCTCAGAACAATACAGAATCAGAAGGTAGTAGTGTTCATAATGTAGTAGTGTTCCTCAAAACAATACAGAATTAGAAGGCAATCTTTTTAACCATCAATACCATCCTCCTGATTCTGTATTGTTTTGAGGCATTAGTTGCCCTTTAAATGGACAGTAATTCCATACCATAACCCCCAGTTCCAGGGCACTCCAGATGTTTGGAAACTTTAACTCCCAGCATGCTTTAGTTGCTGGGAGTTGTAGTTTCCATACATTTGCAGTGGAAAGGAATTGGGGGTTACTGTATGGGATTACTGCCCCCCCCTCCCCCCGAGAACCCCCCTAGTTCAGTGTTAACTTGCCTGGGCAGTCTTCAATCCAGGTAAGGTCACTTTCAGTGTGCAATCCAGTCTCTCGCTCTGCATTTGCCTGCCTGACATCACTACTCGGTGCCTGGAAGTGAGACAGGCGCCGAGTAGTGACATTAGCCGGCAGATGCAGAGGGAGCAGCAGCTGGATTTCACACTGAGGTACGTGACCTGAGTATAAGCCGAGGTTTGGTTTTCAGGCTATTTTTAAAGCCTGAAAACATTGGCTTATACTCAAGTACATATGGTACTAATGGAGCGAAAGAGTAGATTTTTTTCATTCATTTATAAAATGTAAACAGGGAAAAGAGTGAATGCTATATAAAATGCTAAAAACCTCACAGCATCCTCTGTTATATGTAGCTATTTTTGGAGTATAAATGCATCAACACAGTTCTGGTCTTTATATCGTGGATAATGTGCCACCTACTGTAAATTAAAAGGATATTAGAAGTCACTGAGAAGTTGTGTGGCCATATAAAAGTATAAGGTGACGTTCTTTTATTAAGGACACAAAGTTCATTATCATTTTTAGTAGGGGAGTAAATTATAATTCAACTGTTTGCGTTAAATGCATGGAAGGGGTAGATAATATTAATATAGAATACCCAATATATACCCACTATATATATTTCTTGCTCTCTTCCATAAGGTTGTCTCCATCCATTCCCCAACTTACTTATGCTTAGTACTAATAGTATTAGTTTGGTGTTACTTCAAAAAAAGTAGTTTTCAAATTGAGCTTTACATTGGGTTTAGGTATCAAATTAGCCAGGTGCATGGAATGAGAACCACACAGGTGTTTACAGTGGGATACTCAAATATTTGATGGCGTTTTAATAATAAATCATAAAGATCAGTTTAGAGGACTATGCTGGCCGCTGCTACTCTATCTTTATAAACGTCTCCAGCAATTGATTTTATAATATCAGAAAGTGACTTTTGCAAGCCTCAAAATAATAACATTATCATGCTTGTGAAGGTTCTCATTCATCCAGGTCATGGTATATCTGTTGTATTCAATTAGATCAACTGGACTTGAAATGTAGTTCTTGAAGACGTTTCGCTAGTCATCCGACTGGCTTTCTCAATTCAGAATCATCCAAACTTTCATATAAAATCACAGCTATGCCAATAATGACATTTCTTTATTGGCGGTTCAAACTTTAACATCCGCACTCTAGAACTAACCATCATAATTCCTCTGTAGAGCTGTAGAGTAAACTAAACTAAACCATACAAAATAGGGATAATCCAAATTTAACACACCTAACATAACATTTCTAAGAGATAATAAACCTATTACTATGAAATAAAAGTTAATAGTAATTATCTTGGAGCTCCATGACCAGTAAAAAATCACAGCCTAAGGAGTTAAATGTACTTTGCACTGCTCCCTCATGCAATGTGTTCATAAGTATTTGTCTGATGGTGCAGTTTCATTAATGAGACAAATAACTAATCAAGTTAGACAAATAACTAATCAAGGTGAACAGCAGAACCTTTGGATAATATTTAAGTCTTCTGTATATACTATGTCAAAATTCACCTACCTGTAGTTCCATTATATCCATAGCATGTTGGGCCACTACAAACTTTGCAGTAATAAAATTATGGATTTGAATGCATAACCTTTAAAATGCATGTTTTGTGCTTTGCTGAAATGTGTGGTAGTAGTAGTTAATATTATGTATGAATGGTGCAATCTGAAAAGCCAGACAGGCAGGTACATTGCACTTGAGGGTTCCAGATGACAGGAATGTAAAGTGTACACGTGTTTGTTGTTTTTCTAAAAATTAAAATGATTTTAGCAGACATATCTCTCAGGAGGGTGTGATATGGGTGGTGACAGTAATTCTGTCTCCTGGAGGACACATTCCATTTCCCAAAGGCTGCAAAGAATGCACATCCCTAAAGCCATACACTGACCTGCAACTTAGATATGTGTCAATGCAAATTAAAGTGCAAATTTAATTCCCCATACTCTGTATGGGATCACCATTTGGATAATTATACATTACCACAATCGATATAAGTTCCCTACACTGTTTTCCAACAACAATTTTCCAAAAACAATGATCTTGTGGATGTTTTTCTTTATTTCAACTTTTAAACATATTTGCTTTGCAGTCGTCATTGTGAAGAAACTTTGAAAGAAAAGACATTTTGACTCTATAAAGAATACAATTCTCACAACTTCTTTTTCAGCCTTCACTTCAAGGTTTAAAAGAAATAAAAACCTTTGTTTGATTTTTTTTATTGTAGAAGGTCAGAAAACCAGCTAATCAATCTCTCTAAAAGGCAAAGAAAGAGCCTCTACAATACTAATATATGGCATTATCAGAAAACTCAATCATAACCTAATGGAAACAGATTGCAATATCATTCTTTTAAGAGATATACATAATCCTAAACTCCTGACACAAATCCTTGAAGTACAGACGTAGCCATTTATCTATCTTCTTAATGTGTTGGAGATTCCTTATTCCACAGGTTTTCTTATTTGTATTTTTATACATTTTATTTTATCGTTGAAGTCAAAACATTGCATAAAATACATCCTGCAGTTGGGGTTACGGAGCAGATAACTGACAAGTCACCCGTTTTTGTTTTAAGGGTGGACATGCCCTTTAAGAAGGCACACTACTGAAAAATGCAGTGCACAGAGCTGGGCTAAGATCATGTTAATTTTATTATGTTGTACCTGTAGCTCTGCAATATGCTGTTTTTATAAGTGTACCTTATAACGGGATCGCAACTACAATAGCAACTACGGTTGCCACCTTTCCCTTTAGAGCTGAAACATATATGAAATTTACATGCTTCAGTGCTAAGTGCCATTGCATGTTGTGTGACTACACTGAAATTAATCCAGCTGGCATCACACATCTAAATATATATTGCATCAATACTCACACTTCCATAAATGGTAGAGTGTAGACATAAACAAATATAAGGACAAACCTCTTGCAGAAATAAGTTAACAGATTGCCTCCTTAATACATATGTAAAGAGTTAACAGCCCCCCCAACCCCATCCCGCACCACTCTGATTGAGCAACAAATCAGCTAATTGTATTTGTTGCTGTCTCTGATGATTAGCTGAGAGACTTTGGCAAAGCGGGTAAAATTCCAAAAGTGTAGCCGCTAGTGAAAAGCTTGAAGAGGCTGCTCGAGTGTCTTTTGCGATACTTGCCCAGGTAAATATACCCAAAGGTACCTAGTTTGCATGTGCTGAATATGTTTTGTTGATGACCAAGAAGAGGCAACACTAGAAAGCAGTAGTGACTTCACAGAAGTAACCTTACATATTCTATAAATTATTTCTACACTAAGAAGCTCAGAGTTCAGAGATGCGAAACAAATGGTGTTACTTAGTGACCATTCTCCTTAAATGAATTTACTGAATTGCCTGCATGAAAGCTTTTTCATTATTAATATTATTTTACTATAGAAGAATAAATACAGTTTATGTATTTTAACTTACAGTTGCAAGTTTTTGAACATCTTCATCCGATGCACCCAAGGATGCCAGGCCAATTTCCTGGGAAAACTGGGCAAATTTCGGATCTGCCAGTAAAGGAACATGGCCCAACAATTCATGACATGTATCCCTGGGAAAAAGGGAACAAGTATTAAAAAAACAAACTTTTATAACCTGTATTTCCATTTATTTATTTTTCCAGTAGATTAGGAGTACAGTAAAATATTTTATTTGGGCTTACAGTAAACTTAAGTCTGCTAAAAAGGAACATTCCCATGCGTGCTGTTACAACTTTGATTTTCCTAAATGTTTTCCTCTGTGAAAACTTGTTTGTACTCATAAAATGATTGCAGCTTCTATCCATGGAATAAAATCAGCACACATTAATGAATCCTTCGCCATAAAGTCTCTAAAGTGCATGTGGTACATTATGCTGCTTAATTCTTTTAAAGATAAACACAGGCTGTACATTGTTCAAATGTGGCATGTCTGTCAGTATAACTGAAATTTCTTTACATGTGATGTTTGTTACACACCTACAGTACATTCCACATGTGATTATTATTACCAATAAGCCAGTATTCCTGTCATAAGAACATAGTACTGAGGAATAAAATGGACATTCCACTTCTAAACATTTTTGTTTATTTTTGTGTAACCATAATAAACTTTATAAAGTGTCATTCCATTAAGTACATCTCTGGGTTAGCACCATATATTTTACAAAATAATTCCATAATGATAAACTACCAATAATTTTTTTCAAAATTCTGAACTTTGCAAACCATCTAATAACTATTATCATATGAATTATACACATTCCTTTTAAGGGTAATCATTGATTTAAAAGAAATTTAAAAAATGTGACATGTGCATACTTCCAATATTTTTCACCAAGTGCCTCCATGTAACTTTTCCATAAATGTAATGTAATGTAATACTGTGGATTTACGAGAATTTAAAGGTCATTTTATACGGCCATTATGCTTTCTTATTCGTCAGGTCAAAACACTTCAGTGTTTAATAAAGAATCCAAATAAAAGACCAAGCACAGAGTATCATTAGGGGCCGGATTAGCAGCTGTGTCTGTGATTGGCTGAGAGGCAGCCAACCACAGACGCAGATGCTATTAAGAAAGTCAAAGGAATACGATCTGGTAAGTAAGTTTTTGGGCATTTTATTTTTAATTTAAACTATGTGGTTAGGGTTGGGAGGGGATTGCTTACATTACAGCAAATAATATATTTTTAGACAATGCAGTGCATTGATGCAGAGGGTGGGAGGGAGAGGGAGGAAAGCGCTCCCCTGTATATGCTGGAGTCCTCCAGGGGGACAGGGAAGGGCAGAAACCTTTTCACACACAGGAAGGCTTCTACTATTCAATGTCCTGGACTTTGGATATGCACTGCAGCACAACCATTTGGAGCATAGGAGAAGGTAAGGATTTTGTAACACTACACAGTGAAGCCAGTAGTGGGGCAAATTTTAGTTTTGGGGGTAAACATGCCCTTAAAGCATAAATATATTATGAGGGTGCAAACATGTTGTCTGAATAAATCATAAAGAATTGAAAAAACATACAACTCTACATATTAACATGTGTAATTTTTACATAAAGCATGCTAACATTTCACAACATGCCTATAGGCATGCAATTTTATTGGTGTATACAATCATTAAAATGTGTAGGCTGTGTTTTAAAGTGTTAAATTAGATTTAGGAGACGATTTTCCCTTTACCGTCTCTTTTTAGACCATCTTTTGAATGGCATCAAAAACATTTCTGAAAACTCATGTTCCGATTTATGATCTTAAAATTTAGTGCAAACTTAAGATGAGTACTGCACGCATCGCAAATTACATCTAAAAGTCATGTCTAGTGTTATTGAATTCCCGTATCTAATAGATAACAGCTCTTGGTACATAGCTCTGTAATATGATGTAAGTAATATTGGTCTCTGTATTAGAAAAAGACCAGCTACAAAAAAAGTATAATAACAAGTTGAGTGTATAGACAAAAAATCATTGAATCCCACAAATTATTAACAGTGTGACTACACATTTACAAACTGGCAAATTTCCATTAATTTCTTTTTGTTGTTTATGTTTAAGATTTACAACTAAACTGTATCCTGAAATGACCAAGATTTAAAAGTGAAATTAGTGTTACTTTTTGCCATTAAGGATCTAAAATAAAAACAGCTGTTTATCAGAGTTGTGATCAAATCAAGGGAACGCATTATGAGATACCTGCCTGGTGTTTGGTACATTAAACTGCAGCTGTCGGATACCAAATGAGGACATTATGGTCTCATGGAAATTGTCATTTTCTTTTTTTTAATCAGCTAACTTCCAGTTTCACAGAACGGAGTTTGATTTAGCCAAAGAAATATTTATCTTTCCTTAAAAACTATGGGGAAGATTCAATATGGCCCAGATCTGTCTAAACCCACGTTAACCCGAAGAAATTTCAGGTTTGAAAAAGGCAATAAGAAAATGTCTAATGCAAAATGTTCATGTTTCAATGACAGCAGTATAAAATAAGATAAAAGAATAGTCCTACCTTCCATATAATTATAGAATCATTACAAATATGAAAATGTTTTCATATGTTTAAAACAAACACAAAGAATTAAGTATTGCCGTTCGTTCGGGGATCGTTGCCTGACTGGCCAGGCGGATCTTCAGACAAGCAGCCATTTCAGCCAATAAAGTGCCCATACACGTCAGGATTACTAGCCGAAACAGCTATTCATACACATCGGGTGTCGCGGGTCGGCACCCATGATCGCCCATGTGAACGAACCTTTAGAATCAACATTCCTATATAAGTGCTAATTTACTGCTGGTGTGTGACCACAGTACCAAACTAATTTTTTTTATGACAGATTGACTGCCAATTTGTTTACAATTTGTGTCTAGAATACTTGTAATTCCTATGAAATCAACATTGGTTGAAAACAACTAAGGAGTAAAATTAGATTAATATGAGCACTCTGATCTACTATGTAAACATACATTATAGACTGAGTGCCCTCTGTGCTGGTTCACTTAGTTACATTAGAAAATGCTTTGAAACCTGGAATCCTGAAATCTCTGGCTAAAACCTTTGAAAGGGTCAGCCTTAAGTAATCTGTATTTTTGAAACCATTTAGTGTACACATGACAAGAATTGTAGTTAATGACTTATAGAAAGGCCTTTAAAAGGGGAGAATTACTTCACTGTAAGATTAAGAGTGTAAAGAGGATGAGTTGTTTTAGAAATGCCACAGTTATTTGTGTAATATATTAAACTACAGTTTCTAATCGTAATTCTAATTCGCATTTTATTAATTGAGTGGCTTTATTCTTTATTTTCCTATGAATTATATTAATGTCTATCTGTCCATTTTATTGTTTTCAAAAGCTGTTTTTATATACTGTAGATGTATTTAATGAATTTAATTTATTGGATTATTATTCTTTATTTCTCCTTTAGACAAAACAAGGAAACACTATTTTTGTTTTTGGGTATATCATACCTATACATTTAAAGAACCACTAAATTTAAACTTTGCATTTAAATTTAAAAATGCAGGTCTCCCTTTTGGCTTTCTCCTTCCTGCACATGACCACAATATGAATAGCAATGTATAGAAATTATTAGTGATGCACTACTACCACAACAAAGGGTCAAGCTGGGGATGGCTGGGGATTAAAATCAATAATTATATATATATAAAAAAAGGAAAAGAAATCCCCTTCCAAATGCAATCAGCTAGTAGATACTGGATACAGCCAACACAATTTGGCTAGAATAAAACATAACTTTTATTAAATATGCCTTAAAATAGCATGTACAAGTTAAAAGCCCATCACAGCAGTCAGTGATATAGACAGTCAATAGGAAGAAAGACAAAGAGTCTATCTGTCCCTAAAATGGATGGGAGCAATCTCTCCACCCAAATGGCCCTAATCCTAGCAAAGATAGCCCTGGGCACTCGATGCCCTCCTAGTCTGAGATAGCAGAGGAGCTAGTCTAGTGGCCCTATTTCTTAAGATAAGTAAGAGACTGACTGCTGTATGTATTAAAGGGCATCTATAGTGGGAAAATGAACCTTTTGTTCTTTCTTTCTATGAGTTCTATAATTCTCCCCAATTCCCAGAGTGTCATCACTTTGTTCAGATTCCCTCTCTGTCCTGAGATACACAAGTTAAAAGAATACGTGATTGCATTCCTCTACTCCTACTTGTACTGTCAATCAAATCCCTGTGATGTGATCCTCTTCCCTGCTCAAGTCCCTCCCTCCTCCATGCTCTGTAATAAACATAGAGATAAGAGCATTAGCAGGGGTGAGATGTAGCATTGATGACAGAGTTAACGCTGCACTTGACCCCTCTTCTTGATAGACTTCCTTGATTGATGATGGGTCACAAAGAGAGAGATCAGGAAAAGGAGAGATCCATGTCTCCAGGACAGCTTGCTTTCTATTGGCCACTGTTCGTGGGTGTGTTTTTCAGGATGTTGAACTTTTAACTACTGCACATGAGAAGCTTGTCGGTTAGGGGTAGTTGAGACATTGAGGAGGTAACAGAGTGGAGGGGAAAGGGGGGAGTGCTGCACAGAGATCTGACACCATGGAAAAACAAAGTCACTGACAGAGATAGGATAAAGGCAGCACAGAGTACATGAATTTAACTTTGCAATGGGCAAATGTGTTTTTTTTCACTATAGATGCCCTTTAAAATAAGTAAAGCACACGAGTCATACCAGAAAACCCTCATAGGCGTGCTGGTTGCTGCAACACCGAATGCAGGAAACTAACCATGCAAATCCGCCAATTAACATTGATATCATAAGCAGCTAGTTATTGCATGACCCATTGGTAAGGTACTAACTAAAAGATACACACAGCCCCCACAATATGAATAGTTAAGGAGTCTGAGTGACAGTGCTCATGGACAGGTAAGTACTCTGCTAATACAGAAAAGGAGGAGGAATACTTGATTCTACCTCACATAGAAATACAGAATGCAGGTATAGTATGTTTAAATTTAACCCAACTAATTCTCTATGAAGCATATTACGTACACAAAATATACGTTCCCATAGCGCTATAGTGACATATTTGCTAACATTCCATTAGTCATTTTCTTATGATAATTCTCAGGGTCATTTTCGCATGGCTCATAACGGACTTCCTGAAAGCAGTTAATCCAGTAATTCCCCTAATTGAAGACAAAGGATGGTCTGAAGTTTCCATTATTATAGTTTTGCTCTAGAGTGCTTTCTCGCTGGATTGGTTTTGTGATGCAAATGCTAATAGCAAGACAGAGCAGTAATGTACGGACACAGCCTTCTGTAGAGGAAAATAATTGCATCTTGAAAAAGAATTTGAAGCATGTATTCTCCTATAATCAAGCAAACCCAACCTTTATTGATTTTCTTGGATAGAAAATGACAGATGTTGTTCATTAGCCGTATTGTGCACAGAGGAACCTTAGCATAATTGAATGTGCTATAATTTAAATGTTGCATCCTCTGTTGCATATTAATCTCCACAGCCAGGATTTATCTTTGTACAAATTAGAAACACAGCCTACTTACGGTTCAGGTGTGTAGAGGGGATCTGATCCGTGCCTAATGTACTGTGTGCAGTGAAAGACTCGATAGGCTAACCCTGCTAAAAAGTCTCTAGGCGATAGATAGCCAGCAACAGGTCTCACTGTGAATCCAGATCTTTCTAGATAAAAAAGAATAAAATATATATCAAGAAAAAAATCATTTTGCAGAAAGATGATTGAATAATGGAACTTTCTTAAATGATCCTATTAAGAATAAAATAGAAGTTACCATGTAATGCATTTATCTGCATATATGAATAAAAAACATCTGTATTCATTGGTGCTTGAAATGCCTCAGGTCATTTTCTTTCTCCTTTTTATTGTGTCTTATACTTGCTGTTCTATCTAACCTTGTAGCTGCATATTATGAATATATATAATATATAAATCCATATACATATATAGAGAGACCCACACAGCTGGTAACAGATAGATAGTAGATATGCATTTTCTTCATTCTTCATTAAACTATGTTATAAAGCAGCCAAGAATAGAACAGAGCAGAATAAAACATTTTTTTTGGTTGCATATATATATAATTTACACTTTCTGATACTATGTACAAGTAATGTTGGATTCTAAAACATCTCATAAAAAACGTTTTCAATGAACTGAGACTTATTCCCCACATTGAAATTAATTAACTGATAATAATTCTAAAGTCTTAAAAAGCTAGAGTAGAAAAATTTAATATGCCTGCATAATTAATAGCAACGCTAATGCACTGTACTAGTTCACCCTTAAGGATTGTGTGCTGACTGCAAAAACAACATTTCCAGGTCACTTTGTCTCTGTCGTACCCATTACAGCTTCCTAAGTACAGACATGTCCAATCCATTTTCATTTTAATTAAGAACAGGATGTAATGGGGGTTTAGGAATGTATCAATCCAATATTGTCAAATTTATCCGTTTTTAAAAATGCTTTCCTGACACTAAATATTTAGGGACTGTTTATGCACACTGGCATTTATAAATATAATCACTAGATAATTGATAATGTCATTCTTTTTGTACATGTCCTTTTGCAAGTCAATATATCATTCCTTTAAATGATAGTTAACACAAATGTATATATCCCATAATTTGAGAGCAGGGGGCTTATTTCACCGAGCCTCTGCAACTATGTATAAGTGATGAGAACACACTTTGGAAAGAGGGATTCAGAATTCAGGAAAAGTTTTGCTGGCCATACATTTGGCCAACATTACATTGATTCAATGTTTAATTCAACTCAAATATCAAAACAATAGTAACGTTGGACCAGGTGTTCCCAAGAGGATAAATGTTTATACACACACACATAAAGCCCCATAAACCCACTAAATATAAATCATAAAAGAGATTACCTTTATAGATTAAAATAATCCCTATCTTTAATAAGGTATCACACTCCAAACTCCAGTCATCTTTGAATGCTCAGACTGGTATACACAAATCATATTTCTTTACTGTACACACAGCCTTTTTATAATATAAGAAGACATTGGATCTTCAATACACCTATTTGGACATTATTTTTCACAGTAGCATGTGCTACAATCACACAGGTAAGTTACCCTTACTAAAGCTGGGTAAACATATAGGGGATTCATGCAGATTGCAACTCAAATCTCATTGAAATCTGTCATTAATCTGTGACAATTCACAAATACACCAATCCATTTTCCAATCAATACACTAATCAATAACAACCAGCAGAAATACTCCAGCCAAACCAACCAATCCAACCACAGTGGGGATCGTCAATTATCGGCTATCTGTACACCCAGTTTCAGGGAATCATCTGGGTTAAACAAATGTTATTATACAAAGTCTAATAAGAATTTTCTGTAAACCGTTACCTCATATTCATTAACAATTTAAGAGGAAATGTGCATGCCCACAGTAAGGTACAGTATGTCCATATATTAGATTAGTAGATAATATATCTACTATATTAAGTAGAAATCCTGTATGTATATATGCATGTATGTATGTACTCACCTCACAGCCACACTCCTCAATGCACCCACATAATGGTGATGCCCTCTGAAAGAGTGGAAATTCTACAACAAAAAGCCTGCATGTCATTTGCAGAGGAGTGTGATGCCTGGAAGGTTTCAAATATAAACCCTGGAAGACTATGTTGCTATTGGTGATATGAATCACATTTGTGGTTATTTGGGGTTATTGTCATGCTAAGAAATTTAAAGCAGAGCCTCCTGGAATGTGACCATGACCCCAGATATTGCTGTCACAGCCACACCCACAAACATCACGGTCATGCTCATACCCCAACCATCAAGGCCACGCCTCCAAAGATAGCTGCCATGCCCCCAAACATCGCAAAAATTCCCCCAAATGTTGTGAGCACGCCACCAGATATTGTGGTCAAAGACATCAGGGCACTTTCAATTCAGACCAGAAACTAACTTTATTGATTGGGATCTAATAATCAATAAAAAGTGGGTCTTGAACAAGGATAAAGTGTTAAAGTGCAAACAAAGTGACATACTGCTAACTAGAGATGGCGGAAACTCACCAGTTTCGTTCCATTTCCAGATTTCCGGATCTCAGGAAAATCCCGAAAATCCAAAAACGAAACAATCGATTGTTATCGAATGTTTCGAGGATTAACGAAATCGCTAATTCGATAATCCCCAAAAATACGATCGGAGACTACTTTCGAGTTTCCGATCATGTTTTTGAGGATTATCAAATGTTGGAGGCTATTTTCTATAATCCTCAAAAGTTCAATAATTATAGAAAACAAGCTCCGAAGTCCCGAAATCCGTACGATCCGTATGGATTCGGACAGATCATTCTTATTTCGGAACCTAGGGGTTCCGTGTTGGATCTGGGTCCAAGACGGGCCCGGATCCCTTCTCTACTGCTAACTAATGTGCAAAAAATAGAGCACGTATAATAAAAACACACAGAGCTGGGGGCGTGGCCTGAACCAGCATGTAGCAGGACTCAGATCCACAGAGCTCCGTCTAACCAACTTTAACTGAGACATAATCCTGGGACCTCCAGAGCATTGAAAACCCTGCTTGTAGATAATGATAAGCCTCCCGCACCACCAGGTACTATAACAGGTAAATGGTGCTGGGTGCTACTGCCAGATCACAGCCAGTGATATTGAATCCAGAAAAAACATATAAAGCAGCGCACTCCAGTATTTAATGGTAAACAAAACAGTAGTGTTTATTCAAACATGTAATGTTTCGGTGTCACATGACACCTTCATCAGACAAGAACCGCTTTTCACCCCCCATCCACTCTTCCTGACCATTGGAATACTACTGCCTGTCAAGTTGGATATATAAATTGCTGGTACCCCTCAAATTTTTATACCCCTACCTATAGCCCTGATCATACGCAGGAAAGCGAAAGGACATACATAAATAGGGATATAAACCTAGAATATGCAAATGGTATCCCAGATAGCCCACTCCCCCAAAACCTTCTTGGAACTGAACTGACTCAAGGACTAAGCACAAATTATGCTACACCCATCCCATGCTACACCCATAGAAACTGAAAAGTAATAGATGAAATTGTACACCAAGGCCTCTCTATCCCTATGTCTACAAACCCGCATCACCCAAGCCTGCTACCCCAGGACTATACTTATCCCCCAGCAACTGTATACACACAATACCTCAAAACTAATCATAATATGTATACTGTACCTTATCACCCAGTATACACCCAGCAAGAAGGCAAACACTGGGTGTGGTGTTGAAAAAACACCTCAATATTAGAACTATAAAAATGGCTATATTTACTGCAAATTAAACCCCCAAAATATGATGCACGAGCTCTTTTAAAGGGGAACTGTGGTCTCCAAACAAGTTGAGTTTTAATTAAAGGCCAGTTTCCTACCTTTAAAACGAGACATCAACCACCTCTCTACGTGCTCCACAGCCCAAGATATAAAGAAATGACTGACCAGAAAGTTAATGGGTGGTTAGCTGACATGTGACATTCCTAAGGCTCCTCCTGCACAGTGCCGCCAGTGAGCACAGCCTCAGACTCCCTCAGTGTGTGAGGGAGACAGGAAGTAGGTAAGGGAATCTACAGCCCTTCTTTCCCACTAGGGCTGGGCGGGTCTTGTGCACCCGCCAGTGAACGGGGCTTATGAACCCGCAAGTGGACAGGGGCTTAGGTGTCCATGTGTAGGCGGGGCTTAGGCACTCATGAGTGGGCGGGGTCACGGCACCCGGGGTGGGCGGGGCCACATGGGGCTGTAAGAGAATGGGCCAAGCGGGGCCTGCAACTGAAGGGACCATGAGGTCCATGAGTGGGAGGGACCAGGGGGGCTGCAAATGGGAGGAGGAGATACAGGGCAGATTGACTGCCACAGTTTCAGAGCAGGAAGCATGAATTGCAGGGGACCTGGTGATGTTGCTGCCATATAACACACAAAAATGTAAATATCTTAAAAACTATGCAAAATAAACAATGAAAATAAATTGCAAAAATTCTCAGGAGAGCAATTCCTATCAATTTACCTAAAGTCATTTTTGGACCACAGTTCCCCTTTAACGCTTATGGAATATCTCTCTCAGTAGAATTAATATGCATAGATATGTAACTCAGATAAAACTGTTTACTGTTTAAAATATGGAAAGTATAGAGAATGTAACCATGATATAAATATGCAACATTGAAGTACAATAAATTTATGGAATGTTGAATAAGATGACATACATATATAAGGACCCCCTGCTAACTGACAGCTGGCTAACAACACCCTCAATCACCTATATTACACTAAGCAAATCTTTTACTTAAGAACACACATAGACTAAACCCCAATATAACCCATAAGGTAGTACTAACTTACATAGGTTGGACTGGAAAGGTCCCACATATAGCAGTAATTCTAATTAATAAAATAAACTTCAACAAATATAATCTAGCAGAAAACCACTCTCCCAGAACCAACCCCTGGGAAACAACCCAGCCCTAATCTACCAACATCTTGACAAAGCAAATGTATGAAACTTCATATGTAGAAAAGACCCCCTGGGTACTCTTAATACCCAAACACACCACCCAACCTAGACTACACAAGAGACATACAGTAATATAACTAGTAAGAACTCAACACCAACACCCAACATAAACCCAATGACACCACTAAGCTAGAAGCATATATACCCAAGCCAGCCTTTACAAACTCCTAAAAAGAGACAATACAGGCAGAAACCGCACAAAACATGTACGAATCCTTACTACCCCTAAGGTACCCAACCCCCATAACCTAAGACAAATACCTCCCCTAATCCTTCCATTCTCCTTCCAACAATGGACCCCCCACTGGATGTCCAAATCATCCTCCTTTAGACACGTGCTGCCCCATACTAAGATTTTAATTTTACTTGTTATTAAGTTGTTGTTTGTTATACAAAATAAGAAGGTAATGTTTACACCCTACTGTAAGAATATATGTCTGTTTCAAAATGTATCAATAACTGTGAAATGGTTAATGTTGAAATATCTCAGAAGCCTGCTTCCCCTCTCCCTCTTCCCCTACCTCTGCCCTGTGCACCGGATGGGGGTGCCCCACGGCCTATGCAGAAAACCAAAATATAAACCACAATCTACAGCAATATGGGAGAAAACAGACCGATTAAAATCTTAACTTGGAATGTCCGAGGACTAAACAACCCACTAAAGAGACTACAAGTTTTTGAAAAAATCAACGCGCTCCAACCAGACATCGTTTGTCTACAAGAGACACACATCATAAAAAACACTCAGAAATGGCAAACCAAACCATGGGTGGCGTGGACATACCATAGCACCCACACCACATTCTCCAGAGGAGTATCTCTACTTATAAGATCTACAATACGCTACAAGATAATTAAAACAATAAAAGATACCAAAGGAAGATATATTGGCACAGCCCTGGAAATAGAAGGAACCCTCTATATACTACTGGGAATATATAACCCCCCCACCTGCAACCACTACCCCCTTACAAAAACTGATATTATTTGCACTCAGTTACCCATCTGCCTCAATAATATGCGTGGGGGATTTTAATATGCTTATGTCCCGTAAAGAAGATAAACTATCGATCATTTGGACCCTGACGGAGGAAAAAAACCTACCTTGCCCAAACAATAACAGAGATGGGATGGCTGGATATCTGGCGAACATGTAACAATCTGAACCGAATCTACTCCTGTTGCTCCCCAACACATAATGTGTTATTCAGAATAGACTATATATTTGTAAGTGAACACTTAGCAAATCGAGTGAAGGAGATAACCTATCTACCCAGAGGAATATCAGACCACTCACCGGTACTGATGGAACTTAACAACACAGACAGCCTCCTATATACCCGCTCAATGAGAATACACGCATTCTGGCTAACCCTCATACCAGAAAATGACCCGATCAAAGATAATATACAACTATACTTCGAGTTAAAGGGCATCTATAGTGAAAAAAAACCATTGCCCCTTTGCAAAGTTAAATTCATGTACTCTATGCTGCCTTAATCCTATCTCCGTCAGTGACTTTGTTTAACCATGGTGTCAGATCTCTGTGCAGCACTCCCCCCTTCCCCCTCCCCTCTGTTACCTCCTCCATGTCTCAACTTCGGCTAACCGCCAAGCTTATCATGTGCAGTAGGAGTTAAAAGTTCAACATCCTGAAAAACACACCCACGCACAGTGGCCAATAGAAAGCAAGCTGTCCTGAAGACACGGAAGAAGAAGGAGAACAGTACAGTTTATGATCTCTCACTTTGTGACCCTTCATCAATCAGTGAAAGCTATTAAGAAGGGGGGTCAAATGCAGCCTTATATCTACCATCAAAGCTACCTCTCTCCCCCTGCTAATGCTCTTATCTCTATGTTTATTACAGAGCAGGGAGGGGGGATCACGTCACAAGGACTTGATTGACAGTCCAAATAGGAGTAAAGGAATGCAATCACGTATTCTTCTAACTGGTGTATTTCAGGACATAGAGGGAATCTGGAAACAGTGAAGACACTCTGGGGGTTGTGGGGAACTATAGAACACATGGAAAGAAAGAAATAAAAGTTTATTTCTTTCCAAAGAACCCATCCTCCAAGATATAATCTGGGATGCTTTCAAAGCCTATGTCAGAGGCCATCTAAACTCCACTATAAATTACCTCAAGAAACAAATCCTAATTGGGGAAGAAAACCTAACTACAAAACTGAAAGATGCCAAGCAAACCTACAGCAACAACCCCTCAGATATCCTAAAAGAAAACTGGTAGCAAATACAACGGCAATATGATATTCTACTCAAAGAAAAAGCACAACAGAAACAATTCTTGCTAAAACAAAATTCTATGAACAAGGAAACACATCGGCCAAGCTACTAGCCAGATGAACAAATCTAACAGCACACAACAAACCATCCTATAACCATCTATACAAGATCCAATAAAAGGACAACTCACAACAAGAGAAATACTAGACTCCTTTGTAAAATACTTCCAACTGCAATACCAGTCACAATCAAAATACTCAGCACAATCCAACTCTGAATATCTCCAACCAGTACAATTCCCACAACTACAAACTCCACAAGTACAACTACTAGAAGTGGACATTACAAACAATGAAGCATCAGAGGAACTATTGAATATGTCCTATGGGAGGGCTCCCGGCCCTACCAACTGAGTTCTATAAAAAATACCAAGTGACCCTAATAGAACAACTGCTAAAAACATTCAATACGGCCTCCGTAAACCAAAAACTACCAATATCAATGACAGAAGCCACAATAATCCTAATTCCGAAAACCCACTTGAACACAACTCCTACAGACCAATCTCACTACTTAACAATGACTACAAACTACTTGCCAAAATCCTAGCCAACCAAATACAAAAAGTCATCTCTACCATTATCCACCCAGATGAGACAGGCTTCATGCCAGGAAAGAGCACGTCTATAAATATCAGGCACACCCAGATACATACACAGCTATCCCATGGCAAAATGGGAGACAGAGCCATAATGTCATTAGACACCAGCAGAGCGTTCGACTTTGTGGAATGGGAATGCCTCTGGTCATCTATGGAAAAATTTGGATTTGGCCCGAAATATATCAGATGGATCAAACTGCTATACAACTCCCCTCGAATCACAGTCCTAGTGAACAGAAGACAATCTAACCGCTGTCTCCATACCTCTTCCCGAGCGCTATAGAAATCCTGGCAATACAGCTCCACGCTAACCAACTAATAAAAGGCCTAAGCAGAGGAGAACACACTGACTTGATAGGACTGTACGCGGACAACATGATCACCTATCTGGCAGACACTGGAACACCCCTGAATCACACAGCTGACACCATAAACAAATTTAGCACCTACTCAGGGCTGTACATCAATTGGCAAAAATCTGCACATTGTCTCCTGGACACCGATTAAATTACCTCAAATACCTTCCCCTGGCAAATCCCTATATTAACAAAATGTTAATATTTTGGCATATGGATATCCAAGATTCCAAAAGAATTTAATGAAATGAATGTCTTACCCTTGCTGAACAAAATACACAATAAAATATAAACCTGGATGGATCTCCCATTGAACCTAACAGGAAGAGTTAACCTAATAAAATCACTCTCCTGCCTAAAATCCTCTATATAATAGAACATTTACCTGTATACCTACCAAAGAAACTATTTGCAGATCTGAATGGTCTCCTAACCTCATTTCTGTGGGCAAATAAAAGAAACTGTCTCAAACTCAACAAACTATAACAACCCAAAGAATGAGCTGGACTGGCACTTCCAAATTTCCAGATGTACTACCTGGCGGGACAACTCAGATACATGGTAGAGTGGCTAAATCCTGACAACTCTATCCACGGCAGAACAAATGTTAGCCTAGTACAGCTCAGGCAACTAGTACAGCTCAGGCAACATCCTGTCCACAGTAGAGGCACCTAACACCCATCTCTCAGATCGATCCACTCCACTACACACACAAATACATAAAATTTGGAAAGAAATGAAATTCTGAAATATACAGTTGTCCCTCCCGAATATTGGGAATCTAAAGGAATACACCAGTTTGGTCAACTTATATCAGGAGACACCATACGCACCTTTGAAGATATACAAACAGAATTTGAACTGCCCAAAATATATTTCTACAGATACCTACAAGTCCCCCACTGCATACATCCAGAGTTCCCGGACAGGAAAATAATGATATCTAAACACCCAATAATTGGAATACTTAAAACTCAAGGACAACAAGGACTGATATCATGACTATACACAAGATTAATAAACTCCCAAACCAACATACAATGTACATTAATAACACAACAATGGAGCATGAATATAACCGATCATTGTCCACCAAGCATACCTAAGCCTTTCAAGAATGCACCGAATGTCAGCTTCAAACCCTGAAGGCTGCCCTAAATGTCAAGCAGTTCCAGCAGACTTTTGGCACCTGATATATGAATGCCCCCAAATCAACCTTTTGGAAAACTTTTGGGGAAAAAATCACTGGATTTCTCACATCCACACTAAACAAGACTGAAAAAAGGAGAACCTATGAGAGCTTTTATAATGTAAGATATTTAGCATTGTGCCTATTATAGACTAAGGCTAACAATTTGTATTTGCTTGATTAATTTCCACTTTAGAAGGCTGAATTCTAAACCGGAACAGTGAAAAAGAAATGACAGATTATGTACCTAAACAATATAAAATACAGGGTTTGGCATTCTATTAAAGGCTTTTGCAGAATCCATGCTAAGGTAAGTTGAATATGCTGTTACAGGCTTGCTTAAAGAGATGCATGGAAAGGCTAAAAGGGGATGCATTTACTCTAGTCATTATGTTTAGGGTAAATTGTAGAGAAAAGATATTAAAAGCAAAACGGCAAATGAGCAAATGGTTTTAGCAGACAAGGGTTAACAGACTAATGGCAAACTCTAATTTACTGTGTACGGGAGAAAAAGGAAAGCGTTGGAGCTTGAAAGAAAATCAAAATAAGAACAGGGATACTTCCTATACCCCATGTTTGTAGTTCTATACCTACCTGAAGAATTTAGCTTTTCAAGGCAAAGTCAGTGTGTTACTTTGTCTAATTTGATCCCTCTGAGCCTAAGCTGTGCGCTTTTAGGCATGCTCACATCTTGGCACGCCTCTGCACACAAAAATATGATTACAAACCATATGGCAATATGTTCACATAATCCTTCATGCTGCTTTACTATATTCAGTTGATCTGAAGAATGTTTATTTTTAAAACATAAGTTAAAGGAAAACTATCCTAGGAAAATGGGGATTTTTCATATTTTCCCCATAGATTCTATAATCATGGGGGAGGTAGGAGCTTAATTTTCTACCATTTATTTTACGGTCTTTGCAAATATTAGGCAGGACTGCCCCCAAAAAACGGTGCTGTTTACTAGATATGTACCGAACCCGAGTTCAAACCCCAACTTTAATAGTTTGGACGAACTCAAACTCTTCTGAACTTCCTGAATTACAAACTAGTTTGGGTTTTTTGAACTCGCGGAAGTAATATTTGATAATTATCGTATTCTCGATAATTATCGAAAACCCGATTTTGGTAACCCTCGAATGTATCCTTTGGTTTCGGTAACCCTCGAATGTAGCCTTCGATTTCAGAAACCCTTAAATGTATGGTTTGATAACCCTCGAATGTAGCATAGATTTTGGTAACCCTAGAATGTAGCGTTCGATTTCGGTAACCCTCGAATGTATTGTTTGGTAACATTTCAATGTATCGTTAGGTAACCCTTGAATGTAGCATTCGATTTAGGTAATCCTCAAATGTAGCCTTCAATTTGGTAACCCTCAAATGTATCACTCGGTAGGTAACCCTTGAATATATTGTTCGGTAACCCACGAATTGACAAAAACCTTCGAATGTAGCATTCCAATGTAGTTGGAAAACCACCAATTGCCTGATCTTGGGGGAAGGTAATGTTAAAATGAGTTTTGGTGATATCTACGTATTCCCCAGACCATTTCCCAGGTGCCACATCAATTTACAGTAAATTACCATTGCTGTTTTAATTGTATTTGTTGTATTCAATTAGATCAACTGGACTTGAAGTTTAGTTCTTGAAGACGTTTCGCTAGTCATCCGACTGGCTTTCTCAATTCAGAATGACTTGTACAAGAATCTGTGGCAATTATGTACCCTGGAAAATCCCAATTAGCATATCAAAGCTAAATGTTAAGGGCGTGATTGGATAGTGGCTAAAAGGTGTTATAGGAACACCCAGAGTAAGGTGTCAAAACAGCATTGTACATGGCAGACAGTTGGTGTCAAACCCCCCCACCTCTATTTAGGCTTGGTTTCTTTATTTTCACATAAATTGCCTCCTTAACACCTCTCTTGAACCAGTCACGTTCCTTTGCCAATATGTTAACATTACAATCTTCAAAGGTATGTCCTTTATCCTTAAGATACAGTTACACGACTGAGTTCTGACCCAAGGAATTGACTCTTCTGTGCTGGGCCATTTGTTGACGCAGTTGCTGTTTGGTCTCCCCCACATACAAATCAGAGCATTCTTCACTGCACTGCACTACGTATACTTCAAGTCCAGTTGATCTAATTGAATACAACAGATATACCATGACCTGGATGAATGAGAACATTCACAAGCATATTTCAAATCATTTTGGGGAGAAAACCCTCACACTTGTACGGCAATATGAAAAGACAGCAAGGAAATTGGCAGACTACAGAAACCATCTGTGATTTAACCTCCGATGCAGACAACAAAGGCTAGTACCATACAGCATAAGTCTGGATTCCACAGTTAAAGGCATCAGAGCCAAACAGATACTGCAAAAAGCTCAAACAAAGCTCTTAAATGAACGGGTACGACAGACACATTTTACAGTTGATGCTTTAATGCACAACATTAGTCAACTAGAACAGAACCTGGCCTCACAGCTACTTGTGGCCATCTGGGAAAGAGTGATGGAGTTCACCAAACAAGCACAGATTTCTCAGCACTGTAAGGGCAAACAAAGGCAACAGAACAAGTTCTCTATTCTGTCATCCCAGAACAGCCCCAAAGGAGAACAACTACCTTGGATACAAAAGGAGGGAAGTGTCACTTCATCAAACAAGGAGGAATGGGCGAGAAACTTGTCTAACAGGACCCTGACCCAGCCAGAAATGGAAGTCCTTGCTAAGGGTTTGAATTTTGCCATCACTCCTAAAGCCATCCCTGTGGTGGATATTACAGCAGCCACAGAAGCCTCAATCCACAATAATTAGGTACCACAGAGTGAGGCAGAACAACTTCGCCTTAAGGTATCTGCAGCCTTAGCCAGTGCTAAAACTCCTTTATCTAACCTGACCACAAAGGAAAGAAGAGCCTTAACATCCCTCAAGAAAGATTCCAGTATCACCATTCTACCGACAGACAAGGGACGATGCACAGTGGTACTCAACACCTCAGACTACCATGATAAGGGGACCATGCTCCTGGCTGATAACAAAACATATGAGGCTTTAACAAGGGATCCCACCAGCCGTTACAAGAAAAGGGTCACAGACTTACTACAACAGCTTCAAAAGGATAAAGCCATTGATCGAGCAATGTATCATCACCTCTCCCGTTGTGAGGCACATCCATGCATATATGGACTACCAAACATACATAAGGAAGGGGCACCACTAATGACATACAAGGTGGCAAAATACCTAGCCAACATCTTAGGACCATTGGTGGGAAGTTCTAAGCATCCCATCCAGAACTCTCAGGATTTCACCAACAAGATTGAAGATATACAGGGATAAGTTCTATAAGCAAAAACACGGATGTGCTATGGGATCTCCAGTTTCACCCATTGTGGCCAACCTTTACATGGAGGAGGTAAAAAAACAGACGCTTATATAAGGGCATAGCACCCAGGCATTGGTTCAGATATGTGGATGACACTTGGGTTAAAATTCACCAAAAGGAAGTACAAGCTTTTACAGAACACATTAATGCGGTAGACCAAAACATCAAATTTACAAGGGAAGAGGTACAAAACAACAAACTGGCTTTCTTGGACTGCTTGGTAGAAGTTAAGGAAAATGGTAAACTGGAAGTAGAGGTTTACAGAAAACCAACACACACAGATCAATATTTGATGTTTGACTCCCACCACCCTTTAGATCACAAGCTGGGTGTCATCAGAACCCTGCAACACAGAGCTGAGAACATCCCCACTAGCACAGAGGCAAAGGCAAAAGAAATGAAACATCTCAGAGGAGCCCTTAAAACTTGTGGATATCCAGACTGGGCCTTTGTCAAAAAAAGTAGAAGGAAAGAAAAGAACATGAATACCAACAGTGAAGGGGAAAAGCAAGGCAGGAGAAAGAACATGGTCATCCCATATGTAGCAGGGGTCTCCGAGAAATTAAGAAGAATTTTTAAAAAACACTGTATCCCTGTCACTTTAAACTGGACAACACACTGACGCAATTGTCATCTGACACAATGCTGTTTCGACACCTTACTCTGGGCATTCCTATAATACCTCTTAGCCACTATCCAATCACGCCCTTAACACCTGGCTGTGATATGCTAATTGGGATTTTCCAGGGTACATAATTGCCACAGATTCTTGTACAAGTCATTCTGAATTGAGAAAGCCAGTCGGATGATTAGCAAAACATCTTCAAGAACCAAACTTCAAGTCCGGTTGATCTAATTAAATACAACAGATATACCATGACCTGGATGAATGAGAACCTTCACAAGCATGTTTTAATTGTATTTAATCCAAATGATTTCTCCCCATTGACTTTAATGGGTTCAAAATTTTACTGAAGTTCGGAAGTTTGAAAACAAACCGAACTTCAAGAAGTTCGGTCATCTCTACTGTTCACAGATATCTCTTTATGGACATATCTATATGGGTTATTAAATACAATTACTGTATTGTGGGAGAATGAACGATTTTTCAAAAACTGTTTCTAAGAAACATTCCAATGTTCTTGTTGCAGTAGTTTTATACTGATTATGTGTAAATGTTTTCTATAACCTTTACTGAGAATAACAGTGTTAGCATCAATAGTGTAGAAGCAAAAGAAATTATGGAATTTGTTTCACGAACAAAACAACAATGCAACTTTAAGGGAAATAATGTAACTTCACATTATAACATTGCACACAGAGAAAGATTTATATCAATTATATAATGTGCAAAGGGTATATTTACATGTAATACACTAGAGCCCTACATATCCAGTATATTACTTATAATAAAAAAAATCATGATTATCCTGCAAAGTGTATCCTTAAGGGGCATGTCCAACCCCAAAACTAAAATTCAGCCCACTACTGGCCCCACTTTGTAGTGTTAAAAAATCCTTACCTCTCCTCTGTTCCTTATGGTTCTCCTGCAGTGCCTGTCCAAAGTTCAGAAAAGTGAAGAGTAGGAGGTGTCTGTGTGTCATCCAGTCCCTGCTGTTTCCTTCCCCCTTCTCATGTGACATGAGCACACGAGACCTTCCCCCCACCCCCTCCCTCCTGATCCCTTCTGGCTGTTTGGTGCCCTACCAATAAAATACATTTTCCGTAGTGTAGGGCACCCCAGCCCACCCTAACCACAGGTTTACTTTTGTAAAACAAACCCCACAAATATACAGTCCTTCATTCCCCTGGCTGTCTGCATAGCCGGTAGACGTGTTGGTGATTGGCTGCTGGCTAGCCAATCACAGACGCGGCTGCCAGTCCCACCACTCTTTGCTGCTTCCGGCTAGTAATGGATTTGACATCACAGCCAATGATTGAATGCTAATTCCCTAGCTGCCTCTTCTGAGCATGCTCAGGCTCAGTACAGATCACTAAATTCCATGAAGCATCCAGAAGCATACAGTAATGACTTCAGAGGACAAAGTAGGATATCTACTATATAAAGTAAAAATCTTGTGAGTATGTATGTATGTGCTCCACACACCCCAAATGCACCCACATGATGACCACACCTCAGGACGGGCCCGCACCCATGAAGCCCAATTTGAATAACAAAAAGCCTGAAAGTCACTTGCAGAGTGTAATGCTCACTTCAGCAATTCAGACGAAGAGCCTGAGGGAACACGACACTACCTTAAGGCAGTGGCATAACTAGGAATCAATGGGCTCCCCAACAAAACTATGATGGGGTTCCTATCAATGCTTTATCCATTTATCCTGCAGTTGCTCCCAATGCTCCCCTGGTAGTTACGCCCCTGCCTTAAGGTCTGTAAGAGTTTCCAATTTGCTCATGGAAAGTTTCAAATATGAACCCTGGAAAGAGTATGTTGCTATTAGTGATATGAACCACATTTGCTGTTGTTGTGATTCTAAGAAATGTAAAGCAGAGGATACTGGAATGTGCTGTAGCAATGGAAAAAGACATCATGACCACAAAGGCACAGCCACGTCAACAGACATCAATGGTCAATGGTCACAAACATCATGGTCACATCCATGCTCCCAAACTGCCATGCCTCAAACATCACAACCACACCCCCAAATGTTTTGACCATGTCGCAAGATATTGGGGTCATGGCCACACACCAAACATCAATGCTGTGCCACCAAATATGAAAAGATAACTGCAATGCCCCCAAATGTTGTGACTACGCCCCCGGATATTGTAATCACCCCCAAAAATCCATCATGCCCATGCCCCAAACATCACAGGCAGACCCCAAATGCCACGGCCATGCCCCATAGTGGCCGTTGCCCCTTAACATCAAGAGCACGCTACCAAATGTCTCCATCTATGTCTCCTGGACACCACAACATCACAGACATGCCTCCAGACCTTCCACATCCCAGAATGTCATGTCCCCACCCACTGCAACATCATAGATATGCCCCTGTCCAACTACTCAAACCAGGAGGGTTGGGGGTATGGACCTCACGGGTATTACCTGCATTAATTACATTTATGCACCAGACATACACTGCCCACATGTCACAGACAGTTACAACTAAAAGAACAAAGACATCATGGCACCTTCAATTCAGACCAGAAACTAACTTAATTGATGGGGATCTCATAGTCAATATAAAGTGGTCCTTGTGCAAGGATAAATTGTTAAAGTGCAAACAAAAGACTATCAGGGAAATTCAATAAAAGTTGCTATCGTTTAAAACGGTGCTAATTTTGCCCCAACCAATCAGATGTTAGCTTTCAAATGCTAAATAAGATCTGATTGGTTGGGGCACCATTGTAAACGATAAGAACTTTTATTGAATAACCCCCTATATTTATAAAAATTTGGTATTGCTTTTTAGCGATACTGGGCCTTGAATGATTGATTGTTCAGCGTACTTTAATTTACGATTGCTATCATAAATCTACAATAGTGATTGTAAATGTACGATAATGGTCATAAATCTATGACCGCGATTGTAAAGGAACAATCTCGCATAGAATAACATTGTGGTAGAATACCACATGATATTCTATTTACAAATGTTCAGAGATTTACGAATGTTCGTCCTAAATGTACAATCGCGGGTGTACATGAAAGCCACGGTTATACAGTAACGAAATATGGCCAAAAGTGACTTAGTGCTAACTAATGCGCAAAAAACAAAGAGCCCGTACATCACATGCTTCAGAGACACAACGACACAAGAACAGTGTGACACCATCAGTTACTCAAGTGCTACAGTGTTCAGTTGCAATCAACATGTTTTTTCCTATGGCCAATTATAATTAGCATGGTTACGGGTAGGTTCACTACAATATGTGTATATTTATGCTCCAAGTGGAAAAACTGATAATGTTGTATAAAGTTTAGCTTTAAACATATGTGCTACAGTATACGTCCCTCAAGCAATGTCACCTCCTCATAACTATTAAATACATGACGTACATTACCAACTGTGTACTTATTTTCCCTCTGTCTCTTCCATCTAAGCCAAACATACACCTGCTCGTAACAAATATTATAACCACATGTGTACATAGGCAACGCCAGGTACAACTGCTAGTATCAACATATTTTAAAGAAGCCATTCTTTCTAAAATATGTTATTATGAGGGTGGAGTTATCCTTTAACCTGACTTGCGCCTCCTTGTGAATTGGGGTGAATGTGTTTTTTGTGCACACACGGTTGTCCGCAGTTACCAATACAATGTGTTTTCCATTACAATTATGTGAAACAGAAAAGCATGTGATCCACATGAAAATTCATGCATGCACTTGGAACCTGGAGCACAATGGAGCACAACAGAGCACAATATGTGGGAACTGAACTGGAAATAATAATGTTCACAGTGTCCTTCAGGCTCTACCCTCCTCTTAATGTTTTTCTTTCTGCATGTCTTCAGCCTTCAAACACTTTTAATATGAAAATTCTATTCTTATTTATGTATTTATTTCGTATTTACATATTTTATCTTACTATTCCCTTATCAGAATTGTATGCATTTAAAAAGTGAATTTAGAAACCAGAAAAGATAATGCCTTTCATATAAAGAATTTATAAATATCAGGAAAACTTTAATTCCCCAAATTCCTCTCATTTTTACACCATAGGGTTCATTAAAACATGAAATGCAAGTAAACACAGCTGTTGCATCCTCAATCTAAATATAGAGGGAATAAGTACAAATTTTAAATAGGTTTTCTGTGTAATGGTGCATAAGAATCACTACTGGGTCCTTGATTTAAATCAAAAACAATTTAGCAACTTTGCACTTTACAAGCTACACACCTAAGTAAAACTTCTAAACTTTCTTTCAGAATTTTTGCTTAGTAGAAGATCTTATGCCGTAGTCTCTCTAAACAGGCTAAATGTACCCCTAACATCATTTTTCCTATTTAAATGATACCATGTTGTGTTGAAGAATTTATTTTTTGTAATTTGGCATAAAAAAAATAACAATAAGGGGGAGATGCAATATATTTCGCTATCGCAACCTACGTGTACTCGTTTCCGCAATGTATTAACCACTTTGCAACCGTTAATACATTGCGAAAACGCTAGCGGTAATTTGCGACCTTTTGCGCATATTTTAAAGACACCATTGAAGAGGCGTTAATTGTCGCTCAAAAAACTAGCGCAAAAACTGGCGCAAAATTTATTGCATCACTTTGCGCTGCGAAAAGAAAAAAATTGCGACATGACGCAGGCAGTGCAAAACCTTTGTTAACACATTAGTACATGGGTTAGCGTGAATTTAGCACTTATTATCTTGTTAGCGCGGGATATTGCATCTCCCTGTAAGTGTTTCTGGGACAATGTACCATAAAGATTGTTTTCCTATACATACATAATAAATAAGGATTATCAAAATATATCCCAACTATGTTGAATATTGTATATATGTAATGTATATGTGTCTGCTTTTTAAAGAAGAGACCTTCTCACTTTCATAATATCCCAGATTTGCCCACAGTGCATGTATATTTTACAGGTGTTTACAGCCCTGATTAATAAAGGACCTATGCTGGCCTATGTCCCACCTTACAGAAATGATACAAGTAAGTTTTTACAGTTCTCATTAATCAAGGACCTATGCTAAACTATATGTGCTTACATTTTTTAAGTTGTTTTTCCAATTTATAAAAGTCTCATTTTGACTGCAATCTAGATACAATCTAGATAGATTGTTACATTGGGCTGCTAAGTGACAGAGATCTAATGTTGATAAATGTAAGGTTAGATGCATTTTGGACTTTGTGTTGCTTATACTATAAATGCATCTGTGTTACGTGAATCCTGTAAAAGGATCTTGGAGTTTTGCTGGATAACAGACTTAAAGGTACTAAGCAGTGCCAGGCAGCAACAGCAAGATATGTTCTTGTATAAAGAGGTATGGATTCAAGGGAGAAAAATATTATTCTCCCTCTTTACAAAGCATTGGTAAGGCTTCATTTGGAATATGCAGTGCAATTTTGGAATCCTGTGTTCAAAAAGAGCATCTTGGAAATGGAAAGGGTTCAGAGAAGGGCAACTAAAATAATAAAAGGAATGGGGGAGCTTGATTATGAAGACAGATTAGATAAGTTACAATTACAGTATGCACACTAGAGAAAAGACGCTTGCATGGGTATATGATTACTGTGTATAAATACGCTAATAGGCTAATGGGGCATTGTTCACCAATGGAACATGTCAGAGGACACACGTACATCCTGAAATGCGTAAGGCGTGCTACAATAAAGATTCAAATATGTTTGCAGCTTGGCAGTTTGGTTTCTGTTTCATTTGGTTCAAGTACATGCAAAACTTCTGTTGATGTAGCGGACATTCCCTTCCTTTTTGAAGAAAAGAAGTTTAGTCTTCACGTTCAGAAAGGGTTTTTTACTGTAAGAACAGTAAAACTATGGAACTGTCTTTCATTGGACCTGGTGTTGGCAGGTTCATTGGATAGTTAAAAAAAAGGCTGGATTAGTTTCTAAAAACAAGGAATGTTGCAGGTTACTGGTATTGATACATATTGATCCAGGGATATTTCCGATTGCCACTTGGAGTCAGGAATTTTTTCCCCATTCATAATTCTGGTGGGGTTTTATTGCCTTCCTTTGGATCAATATTTAGGCAGGTAATGTGGGTATTGCCGAGTAGGTTGGACTTGATGGATGGATGTCCCACCAGGCCAAACAATGGTTGGTAAAAGATCTATATACCTTGACATGGTTGGAAGGCTTTTTATTCATGTGATCACAGTAATGTATACTAAAACCACTTTGTTTATAAGTATGTTGTTTGTTTGCAAGGTGATCACAACTTTCAACTATCCCACTGAGACAGCTTTGGGTTAATGACTATTAAACTATTTCACTTTAAAAAAAAAAGTGAAGGTAAAATTTGCAAGCATTTTTGGTAATACTTTTAATCGAAGTTTATTTGGTTTTCAAAATTGTTGTTCAGCAATACAAACTAAAAATACTTGTGAACCCTTATATGTTAACCAATTTAGGGCAACAGCAAAACATTTTTTAAGAGCATGCCTACCCTTAAAACAAAAAACTGGTGAATTGTCAGTTATGTGCCTGCAACCCCAATTACTATTTTTACTAGTTTATTGCATGCATTTGTAACCAGATATTTAATGATACTGTAAGTTCTCTTCCATTCTGGCAAATATATCTACCTCCTCCATCTGCTAATTGAGATTTTTTTATACCCTTGAGCATGTGCAGTGAAGACAGCAGCAATCATTGGTTGTGATGCCAGCAACCATAGCCTGCATGGTATGCAGCATGTGGAGAGGACCCAGCTTACTCTGCCAAAATGGAGGCAATAATTATACTGTAATGTCTGGTTAAAGGACAACTCCACCCTCATAACAACATATTTTTAGAAAAAACTGTCTCTTTAAAATATGTTGATATATCCTACTTTGTCCACTGAATTCATTACTGTATGCCTGCTATGCTTCTGGATGCCTCATGTAAACTGAGCAATTTAATGACCTGGTACTGAGCCTGAGCATGCTCAGAAGAGGCAGCTAGGAGATTAGCATTCAGTCATTGGCAGTGGTGTTAACTGTCAAATCCATAACTGATAGTTGGTAACAGGAAGAACCAGGAAGCAGAAACAGGGGCAACAGGACATTGTGCAGGATTTCAGGTTAGACTTATATATTTCACATTGCAAATTATTACAGTTTGGGGTTTTGTGGTGTGTTTTTCTTGTATATAAGATTTCATTTGAGGGATGGACTTGCCCATAAATAATACATCTAATAAAGTGCTGAATATATCAGTTGGGGTTTGTTTTAAAATGTGGACATGCCAATTAAAGGACAATTATACTCACCTTCCCTCCGCTCCTCTTCTGTGTTCATTAGCTTTTACCCAGGGTGAGGACCTGAACCGGCTGTTCCTCACCCCTGGGTTCACGTAACTTACACCAGAGTCTTAGAGCAACCCTGCTCTAGTATGCTCCGCCCCCTCCTCCCCGTCGGCGACGAGGCCAATAGGAAGGCACGCTCTGCAACAAATGCAATAAGTTACCACTTAGATGTTCCTGTTGGATTTTTTTATTTTGCAAGTTTGTGTAAATTCCACCAGATTGATAATGTAATCCTAGGCCAAAAGTAGTCTGCAAAATATTGATTTGTTGAGCAACAAAAATTAAGTGTCCACTAGAGCAGAAACACAATTTGTTGCTAAGACTTGATATTGTGCCAAATAATTTGTAAACTGTCGTTTTTAAAAAAAACAAACATACACATGAAAAAAAAAAGTAGTTGTTAATGGGACATCATCCATAGTACATGGGTTAAAGTTGTGTTACATATTTAAATATTGTTTCAATTAGAACTCCTCTGTAGAAATAGGCAGCAAAGTGGCAGTCACTTTGTTAATAATAAAAGGTTTTGCAATTGGGGGTTAAAAAACATTGTGTCACTTATACTATTAGTAGGTTTATGCTTTGTGAATCTCTGATTTAAGCAAATCATTTTTATTGAGTATTTACCTAATCTAGAATATGCCTTGCATTTTGGAATCCAGTATACATTTATATTACTGAACTATAGAGGGTTCAGGGCAGAAAAAAACTGGAGGAGATTGGCTATAAAAATCAATTAAATCTGTATCCACACAAAAAGACTCTGTACAACCCACAATGCTTTGGTATTGTAGTATTTATTTCAAAGCGCCAAACTACATTTTATCAAGTGTAAAGTGCCAAACTATTCAACCACAGATTATCAAAGGTGCATTAGTGACTTTGTTACGTGAACTCCTCCCCCATCTTCTGCGGCCCTTTATTGATACATTAAAGTGCTAAGTAGAAATTGCATTCTATATCATTATTTAAAGTGCATATATTCATCCTAAAGGTGCATTATTGTGCCATTTCATATGAATATAACATTTATGGGTAAAAAAAACAAAACATTTTGTAGTATTTAAACATTTTTTTGTTTTTTTTGTGTGGAAAATAAATACTAATGTGACAGCATACCTGATTTTAAATACAAATAAAGACAAATTAGATAAATTAGAGCTATCCATTTTATAAAGAAACTTACTTGAGGATATGATCAGATTTTTTATAAAAAAAAGAACTAAAGCTACTTTTACTACATTTGCCTATGCTTGCCACAGTGGGCCTACCTTCAAACTGTATGGGGAATTTATGTACCATAAGGATGTAAATTAAATCAATTGAAAAATTGGATCATATTTTTTTTAGCTAAAAAGTAACACTTTTAATTGATTGAAACTTTCAAAATGCTTAAGCTTCTTCTTTAGGTATGATACAATACTGAATCTTGTAAAGCACACTATTATATACACAAAAGAACAAGCCAATAAAAGGTATTACTTTATATCCAAGATGTCTTTGCTTTCATCAATGGCTAACAGTGTACAATTATCTGCTGCTGCTGCTGCTGCTACTACTATCAACATTCCATTCCATTCCTTCTAACACCTCAGAATACACCACAAGTTAAGGTTCAAGTCATACCTTTTAGAAATGCAGCAACATCCTGAAGCTGTGGAACATTATCTTCTCTGTACCCACAATATTTGGTTAACAGTGGAAGGTTCTTCAGATACTCTCTGCATGCATGTGTAGGGTATAATTTGGTAAGTTCCCTAAACACAGTGCCCCATGTTTTTATCTCTTCTTCTGTGTACTCTGCTCTTGGTATAGGCTGCCCACTAGATAAGATAAATAATTGTAATTACATTTTCTGAATTTGTATACAATATTGTATACTTACTATTACAACAGCAAAAGTATTTTAAAACTTACTATTTATAGTTCATGGCCAGTTCCACAAAATACTTTCTTCTTTGTCTGTACACATTGTCCTTAAATCCCTAAAATACAAAAGTAATGTTTATAATTTACCAGAAATATTGTCTTTCTGACTTTGATTATTTTGTTTGTGTAACACTGCAGATGCCATATAGGGCTTATAAACTCCGTATTGGATATGTTTCATAATGTGAATTAGGGACTTGCTGGGTCTCAGAGAGAATAAATATAGAAAGCTGATATATATAAAAGCAGATAGACAGACAGAGAGAGATCAATGGATAGACAGACAAACAGACAGACAGACAGGTAAATAGATAGATAGCTAGATAGCTAGATGATATATAGATAGATAGATAGATAGATAGATAGATAGATGATCGAGAGATAATCCAAACACGTGCACTCAACCTTTATATATAATTCAGTGCCCAGTTGCAATTGTGCTACACTCATTGCCATCCAAACTTAACAAGAGTTTCAGAGTTCTCATAGGTCTTGTGAAATACATTTATTCCAGAGTAACAGATAGCAGCATTTTGGTCACTTCCTCAGACCTCAATCAAGCCATGGCTTGATAAAGGTTTGAGGAAGCGACTGAAAGTTTTCTATCTGTTACTCTGGAATAAATTCATTTCACAAGACCAATGAGTGCTCTAAAACTCTGTTATGTCTGGATAGATAAATAGAATGACTGACAAACCAATGGTCCTTAAAATTTATCAGACTGAGACATACTTGGCAAAGCAAATTTTCATTATGACCCACCAGTGCTGAAATCTTTTGTTATGACTAGAGATGGGATCCGGGTCCGACTCACACCCGGATCTGACACGGAAACCCCCGTTTCCGAAATCCAAATGTTCCATCCAAAACCGGACAGATCTTTCAGATTTTGGGACTTCGGAGTGAGTTTTCAATTTTTAGTGAACGTTCAAGCTATTTTCGAAAATTCATGAAAATAGCCTCGAACGTTTGATAATCCTTGAAAATACGATCAGAAACTATTTTCGAGTTTCTTATCGGATTTTCGCGGATTATTGAATTTTCGAAAATAGCTTTAACGTTCGATAAAAATCGAAAACTCGCTCCAAAGTCCCAATTTTAAATTTTCTTTTCGGATCTTCAGGATTTTCCCGAGATTCGAAAACTCCTAAAACGGAACGAAACCAGTCAGTTTCAGCCATCTCTAGTTATGAGCATTGACCATAGACTTTCCAGTATAATCAAGTATACAGTACTATATAATACATAGATAGGTAGATAGATGCAGAGCAAGCCATACACTAGGACATTTGATCACAAAATGAATAGGGAAAGTTGCAGGAATTTTGGGAGTCTAAACAGTCTTTTTAGATATTAGACTATCAATCTTTGCTACAATGAGATCGCTAATAGATCGATCAGTCCTGATATAAGATCGATAGCTCGATCGAATAGATAGATAGAAATCCAACCAACCATACACTACCTCAACCTTACTTTATTTGTTTTAGCCAACAAAAATGTTGAATTGACCACAATGCTGTGTGGAGCATCAGTTTTACCTGCAGACATTCCTACAATGCTTCTAGGTGGATCAACATTATGGGTGTAATGTCAGTTACAAAATGATCCAGCTGGGCAGTTGGTATCGCAGCACATCAGGAGGTAAGATTGTGGTGTATGGGCAGAGATAGATAGCAGTAGATAGATGGATAGATAGATAGATAGATAGATAGATAGATAGATAGATAGATAGATAGATAGATCATTTGATTAAAGCCACACTCAACCAACAATTTGTTCCCATCAGCAAAGCTGTAAATGACAGAAATTCAAAAGACCATCACATAATAAAACCTGAATCCTCCAAGAAATTACACTTTTTTTTAGAATCCCTTTAATGTAAAAAAAAAACTCTAACAAGATTGAATTAATGTTCTGCCTTTGAAGTTTAAAATGAATCCTAAAAATGTTCCTGCAAAGTCGAAGGGAACAATCTCTATCTGTATTCACACACTGAGGCCAATGCTTTTAGTGAGTCGTGCACATAGAAAAAAAAACATCAGGCAGACTCTAATAAGTTGGTGAAATTGGTGCAGGCTGCTTCAGTGTTCAGACAGCTTATACAAAACAAACTTATTGTGAAGCAGCCCAAACCTAATTCGCAATGTCATGACATCATTTCATTTTCATCACATCTAATGGAGATACAACTCACTCTCTCCCTCTTGTCTGACATTACACTTAACTACTCTGGGCAGAGTGGAGTTGCCAGAACGTAGCAGAATGACAAAGTGTAGAAAATGTCAGTAATGTCAGATATTGCGATATCATGCATATGGAAGGCAGGGGAAATGCTCTGTAAGCAAGAACTTTTAAGTAAAAATAGTTACATTGCATCCTTTATGGTTTTATGCCTGTTAGGATTAGGATGTCAATTTATTTAAGTACATTATAAAGTATGAAATATCACATAGTCCTTTTCATGTTATTTAAGAATATTGTACATATACAGTGTAGTTATACAATGCAGTAAAATGCACACAGAGTGGGGCTTAAAATGAGCTATAAAACATGCTTCCAATAAATACCAAAGCTGCAAATGCCAGGATTCTGCGTGCATTTCTAGCTATAGCCGGAATACAAATGAGGTTCTTGTTATTCGACAAAAGATGGAAGATATCAATCTTAATTTTAGCCCCCTTTATTTTCCAGATGTTACAGGCAGCAAACAAAAATACCAGTTGCAAAGGAAATTGCCACTTTAAAACAGGAGTGAAATTCTGATAAGGTTGTAGACAAACCCTTAAGGTTCCAGATAGGACTCTGTAATATGTAGGAAATGTCTACAGAATACAAAGGTGCCTGGCATGTTAGGACTGAAAAGACATTTCTATATTTATATAATATAGTCCATAGACATCAAGGATTCAAAGAAATTACCCACTGAGCTGTAGCCTATTCCTATAGTTTTTATTCTCCTGAATAGATTATTTTTTTAACAGCTTCTTTAATTGAGCCATAACTGCTTATATGTATTCCAATCAGCCTATGTCAAAGCATGACAAGGCATTCTGGAAGGATAGACAGGGTCAGAATGCACTGCAGTATTTACTTATTCTATGAAATGCCCAGGAATTTATAGGACTACAAAAAATAAGATAAGCTGTTATCTATGTACATTAATTGGTTTCAGCTCAGGTAGATTAGTGAGAAAAAAACCTTACTGGTAAGTAAGGGTTCTGTCTTGTTTATTTTCCATGAACACACAGTACTAGGATATAGATTATTATTTTGTGCACACAATGATCATTCTCTATATATTTGCACAAAGACATATCAGTGGGAGCTACCGTATTATGTGTCACTTTGATAAGTAGCACTGGGGTTCAGTTCTAAAATGAATATACACAGAAGGAATCTTAGGTGCTGCTTGCAAGACATCCTTATGTTTACAGAAACATTCAATAAAATGTTAATGAATAACCCTGTTAGTTTGATAGGAAGAATTTAGTGGACGCATGTTTTCTAATGTTTTAAAATGTAAAACAAAATTGTAATCAGCAGCTTTTTATTTTTTTGTGCTTATGTACACTATACCCTGTTTAATTCTAGGTGCACAAGGGCAAATGCAGCTGTTTTCTTGCCCTGGAATTGACTATTAATCCAATTTCTCTTTGAACACATGAAAATAAACATTAAAGGGAAACTATAGTGAGTATACATTTTTTAAAAAAAACAGTTAAAATTAAAAGTACCTGAGGCAGGGAGGTAGGATTGGTGCTTTTTACCTCCCAATATCATTTCTATGAGGAGCAGCAGGACAAAGAAAACTGCTTCTGCCATACTTCCTGTATGCTTCAGCACTATTTTTATATAGAATGGCCTAGGGCCATAACCTGGCAGATGAAAACTGTATGTACTGTAGCTCCTCAACAAAACAATATTTGGAGTTAGGAATAATCAATCCTATATCCTTTCCCGAGGTGCTTTTTATTTTTAAAAAGTTGATTTTTACAGTATAGTTATCCTTTAATTGAACACATTCCAAAATTATATACATTGTTAATTGGCACCTTTTATAAATTTTTAAAACTTGAACTGTAATAAGACACCATTGGATCACTGCCAGTTCTCCTCTCCATAATTAATGCCCACACGTCCACTAGACGCTCCAAACTGGCCCAATGGTCTAGGTGGCATTCCCCCCTGACTCTGCAGGCCCCAGATCCTTTTATGGCCAGCATCTTGTTATCATTTCCACAAGTCTCCATCCGGATGACTAGGTGTATATCTTATCACCACATCTGGACAACCACCTGAATGGGTTAGCCTATTGTTACTAACCATAGCAATGACTGGCAACGAACCACCACACCATGCCAGGGTTGATTGCCTAATCCAGCATGGCCCACCAAATCTCCCAGGCATGCTCTAGGCCTTAAAAATAAAGGGTATCTCGACCTCTTCTAAAAAAAAAATTCTGTAGTGTAGGGGACCCTTTCCCACCCCCAAACACCATATTTGATTGTAAAAAAAGAATCCAAAATGTACTTACTGAGCTTCATTCCCCCTGGTGTTCAGACCCAGCCCTCTGCTTCCATGAAACTGCAAGCAGGGGGCCGGACCAACATTCACATCTGTGATTGGCTGAGAGGCAGCGTAAGTACATTTCGGATTTTTTTTTTTTACAAACAAATATAGCGGTTGGGGGTGGGATAGGGTCCACTATACTACAGAAAAAGGATTTCATGCTAGGGCACAGGGAACATAACAGGGATCAGTAGGGCGTGTATTTGGTCATGCACTTCCTTCTGGGCTTGTTTGGTGCTATCTTATCCAGGAATCTCCCCCCCCCCCCTTGCCCCTGATACGTTTAGCTTATTTTCATATCTGTCACCAAACAGACATGTAAATCAACCATTTGTTCTGCTTGCATCATTGAGTGAGTCAGCTCATTGTTTAGGCAATGAAAGAGTTTATGAAGATACAGGAGTATCTGCACATACATTATGAATTCAGATACAATATACTGAATTTGTCAGTAATTTTAACCTCATTGCTAATGCTAGCATAAAACCATACTCTCAAAACATTTCCTTATTTTCTTTCTTTGCTCATATCTATTCTATATGGTGTTTCTCTTCATCTTTAGCCCACTTTTTAGATGGTGCTTTTTATGGATAACTATAATGTGTATAAAGTTTTTTTTAAATACAGTTAAATTGAAGAGTACTTGGGACAGGGATAGAGGACTGGTAATTCCTACCTCCCAATATTATTTCTGTGAGGAGCGTCACCCAAAACAAAAATTATTCTGCCAGTCTTCCTCCTGGCTTCAGCACTATGTTTAATAAAGGAAGAGTCCAGGACTAACCTAGCAAATTAAAACAGTTGGTGCTGTAGCTCCTCAACCGAACAATATTGGGAGGTAATCAATCCTTTCTTCCCGACTCAGGTAATTTCCATTTTTAAAAAGTATAGTTTAAAGAGTATAGTTATCCTTTATCCATTTCCAAAAAAAATAGGATTTATGAAGTTTGCCCTTTGTACCATGCAGATCCACTAAATTAAGTAAGTATTTTCTCAAGGACAGGAAGTGAGACCACCAATACACACACACACACACACACACACACACATATATATATAGTATTTTACTAACTCAAAGATTTACACTTCATTAATTAGCAATGGAACCAACTCACCTTTTAAAGATGCCACACACCAACGCAATTATTTCCCAAAGCCATAGCTGCTTTTAAAAATAGCACTGGAAGCTCTATACTGTTAACCCATTCTACTGCATGTATCTATAGCATTAAAATATGGTGTGGACCTTCTAGATCTCAGAACAGTAGTTCTGAAGCACTGTGGTGTCTCCGTTTACTTTTCCCCTTTACTATAATAAACGTACAGTGGATTAATTTTCATATATCTCTTTTTTATTCGTTGAAAAAAAATGATCTTACCAAGGGCATTTTAGATGCACAGGTTTATGTGCAGTTGCATAAATTGGTTTACAAGCATGTTTATTGTTAAAATGAAAGAGAGGGAACAGTTTTTGTTTTAGATACAGAAAGCAGAAAGATATTTCAGTCAGACACATAATCATTATTTTATGATATCATTATTTCCCTTTATAGCTTGGAAATGCTTGGATAAGTATTTGCAAATTTGGGAAGTATGCATCAAGATGTCTTGTATCATTACTTACTTTCTATTGCCAGCAAACTGTGAAAAATGGATAAAAACAAGGATGTGGTGGTAGAAAAGAACATCAATGTGTGAGACTCTGTCCAGTGCCTTGCTATGGGAAGTGATATAGTGATATCCAAAGATGGTCTTAATGTTTACACTATTACCATCTGGTTTTATTCTCACTATGCAGAACTCATATTCACAATTAATAATAAAATATTAACTGAATGTTCCAATTTTATTTCCAGTCACTTCCACCTCTGCTAACAATGTGTTGCTTCTTTTTTTTAATATGAAATGTTTCTAGTTTTTAGTCCTGCTATCTTGACCTATAAACTGGCCTTATTATGCCTACTTGTTCATTAGGGATACCTAACCCATTGTTGGCAGTAGATTTTAATATTTAGGTCACAGGTCACATTTCATGTAATCTGCATAAAATTGGAATAAAGAAATGGATAACTAAGACATATTAATAAATAAGTTACCATCACAGAGAAGTGAAAGAGAAGTACTTTCTCTAGTCAACATGAGCACACAGGACCTGACTTTTTTATTTAGTATGAACAAGCTCCTACTTTTCATATTAGACATTTGTAAGGAAAAGTGGAAAGTATCAGCACTGCAGATAAAAGAAAATTGCACTGGAAATTGGAGTCACAAAATCTAGTTAAAAAAATTTAATAAAGTACCTGCATTCTATCTAATATATTTATAAAAACAGAGATTCCGAGCACTCGTGTCTTACATCATAAACGTCTCCTTTTCCGGGCACTCGTGTTTTACATCATAAACTTCTCCTTTATTAACGTTTCTATGCTCTAAACCGAGCCCCTTCATCATATATATAGTATATCTATAAGTATATATTATATCTATATTATATATATATATATATTATAACTCAAGGAAGGACTGGGCACTCCAAGGTCTTATGATCCATTTATTAGATAAGCAAAGTCGGTATCAAACCAACGCGTTTCAGCCCACCATTGACAGGCCATCCTCAGGGTTTTTGAGGACGGCCCGTTAATGGTGGGCTGAAATGCGTTGGTTTGATACCGACTTTGCTTTATCTAATATATGGATCGTTAAGACCTTGGAGTGCCCGTCCTTCCTTTGAGTGTATCTTTTTCTAATATATATATTATATATATATATATATATATATATATATATACTAGCAAAAGTGTGCCCGTTGGTGCACAATGGATATTATGTGTGTGTATGTTTTGCTGTGTGTGGATATAGTGGATATAGAATATTTACACAGGTATATTTTAAACTGTTACTCAGACAGTCACCAGCTTACAGAAGAACCAAATAGGATAATCCTGCAGGTCTGAGAGTAGACCCAGGCAATCCTGCCACACTGTATGGTTGAAACTAAACATACTAGGTTAATACTTATTAGTATTCACCACGGCAAGTGGTGATGGTACCTCAAATATTATAACCGAAGGTACCTCACAGCATCATGTTATTGTAATAGCATTGCCCAAATAATCTAATGTATAAACAAACATTTCTTATTCCCAGTTTACCTAAAGAAATGGATTTATCCTTTATATACTCTTTTATACAGATCTAATTGAAAAAAATTGCTTTAGAGCAATTTTTAATAACTTATAACTGCTTTTTATTTCAGTAAGTAAATCCTTGGTATACCTGCCTGGCTTTACCACTAAGCAAAAGGCTAAGGACTTGCAAGCGAGCACCTTCAGCCCAACCATTAATTCTGCCAATTCAAATTGTTCTAGCCAATCAGTCCCCTCCCTACTTACCCTATCAAATGGATCAGGTTTAAAAATAGGTTTGGCAATTGGGCCTGGTAGAGCTACGGAGTCTAATTGGGGAATTTCATCTGCAGGTACCAGGACAGGAGGATTTAAATCAATACTATCAGTAGCAGCCTCCATAGCTTAATACAGAGAACAAACATACAGAGAGAATAAATGGTATTACCAACACCAATTTGTACCAGATCACTGCTTTATGGAAGGATTATGGGTAGCATGGCACACAGTGGGTTACTCTGGTGGTCTGGCACAAAGCAGACAGTGCACATAAACAGGTTCCCCACCAAACATGTGCAGCAATCAGGGGTGCCCCTGTCTATGGTGCACCACTTTGTACATTGACCAGGCCTGTATAGTGTGTGTCCTTGTAAGTTGGTGTACACGTATCTGTGCCTCAGAGTTTGTATCCAATAAGGTAACTTGTCTGTCAGGATCCTGAGGATGGCCGAGATAATGGCTGAAACGCGTAGATCGTTTGGTCCAACACATTTTAATTAATTGCTTATCTCTAAGACCCGTGAGTGCCCTGGCTTTTGGATTATATATATATATATATATATATATATATATATATATATATATATATATATATAAAAATTCTTAAGGTATAACTGAAATAAATCGGTAGTGTTCAGAGACCAATACTCTATTTAAGTATGATCATCTCTAAGGTCTTCATTAAATTAAAGGTGGGCAATTAAATTTCACAGGGGGGTGCATGAGAAACTCAAACTGTTGTGAAGGGCCGGGCCAAAAGGTTCAGCTCATTTCTTATTATAGAGATTGCAAAACTGGATTTTATAGAGAGATTAAATGAATATCCCTGGTTCATTTAATTTTTTTTTTTACTTGCTGCAGTTATTTTAATAGAAATTATTACGGTAATAGAATGTGTGTAATATTTTAAATGCATTCCATCAAATTCAAATAATCACCTGACCATGTCATTATTTGTTAGTTCTTCGTTTGACTGCTTATCCTACAATCACTGTTAGGTATAGGGGATGTAGAACATCTGTATTTGGACAAATCAAAACAAGAAAAGACATACTATGATACTATGAGTGAAGACATGGGCCAGATTCACTTTTTTGGTGAAATCTCAGTCTGCAAGGGAGTTGGGAACTCCACTAGATGCACTTAAGTGTCTCCTAACAACTGCTAATACAATCTATTACTAGTGCTACCTTTAAAACAATCATTCCACAGTTAAGTTTACTCTACCCATGTCTACTCATGATAATAGAGTCCATGTTTGTGTTGATATAAATAACACTAAACAAAATATACAGATATATATGCTCATCAGCAACCTGAATGAAATTAACCTCTGTTTGGACATTCCAGTAATTCCCCCACCACATCACATCGTTTACTGTCAATTATTTAATCTCATAATGCCAGGGATTTCTTCTACTTTCTAATTAAATTGATTCTAGACTGAATAATCATTTGAAGATATGGTCAAGACTCCCCTATGGTTCAATTTACTGTAGGTCTTGTCAATGCACATTTAAACCTTACAGTTGAGTTGTGTGTCATTACTATTTTTTTTAATTTTTTTGCCCTTAATGGCAAAGGGAAGTAATCTGCAGTAGTTTTGGTAGACTGACACATTTTTAAAATATGAAAACATAGCAAACTAACAACCCTGTTGGCATTCAGACAGTGTGTCAATAAGAAATAACCTGTTAAGAAGAAACATGTCCATGTGAGTGACACTGTCTGGCACTAAGTCTTATCTGATTTTGGATAGCCAATATAATATCTTACAAGATTCTACAAACAGGGCCAGACAGTCATAAAATATGCAAACAGTGAACATATGAAGCAGAACAGAAAGACAGTGAATTAAAACAAACATTTTAGAGACACATCTGCAGCAACAGCAGCAATACTGCCAACATCCAAGGCACTGTGGGTTTAAAAAAAGTTCAACAGCCTCTGTGTGCATATTATTGAATTAAAAATTACAAGTGTGCACTTAAGCAATGGAGAATATTCAGGGAGATTCAATTAAAGTTCTTATCATTAAAAATGATATGATAAAAAATGATAATTTTGCCCCAACCAATCAGATATTATTTAATATTTGAAAGCTAACATCTGATTGTTTTGGGGCAAAATTAGCACCATTTTTAATGATAAGAACTTTTGTTGAATAACCCTCATGGTGTTTTGAGAGTTGGTACTGCCTAAGCAAAGCTGCTCCCACTGCAGTCTCCAAGGGAGTTGAGGACTTTCAATTCCACCATTTCTCTCCTAACAACCAATGATAAAATTAAGTTGTTTTACTGTAGTATTCACTCTACCTATGTCTATTGGTAATAATACAGTGTTTGTTCTGATACAAATAACAGTAAACACATAAAGAAATATACAAAATTCCATTCCAGCAATTGCCCCATAACATAACTATTATTTATTGACAATTATTTTATTTGGGATACCCTGAATGAAGGTGCATTTAGGAGGTGCCTGACACCTTTCAGTTCTATGCTGATTGGGACCAGGATTGCCAAGGTCTCTGTTTGGCTGGGATTGTCCTGACTGCATGGAAAAATTCCAGACTGCAACATTCCCACAAATTGTAATTGTATCCTCAACAAAATAATGAAATGCTTGGGTACAGTTTTACAAAATATATCTATACAATAGAAAATATAATAATAGCTATCTTAAAGCAAAGTATATGCAGGGGAACTATAGTTTTTGGGTTTTTTTTTTTTTTTTAGAAAAGTCTTTTATATATAGATAAAAGTGTAGTTTCAGGATAAAGAGACAAATAGTAAAGCTACATTGTTTTCCTAAAAGGGATAACTATATAGGGAGCAGGGGGCAGGGAGGTAGGATTGATTATTCCTACCACACAATATTATTTCATTAAGGAATTTTCAGGGTTATTCAATAAAAGTTCCTATCATTTAAAATGGTGTTAATTTTGCCCCAACCAATCAGATCTTATTTAACATTTGAAAGCTAACAACAATATTTGGAGGTAGGAGTTACCAGTCCTATACCCCTGCCCCAAGTACTTTTCATTTTAAAGGGCATGTCCACCCCCCACCCCACTACTGGCCCCAATCTGTAATGTATAAAAATCCTTACCTTACATCCCATATCCAAATGGATGCCCTGTAATCCCTCCCCAAAGTCACAAAAACTGGGCACCAGGAGTACTGCAAAGTCCATATAGAACTCTGCCTCCTGTCTCCCCTCTGGGAGAATCTTGCCATGCGCAGAAGAGCCCCCCCCCCTCCCTCTCCCTCCCTCCCAATTTGGTCTCCCTCCCCTAGCATTAAACCTCTTTCCCATAATATAGAAATTGGTCCCCCAACCGCAATACTAGCAAGAAAGTCCGCCGATCTTTACTTACCTTACCTTACCTCTCCTTCGCCGTTCTAATCTCAGCCAATCACGGACGTGGCTGCCGGTCCAGCCCCCTGCTTGCTGTTATATGCAAGCAGAGGGCCGGGTAAGTAAAGATCGGGGGACTTTCTTGCTTTAATAGTAATGCGGTTGGGTCTGGGGGACTAATATTTATATTATGGGAAAAGTTAGTTTAAAGGATGGACATACCCTTTAACTGTTTTTTTAAAAAACTTAATTCACACGCTAGGTATCCTTTAATAAATGTAAGATTTATTGAGACATTACATTAATTCTTTTCCTACTTACAGGATGGTCAGCATCCAATTCAGATCCATACATCAAGACTCTGTTAGAACACTTATCTAGCTCAGATATTTTCTTGGGGAACCAAGGGTCTCCATTCAGATCTACTGGAAAGAACAATTAATGACTCAATTAATTTAAGACAAAGCTTAGAAACTTATGATAACTGTTTACAGTATTGAATTTCAAAAAGCCAGAATGCAGTAGTGCATAAGACCATATGTTTTAACAACAGTGGTCATGACCAAAACAAAGATCTGATTTTCCTATGAGAATGCGTGTAACACAATTGCACATTTAGCTTTTAAAAAATATTAAAATTCAAGGGCCAACATGCAACAAATATCATCAAGCCAAATTTTACCAGTGACATACCAATGAAATCACAGGAGACGCTGCAAGTATGCTGGTAAGTAATGTTAGAATTATTATTATTATTGTGGATTTATATAGCGCGAACATCTTCCGTGGCGCTTTACAGTTGCATTAAAATACATAAGGAAAACATACATGTTACATACAAGGGTAGTGCAAGTAATACAAATTGCAAAAAATGTAAGTGCTGGTCCAGCGGCATTCAGTGTGGTAAGTTACAGCATTACTGTGGTACAATAGGTTGGAGGGCCCTGCCCGAGAGCTTACAGTCTAGAGGAGATGGGGATGAGACATAAAGTGAAGCAGATCAGTAGCTGTAACTAAGTTTTCAGTGGAGTATAACTAGCGGGTCTGTGATGGGTCAGTAATTGGGGTAGAAGTGTCCAGGTCCAGATTGTAACCTTGCCTGAAGAGATGAGGTTTAAGGAGTTGGACAAGGTATTAATGTGGTGTTTAAAGGAAAGTTCCAAGTCAAAGGTTACTCCCAGGCATCGCACGTGAGGTGTTGGGGAGTTTGGCGTGTCATTGATGTGGATAGTATTGTTAGGTAGAGGGGTCGATCGAGAAGGTGGGAAAATGACATGTTCGGTCTTATCCATGTTGAGTTTGAGGAAGCGGGAGGACATAAAAGCAGAGATGGCATTTAGGCAGTCAGGGACTCGGGATGTCAGAGTAATGAGATCAGGGGCGGAGATGTAAATTTGGGTATCATCAGCATACAGGTGGTATTGGAATCCAAAGGAACTAATGAGCTGGCCTAGCCTAAAAGTGTAAACGGAGAAAAAAAGAGGGCCAAGTACTGAGCCTTGCGGTACCCCCACAGGGAGGGGAAGAGAGGTGGAGTTGGAGCCAGAGTGGGAAACACTGAACATCCTACCTGAGAGGTAGGAGGACATCCAAAAGAGTGAAGAACCCTGGATACCTAGGGAGGATAAGATGTGAAGCAGCAAAGGGTGATCCACTGTATCAAAGGTCAGAATAAGTAGGGAATAGTGGCCTTTAGATTTAGCATTAAGCAGATCATTAGAAACTTTGGTGAGAGCCATTTCCGTGGAGTGGTTGGGGCGGAAGCCAGACTGTAGATGATCAAAAAGTGAGTTGTCAGAAATGTGATTAACCAGTTCAGCGTAGACGTGTCATTCAAGCAGTTTAGATGCAAAAGGGAGAAGAGAGACAGGCCGGTAACTGGATAGGGCAGATGGATCCAGAAAAGTTTTTTTTAAAACAGGGGATACAATAGCATGTTTTAATGAGGAGGGAAAAGTACCCATGGATAGGAATAAGTTAAAAAGGGACGTTAGGGCTGGTGTAAAGGAATCTGAGAGATGGGGAATGAGAAAAGAGGGAATGGGTGCGAGGGGGTAGGTGGTGAGACGGACCTTGGAGAGAAGGCTTGAAAGTCTGTGTTCGGTAATGGTGGAACAGTTGTTTAGAACTGAAATGGAGGTGGTAGAATGGAAGCCGGGTGGAAATGTAGCTGGGACTGGAAGCTGTGGAGATGAGCCAGAGCATGCAGAAAGACCATTTCTTATATTAACAATTTTTTCTGTGAAATAAGAGGCAATTTCATCAGCAGATAAACAGGGTGTAGGAGGAGGAGGTGGCGGACAGAGCAGAGAGTTTAAAACTTTGAAAAGCTGTTTTGGATTGTTGGATTGTTAGGAAATAAGGGAAGAGAAATAGGTTTGTTTGGCTGAAGACAAAGCGCTCCTGATTCGATGAAGAGCATTTTTGAAATGAAGAAAGTCATGGGTCTTGTTGCTTTTTCACCATTGTCGCTCAGCTACACGGAACTGCCTTTTCATCTTTTTAATCTGATCCATGAGCCAAGGTTGCTGGTTAATGCGACTGAGGCGAGAGGTTGTTAAGGGGGCAACAGCGTCCAGGGTGGAGGAGATGTGGTGTGTGTGATGTGGTACTGGAAGGCAGCCAGTTCGGGGTCAGAGAAGAAGGCCATATTGGTGAGCGGTAGGAGAGGAAGGGAGAGCGAAGAGGGGTCAAGGTTGCGCAAGTCTCTGCGTCTATGTGTGCATGTAGGAGTTGGGCTAGTGGCTGGGATAGATGAAATAAGGTTAAATTTGAGGAGGTTGTGGTCGGATAGCGGAAAGGGACAGTTATAAAAGTTAGATAAGGAACATAGCCGAGAGAAGACTAGGTCAAGTGTGTGTCCATTACAGTGAGTCTCTGTGAACGACCACTGAGAGAGGTTAAAAGACGGGGTGAGCGAGAGAAGTTTGGAGGTAGCAGAGTTGTTAATGTCAATGGGGATGTTGAAATCCCCGAGAATTACAGTGGGGATGTCCGTGGAAAGGAAGTGAGATAACCATGCAAAGAAATGGTCAAAAAAATGTGTGGTTGGGCCTGGAGGCAGCTAGATAACGGCAATCTGCAGGTGCTTGGGAGAATAAATACGGACGGAGTGAGACTCAAAGGAAAGGTGAGACAGGGCAGGTAAAGGAGTAATGGGTTTGAAATTGCAGCGCTCAGACAGGAGAATGCTGACTCCACCATCATGTTGGATTCCGGGCCGTAGAGTGTGGCTGAAGTGTAGGCCTCCATACGAGAGCGTATCAGGTGAGACAGTGTCAGAGGGAGACAGCCATGTTTCAGTGAGACCTAGGAAGGTAAAGGAGTTAGAAATAAAAAGGTCATGTATGTGTGAGAGTTTATTGCAGACAGAGCGTGCATTCCAGAGCACCCCAGATAAGGCGGCTAGAGAAAGGGGTGGAAGTGGGATGTTTTTAATATTACCTGGGTTTACTGTGTTAGAGCATGAGGAAGTGTAACATGTGGTAGGAGACAGGGTGGGGATGGGCTGAGCGTAAACGGACATTGTGGGAGAAGGGCCAGGATTTGGGGAAATATCCCCAGCAGCAAGCAGGAGGAGGGAGAGTGACAGTAGGTGAGAGTGGGATTTTAGTTGGGAGCGTGATTGCCTGGAAGCAGAGCAGATTTCAAAATGCCAAAGAGTTCATGATGGGATAGAAAGTAAGAGGATAAAATGGAGGGTGCAATATAAATGGTCTTACCAAAAATAGGGTGTTGTAATGCAGCAAAAGATTTGGTAGAGTAGGATAGCAGGATAGTGATGAATAAGGTCATCTAGGACATATTTGAGAGAGATTTTGTAAGGCAGCATAGGAGAGGGGGGTTGTTTTAAGTCAGGTTAAATCTGGACAAATTCTGGATTAATTCTGGTGTTAATTCAGCCCAACACTTAGAAAAATGCTGCACTTGGAAAGAATGCTGCAGCATCTGATAACACTAAAAACATCGCGAGGTCAAGGTTTGGGGGGTTCTTAAAACAATATAAAAAGTTTTTTTTGGGGGGTAGACATACCCTCATACCCTTTATTTAGGGGATAGTTGTAACTCTGAAATCAGCACCGTTATGAAGAAATTGTGTTGGTTTTCCAGTAGGAAGACAGGTCCCCAGTAGTCTAGTAAGGAAACCATTTAGACAAGTCATATAGTAGTCCAGTATGGAAACCAATTGGACAGGTTCCCCGGTAGTCCAGTATGGAAAGCAAATGGAAAGGCCCCCCCAGTAGTCCAGTATATAAACCAGTTGGACATGTCACCCAGAAGTATAGTTGGGAAACCAATAATTCAGGCCACCCAGTAGTCCAGCATGGAAATCAATTGGACAGGTCACCCAGTAGTCTAGTACAGTGACATAGTAACATAGTAACTGAGTTTGAATAAAGACATATATCCATCTAGGCCAACCTTTATACCCTCCTCTTTAACCCTACCTAACAGTTCATTCAGGGGAAGACTAAGAAACCCCAGCTTAAAAGAGGGGAGGGAGTTCCTTCATGACTCCAAATGGCAATCAAAGAGTATCCCTGGATCAACTAGAGCTACAGTATATATATTAATACTAGTAATTTTCATTATTTAGTTTTAGAAACTAAAACTAAAAATTACCAACTGGCCCACAGAGTTACAGGGAAGCCCTCAGTGGGTCCACAGCCCATGCACCTAAGAAAATGGATAAAACTGCTAAAATTTAAATGCAGAGCCAAAGGGACAGCAAGAAGGAGCCAGTAGGTATAAATTAGATATGTAAATGAGTGATAATAGAGATATGAAATGTTAGGTGGGCCTTTAACATGTCCTGGTTAGGGATGGCCGGTTCGCGGATCCGAACCCGGATCCGCCGCGGATTTATCCCGTACGCGAACGCCGGATTTTTCCGGATTTTCCGCCTTCCGAACCGCGGATTTCTTGTATTTTCAAAAATTTTCGAAATTACGAGATTTCTCATATTTTCGGCAATACATATTTTCGAAATTACGAGGATGTCTCTTATTTTCGTAAAAAACGTATTTTTGAAAATTTTCGAAATTACGAGGATGTCTCTTATTTTCGAGAAATCCGTTTTCAAAAATTTTCAAAATTACGAGATTTCTCGTATTTTCGAAAATTTTCGAAAATACGCGAAAACGCGTAATTTCGGAAATTTTCGAAAATACGTGAAATCTCGTAATTTTGAGAATATTTTTCATTTTAACGGGTCTGCTCGCGGATTTTCAAATTTTTCGAAAAAATTGGCGGATCCTCGAACGGACCGGATTTTGCGAAGTTCGGACATCTCTAGTCCTGGTGAAACCAATTGGACAGGTCACCCAGTAGTCCAACCAATTGGACAGGTCACCCAATAGTCTAGTAGGGAAACCAATTGGGCAGGTCACTCAGTAGTTTAGTACAGTGATACAGTTACATAGTGATTGAGGTTGAATAAAGGCATATGTCCATCTAGTCCAACCTTTATACCTTCCTCTTTAACCCTTCCTAACAGTTGATCCAGAGGAAGGCAAACAAACCAAACTAAAAAGGGTAGGGTGGGGATTCATTCCAGACTCTAAAAAAAAAAAGTATCCCTGGATCAACCAGAACTACAGTATATGTATTAATACCAGTAATTCTCAATATTTTTTAGTTTTAGAAACTAAAACTTACAGACTGGCCCACAATGTTACAGGGGAGTCCCCGGTGGGCCCACAGCCCACTCACCCAAGCAAATATAGAAAACGACTAAAAATTAGGGAAATAAGAAATGCATTTTAACAACAAAAGGAGTCAATAGGTGTAATCTACATATGTAAATGAGTGATAATAGAGATATGAAATGTTAGGTGGGCCCTAAACTTGTCCTGGTAGGCCACTTGTCTCTGATTTACTGGTGGGCCCCAACCATCCAGGCTGATACTGGTCTAGTAGGGAAACCAGGTCACCCAATAGCAGACATCCCACCCTGCCGAATCTGGCTTCCAGGCAGGGTGGGGAGAAGCTGGCATATTTGACATGGGTGGGGAGAAGCTGACATCACTGACATCACCAAAGGGGCGGAGTTAGGGGTGGGACGCACCATGTGACATAAATTAAGTCACATTACAGACGTGGCTAGGCATGTGACCGGGCCGTGTGATGTAATTTATGTCATGTAAGAGGCGTGACTAGGGACGTGACCAGAAAAAGAAGGCGTTCCGGAGGCGAACTCTTAAGTTAGGTTTAAGTTGCGGGAGTTCGGGGTGGTCTTGCCATTGTGTGGGAGACCACCCCAAAATCAGGGAGACTCCCGTTACTCCCAGGAGGGGTGGGATACTTGCAATAGTCTAATAGGGATGTCAAGCCACATAGTAGTCCAGTATGGAAACCAATGGGACAGGTCACCCAGTAGTTGCTTGACATCTTTGGGAGATGGAGGCTACTTCCCATGACCATGTGTGACCATACAGGATGCTCTTTGATAGGAAGGCTGCAGAACTAAGAAATGGGCACAAAAAAATACATGATTCTGCACAGCATTTTCTTAATAATGCTACTTATATCAAAGGAAAAAAATACAGCTATCTTTTAATGATAAATTATAGAATATACTTAGACTTAGGAAGTTTTGCCACCGGAGGAAATTAAAGTAAACACTTGCCTTCCTCCTCTCTCCATATCCTCTCTGTAGGATTCATTGAAACAATGCTACTTTGAAGTTTTAGCAGTTGAAGAAGCTCCTGGCATTTTTTCTTAGTGCATTCAAATTCCACATACATATCCACCTCGGAGTTGCTCATTTTGGATTTCCTTGATTCAATGTGAACAATGTTCACGTGTTTTTCCTGAAAAAATATCACACAGATACATTGTTGTACGCCATCTTGGGAGTTTGACTCAAACACAGTCAGTAAGACTTTCATTCCATCTAACTGTTAAAATAACTCTTCTGTTATATAGTTATACTAGCAATCCTAAAATAACGTTTCCATGGCAAATGCATAATTAAAAATATTTTAATTAAAACGTCTTTTGATCATTCAATTAAAATATTCCAAAGTTGGATAAATGAAGAAAAACAGAGAAAGTCATAGTAAGCACATTAATTAAATTCCATCACTGCTACATATAGATTAAATATATATCTATTTCACCTGCAAAAAGACTAAAATCCATTTTTACATTTCTTTTTCCAAATAGCTTTAATTTTCCTAAAATATTATTCTTTTCACTTTAATGGCATGTCTATCCCAAAACTAAAATTTATACTTAAAGGGACTGTAAACTCCCCTAAACCCCAAAAAATAACTATTTGCCATTCTTTTGTATTATTCACAGGGAGGTGAGAACGCTTATTCTCACCTCCCTGTGAATAATATTACGCTCGGGGGACCTGGAACTTACCTTACCCGCCGCTCCACTCGCAGCCGCTCCTGCACTGAACAGCTGTTCTCTCCCGATCGATTAACTTTTTGTAGCCGTTTTCCTCCCATTTATAAATTGCGGAAAGCGTGATTTTTGCAAAAATGGGCGGGAATAATGGCCGCGAAAAGTTAGCGAACCTTTAGAAATATGCCCCTAAATTACAGAGGCAATTGTTGTTGCCTTTAATGGAATAGTTCACTGCAAATCAATTCATTAAAGGAATAGTTCACTTTTTGCGTGAATTATTCCTTTAAGTCCACCTTGACTCCTGCTATCTTCTCTTTAAAACCTTCCTAATAAATTTATATAAGGCAGGTTAATTACACACAATCACATTTGAGAGTTTAAGATCAGGCTGCTTATCAAAGATACACAAATAAATGGATATTGACAAGTGCATATGCATCAATAATGATAACTCACAATAATCATTTTTAACAATGCCCTTTAAGCTTGGTACACATGTCTGGATTTGCCTATTATTGGAAATGCAAATAAAAATAATAATCTAGCACTGAACATGGGTAAAAAAAATGTGAGAACGGAAAAAAGAAAATGACACAATGATGTGGTAGGGAAAAGGTGGAGCAGGTAAAAAAAAGAGAAACAAGAGATTCTGCATTGTCATGCAAATGGAATGTCATTTTGATAGAGACATAAACAACTACATTCAACAAGTATTCCTGTGGAATGTTACTTGCTGGTAAGAGATGTAATATAAAAAGAAGAGCCCTGTACATGGGCCTTGATCAGTGAGTGTGTTAACATGCTCTAGGGGTTTAGAATAGATACAAATCTCTGTACAGATTTTACCCTTCTCAGCCCGATAGACAATGGAAGCAAACATTTAATGAAATGGCATAATTTGCTATAACATTGCCATCTGCTGGTCTTACACAGTACATCTTTCAGCTTTCTGATATCTTATTAGTTACATGTATTAAGACAAAAATTATAGACGCAGGGAAAGGTGGTGTACCGTGTTAGCCAGTCAAAATGTTTACAGAGTAACCCTTTATTCATTTTTTCTGGATATTTGAACTATGAGCCAAATGTTGTATAAATTTTAGAGAGCACCACAGCTTCATTGTGTTCTGAAAGCTTGCTATGATTATCTTAGTTAGCCAATAAAGGTATCACCTGTATACCACTTTTGTTATTTTTTATTTCAAAGGGTTACCATGTAGACAAAAATTATGAAACAAATAATACAATGCCTGAACTTTTTATATTAGTCATTTGTAAAAAAAAAAAATTATATAAAAGAGATTTTTAAAAACAAAAACCAATTATCCACAAACAGATTTAAGGAAAATTTTAACCACAAAATACATCAAAAACATTCAAACATAAGCATGGTCCTGGGGCAATGCCGCTCAGCCAATCACAGACGCGACTGCCGGTCCCGCCCCTCTGCTTGGCAGGGCCTGGCAGTGTGGCGGAGGAAAGAGGGAAGGTAAGTAATGTTTGGGGCACTTTCTGAACTTAAAACTATAGCGGTTGGGTCTGGGGGGACAGGGAGAATATTATATAAAAAAATTATTTAAAAAAAAAAAAGGGTGGACATGCCCTTTAACTGTGGTTTTATTGCATATACAGTGTACCCAACTGTGTGTTTAGGGTTATTTAGATAATGATGCATACTTTTCATACATAATTCTGTTGAATTGCAAAAGTAATTAGCTGAAATAAGATTGCATTGATAAATGCCCAAGTGTACATACTCTGAGGACTTTAGTTTATTTAGAAATTAGGTGAATTGTATTTTAGCAACAGCTGGAGAGCCACAGGTTAGAAAACTCTGCCCGAAGAGCTTTATCTTTTAAAGCTTGAAGTAATTGCATAAGCAGTTTCCTCAGGCTAGGGCATGCAAATAAGCATGTGAGCATTAATACTCATGAATTATTCCATAAGCAGATATTTCAATTGTAGGAGACAGACAATTCTATAAATACCCCTTGTAACTAATAAAAGCAGCACAGGGTGGAGACAAAGCCTTTAAGAGGGAGCAAAGGACAGAAAATCATTTAAAGGAATCTTTAAATTATGTTTTTTTATATAATGTGTTCTTTCTGGCAATTAAAAAAAGAGATAATATTAAAGGATTATGAAAAATAATATTTTATTTTTATAAAAAACATTTTATTGTTATCATTATTATGATTTACATTTTTTCCATCCACTCCACAGACACTACATTATTACTCTCCAGAAATATGTTTAAACGCTGGTTTCCTATGATAATCACACATGTGTCACCGGCTGAAAGCCACACATGCACGGCGAATTGAATGTGTGCACTGAAGTTAAGGACACTACTATACAGCAATAAAAATAATAACAAGAATGAGATTTCAGTAGTACCGGATTTTTCAGGTTTAGCTAAAAGCTTTTGTTCTACTAAAAATATCCCAAAGCTCAGCAGTACCAGTAAACCAAAGAGGATGCCTCGCAGTCCATTGAGAGAACGTCCTCCTAGATTTCAATGTGTTTGGTACAGGATGTAATAAAGACAGATCATACACAACCATACACTAGTTTAGGAATTAGATAGATTAGACGTCTGTTCGTAAATGTCCAATGTAAAATTCTACACTTGTAAACAGGGGCGTAACTATAGGGGTGCAGGGAGGCCCATATAGTAACCTGCGAATCACAGCTCCCAACCGTCCCATTTTTGGCTGGACTGTCTCGTTTTTGGGGTCCTTTCCCGCTGTCCCAGCACCCCCTCTGTGTTTCCGCAATTTCCAACTATTTGGCAAAATAAATTTGGAAAAAATCGGAAAACTGGAAGTGAATCTGCAGCCTTTAGGACCCTGCAGTAGAGTCAGTTAGAGGCTCAGTTCCTGCCTGCTGGGGTCGGGGCTATTCAGAACGGAGCTGCTGGGGATTAGAGATGTCCGAACTTCGCAAAATCCGGTCCGCTCGAGGATCCGCGAATTTTCGAAAAAATCCACGAGCAGACCCGTTAAAATTAAAAATACCCTTGAAATAACGAGATTTTTCCTATTTTCGAAAATTTTCAAAATTACGAGTTTTCATGTATTTTCGAAAATATGTATTTTCGAAAATACAAGTAATCCTCGTAATTTCGAATATTTTCGAAAATACGTTTGTAAGGAATTAAGAGAAAATTTTCGAAAATATGTGAAACTCGTAATTTCGAAAATTTTCGAAAATACAAAAAATCAGCGAATCGGAAGTTCGGAAGGCGGAAAATCCGGAAAAATCCGCTGTTCGCGAACGGGATAAATCCGCTGCGGATCCGGGTTCGGATCCGCGAACCAGCCATCCCTACTGGGGATATATGAAGAGGAGGACTCACTGCAAACTGAACACATGGTTGCAAACTGGACATTGCAGTTAGTTTAACAGTGCAGGGGGTCAGTGAGGGGTACAGGGGTTAGTGAGCAATACAGAGGGTCAGTGAGGGGTGCAGGGGGTTAGTGAGGGGTGCAGGGGGTCAGTGAGGGACACAGGGGGTCAGTGAGGGATGCAGGGGGTCAGTGAGGGGTGTAGGGGTCAGTGAGCAATACAGAGGGTCAGTGAGGGGTGCAGGGGGTTAGTGAGGGGTGCAGGGGGTCAGTGAGGGGCCACAGGGGGTCAGAGAGGGGTGCATGGGGTCAGTGAGGGGTGCCTGTTTTACACTCACTGCAAAAACCATGTGGGGTTTTCAGTAACAGGCACAGCATGTTCTCTGGCTTCTTTCCTCCAGTTCATGTGCCAGCGTTATCAAGCCCCCCAGTTCATTTCCCAGTGTTATCAAGCCCCCCAGTTCATGTCCCAGTGTTATCAAGCCCCCCAGTTCATGTTCCAGCGTTATCAAGCCCTCCAGTTCAGTTCCCAGCATTATCAAGCCCCCCAGTTCATTTACCAGCGTTATCAAGCCCCCCAGTTCATGTCCCAGCGTTATCAGGCCCCCCAGTTCATTTCCCAGTGTTATCAAGCCCCCCAGTTCATGTCCCAGCATTATCAGGCCCCCAGTTCATTCCCAAGTGTTATCAAGCCCTCCCGTTCATTTCCTAGCCAGTGTAGTCACACGGACACGGCTGCCGGCAGTTCAGAACGCCGGAGGAGAGAGGGAAGGTAAGTAAAGATCGGGGGACTTTCTGAAAATAATAATAATGGGCGACCAACAAAACCGCCAAAATCCCCTTAGAATTTTGGCCTGTCCAGCCAATGCATGGAAGAATCAGCCGGTGGCCTGAAAAATTTGTTTGTGTGTACCCAGCCTTAATGAACATCATGTTCACGTATGTGTCTGACGAAGGTGCAGGGGCACCGAAACATTACGCTGTGTTTATTAATGCCTCAATAAACGCCAGTTTTGCATCAAGTCTGGTGTGCACAGTTCTTTATGTTCCTGATGTACTATATGCTTGCCAGCATTCTGTGGCACCCAGCAACATTATTGTCAAGCGACAGGAGTCGGAAGTGTGCATGATCACTTTTTCTCTTTACAGCCTTAATGAACAATCTGATACTGGAAGACAATCACTTGGCGGCTCTGCAATCCGCATAATAAAAGTTATGTTTTAATCTTACCTGTATGGTTATGCCGTTTCTGACCTATGCGGAGAGCAGAGCTGCCAAGTGATTGTCTTCCCATTGGGATATCTGCATTGGATTACTGTGATGATAATCATGGCAAGTAGGGAATATATATAATATTATTATATGATCCATATGTAATAGAACACATGAATGTATTCGGCCCTGAACCTCCTTCTAGGCTTGTTCATTGGTAATCCATTTAGGAATCCCCCCCTTTGAAAATCTTGCTACTGGTCTGTACCTAGCTTTACACTCACTTACAATATTTTTATTGCATCTCCCTGTTAAATAAAACCTGCTGCTGTCTGAGGAATGCTGGGGAATGGATTGCCACAGGCTACTTATGTTTGCTCTGAATATTTTGATTGGATACATTTCCTAATCTATTAAAATGCATTTTATACTTATTTAATTGCTAATTTGTTTCATTTAAATATAACATAAAAGAACAGACCATTGCAAATTAATGACATATCAAGCAGGAGGTCAAAGCCTGTTTGCTTTGTTACAAATGCAGCTCATTTAACATTGTTTTTGGGGCAAAATTGAGCTGCAGCTATTGCACTATGGAAAATACAGCTACAGTATATCAATCATCTAAATGATACGCTTAAGGCAAAAAAGAGTCTCTAGATCATAACAGGATTGTTTTATTGCTGGTGTCTCTGACTGGATAATTGGATTATATTTATAAAATCATTTATATAGGTCCTACAGAAATAATGTACTGTAACATGTTCAACTTCTCTCTCCCGGCCATGCTATTGAAACCAGGTTACTAAGACCATGGAAAATGTGGACATACGTGTTAAGAAAAGAAGTGCATTTACCAAAGAAAGCAAAAGATAAAGCCAGGTCTGTACCCCACAGTAGTTTGCCTTAATAATAATTAAAAAAAAAAAAAATATGTTCAAAATGCAAAAGGCATAAAAAAAACATGGAAATGCACCACATTTTTGTGCATCTTTCTCCCCACCCTTTCCTATGTATCTGTATGTTACCCACCTAAGTAGATTGTAAGCTCTATGGAGCAGGGACCTCTTTGCTCATTTTACATGTTTCAAACAATTGTATATTTCATGGTACACATACTCATCTATACATTTATGTATTTATTTATTGCCCCCCTTGTTCAGCATTTTGTATTTTATGTATGTTTGCAAATACGAGAAGCCTGGCTGACAAAATGGGATAATTGGAAATAATGTCGTTGACTGAAAAGGTAACAGGTATAGCAGAAACATGGTTGACCAATTCTCACGACTGGGCTATAAATTTAGAACTTACATTTAAAAGAAGAGATAACTGGTGATATGGATGTTAAAGTGAGGCAATATCGGTGGAATTGGGAAATAGGAAGGGGGGTAATGTCATTGTTGGTGTCTGCTAAAAGCAGCCTAATGCTAGCAGGGAGGGAGGGAGTCAGCTTCATATGCAGATGGCAAGGGGGAGTTTGGGGAGTGTTCTGATTTTGGGGGACTTTAATTACCCTAACACTGATTGGCGTATTGGAACTGCCAACACAGAAAAGGTTGATGGGCTCCTGAATTTGCTGTAGGATAATTTCCTCTCACAAAAAAGGAGCTCTGTTGGATCTTGTAATATCTAACATTGAAGAGCGTATTATAGATATAAAGGTAACTGGAGGCTTAGGGAACAGTGACCATGAAATAGTGTTGTTTAGTCTATGTTATCAAAAGTAAAAGTGCACTTGGTTAACAAGCACTTTTAATTCATGAAAGCAAATTTTTCCAGGTTAAAAGATGCTATTCAGCATGTCAACTAGGATGATATATTAATTAGGTAAAGGTACTGGCCAGAAGTGAACTGTTTCTAAGAGGATTTTAAGACATTTGACATATAAATTTATATCCTTGGGAAATAAATGTAAAAAAAAAATAAGAGGGAAATGGAAAAATGGAAAGAGGGGAAATGGAAAAGAAGAAAAAAACAGTTAAAGCATTTAAATCAGAGGGAACGAAAAGGGCCATTAGGAATTACAAAAACTGTAACAAGGATTGTAAGAAAGAAATTAAGCTAGCTAAAATTAATAATGAAGTTAGGATAGCTGAACAAAGCATCACTAACCCTAAACAATTTTTTAAGTATAATAATGGTGAGAAGACGAAGACTGAAAATGTGGCACCATTAATTAATGGGTATAAGTTAGTTACAGAGGATGGTGATAAAGCAAATGTCTTGAACTATTTTCCCCCCTCTGTATACACTATAGAAAATCCAAGTACAGATAGCATAGAGTATAGTGGCAATAATAGTGTAAAAGATGCAGGTGTACTTTGGTTAACTGAGGATATGGTGCAGAAACAACTAAATAAGGTTAATATTAATAAATCCCCAGGAATGGATAAAATACATTCTCGGGTCCTCAGGGAGTTCAGTTTTATCTAGGTCATTGTTTCTTATTTTTGCAGATTCCCTTATTTTTGGAAGTGTGCCTCTGGATTGGAAAAAAGCTGATGTAATTCCAATATTGAAAAAGGGTAGTCGTTCACAGCCGGGTAATTACAGGCCTGTAAGTTTAACTTTAGTGTTGGGGAAGATACTGGAAAGTTTGATCCAGGAACATATTCTAGAGTATGTTTCAAGGACTGACCTTATAGGAAATAATAAACATGGATTTAGGAGGAATAGATCTTGTCAAACAAACTTGCTTGGGTTTTATGAGGAAGTGAGTAGGAATTTAAACTCTGGCATAGCAGTAGATGTAGTTTACTTGGGTTTTGCTAAGGCTTTTGATACAGTCCCCATAGACAACTAATATATAAGCTAAGGCAGAACCTTTTGTTGGCTGAGTGCCCAAACCATAACCCGAAACCACACTTTTTATTGCATAGTGTCAACATGATCATTTAACCTGAATACAGAGTTTTTACTTTAGAAAAAATAACTCAAATAGATACAGACCAATACAATAGATATAATTGATTATAGATTACCTATTAACCTCTACATTACCACAGAGGAGTTTGAGATTTAAAACAGTGACTCAAGCAGAGCTGAATGTTATAGCATGTGACCTCTCTCTGCTATAGACAGCCACTACACTTTCTCTCTGGCTTTCCAGGGAACAAACTATGGTGAACTCTGCTGTGCATAAGTGCCCACAGAGAGGGCTCCAAATGGCATCTCTGGCACACATGCCACCACTGAGCTAAGGTCTGTTGGGCTGGGGTGGCACATTTGTACATGGATATATAAAGTTTGTTGATGGTTAGGATGCAGTTGTTAATGGGGCTTCATTAATATGGACTAAAATTCTAAGTGGGGTGCACTTCTATTTAATCTGTTTATTAATGGAAGTGGGTATTTACAGCAAGGATTCTTTGAAAAAACAATTGGACAAGTTAACATCAGTAAAGCCCCAGGGCCGGATGGAATACATCCTCGGATCTTAGAAGAGCTTAGTTCAGTTTTATCTAGACCACTGTTTCTTATCTTTTCAGATTAACTTTTGTCTGGTGATGTGCCGCTGGATTGGAAGGTCAATAGGTGGTCAAATGGGGCTACATCTATGTGGGCTAAAGTTCTAAGTGTAGTGACTCAGGGTTCCTTACTGGGGCCATTTATTTTTAATCTGTTTATAAATGACTTAGAAGGGGGCATTGAGAGCAAGGTCTCTGTGTTTGCTGATGACTCTAAACTATGCAGAGCTTTGGAAACTTCAAATGATGTGCAATTGCTGCAAGCTGACCTAGATAGATCATCAAAATGGGCAGCAGTATGGCAGATAAGGTTCAATGTTGACAAATGTAAGGTGATGCATCTAGGGTTTAACAATCCTTATGCCACCTACACCATAAATAAATCTGTGTTAAGTGAATCACGGCTAGAAAAAGATTTGGGGGTTCTGGTAGATGACAGACTTAGCTGCAGCAATGGCTAGAGCTAGCAAGATATTGTCTTGTATAAAAAGGGAAATAGATTCAAGAGAAAAAAACATTATACTCCCTCTTTACAAGGCACTGGTAAGACCTCATTTGGAATATGCAGGGCATAAAGGGATATGATCACTTTATATGGAGGTGCAATATACTAAGGTATAAGGTATACTAAGTTTGGCCACTAGGTGTCAGTGAGCACTAAATTAGACAATGTAATTATAATGTTAAAGTATGAGATAGTTTGTAGGGGAAAGCAAATGTAGAGGACAGGAACAAGAGATTCAGTGGAGCAGTGGACCAGAGAGCAGTCTATGTAAGGGGAAAGATAACAATATTAGCAAGAAGAACTGTGTGCTGCTGGCTATCTGATAATAACTATAAGTCACTGCAATAAAGTTGAATTGCTTTTGACAAAGTCTTCCATACCTCATGTCTCAAGGTTACATTTGGCGTAGTCGGCAGGATGGAAGACTCTGGAGTGGTGACGCCAGCGGCAGCGATGTTCTTCCTACCGGTTAGTGCAGCATTGGCCAGTATACCCACATTTGATGGGAGGAATGTGACTGTGACAGACTGGGCTGAGCAACTGCAAGGGGCTGCTCGCTTATACAAGGTGCCCACTGAGCATACAGCTTACCTGGCGCTCGGCTCACTGGAGGAAGATGCTCGCAAGGCAGTGCTCCAGTTATCAGTGGTAGAAAGAAGTTCCCCAGGTGAAATAGTGGCCCACTTGGAGGGGCTCTATGGAGAAATTGCAAAAGCCACAGATCTACGCACCAGGTTTTTCACGCGAATACAGAGAGAAGGAGAGACACTCCCCCAGTTTGAAGTGGCACTAAGGGAACTTTGGAATAAGCTAATTAAGGTGGATAGCCATGGACTTGCTGTGGTAAATAAGCCAGATAGCATCCTTCGTGACCAGTTTGTATCAGGCCTACGTAAAGCCAGGGTGAGAACCGCATTAAAAGAAAAGGTGAGAGCCAATAGTGACATTCTTTTCCGGGTAGGCCATCGAGCGGAGCCAAGAGGAGAAAACAATTTCCCCAGAAGGTCCCCAAGCTGCGACAGTTGCCGTCTCTGAGTCAGTGGCAGGTGGAACCTCCTATAGACTAGAGGGAATGGTAAAAGAGTTACAGAAGTTCCTGGCAGCAATACAGCAAGAGGTGGCCAGCCTCCTCCAAGCAAATTCAAACTTGCCCATGCCAGCCAGGGGCCGTCAACGACAGAATGGGAGAGGGCCCCCATGTTGTTGGCACTGTGGGGCATCAGGACATTTTGCTTGAACATGCCCTGCCTCTGAAGACCACCATTTAAACCATTTAAATGACCCATAGAACAAGAGGAAAGGCTTATTGGCACTCAGCCCTTTGTTATGGCAGAGCTGGGAGAGAGACAAGCCCATTGCCTGTTGGACACTGGCTCAGAGGTAACTACCATGACCCTGTCCTTCTTTGAACAAGGAAGATTCCAGCACCTGGAAAGACAGTTATCGGGTTTCTCCCTCTGGGCAGTGAATAACACACCTATTGAAGTGGTGGGCATCACCTGGATGGACATTACATTGTTTGGACAATGTGTGCCTTGTAAGGGGGTTGTGGTGGTGAAACAGGCCCAGACCTGAAGCTCTCCAGTTATCATTGGTATGAACGTCCTGCAGGAGCTTGGCTGTTGTGGAGCCAGAATACTGAAATAAGGTCCCAGCCAACTTAGAAACTCGCCAATTACTGCGGCAAGTGGACCGGAGGTGTGAACAACAGCAAGTGCTGCAAAAACTGCCTGGCCGTGCGGGAATTGTATGTACATCAGCTAAACAGCCACCTCACCTTCCAAGTAGGCATGAAGTAGTGGTGCCTATGCAGATCGGTACCCAGTTCTCGAAGGGGCTACTGTGATCATTGAACCCTATGCTGACATCAATGGGCGGGAAGAGGAATGGTTAGTTGCCCGCTCTGTGGGGAAGGTACGGGATGGCTAGGTGCCAGTGAGGATAATGAACCTAGGCCCCTCACCAGTTACTATGCCCACTAATACTATTGTTACGGAAGTGTTTGTTATCACATCCGATGATGTGTTGGATGCCTCTGAAGGAAGTTACTGCCCGCAGAGCTCCACAGAAAACAATTGTCTTCCAAATAAGTCCCAGCAACAGTCAATTCTTCAGCAACTAAATGTGGGCCATTTGGGGTTGGCAGATTCACAGAGGCAGGCCCTGGGTGTTGTGCTGCTGCGGCACTGGGCGGTATATGCCTGTGATGATGAGGATTATGGATTTACTGAAGCTATTGACCACCCCATTGAGACAGGAATTTCCCCTCCCATCCGAGAAAGGTACAGGAACATTCCCCCAGCATTATATCAAGAAGTAAGCAGCTTATTGCGCAAGATGCTTGATGGGGGAGTTATCAAGGAAAGTCAAAGCCCCTTGGCAGCTCCCATTGTCCTGGTCAGAAAGAAGGATGGTTCTCTAAGGTTCTGTGTAGACTACCGGCTGTTAAATTCCTGCATACCTGCTGCCACGAATTGAAGAATCATAGGCCACATTGAAACAGGCTGCTTATTTCTCCTCATTGGACTTGGCCAGTGGTTATTGGCAAGTGGCCAGATGACCAGGCCAAAACTGCATTCATCACTCCTATGGGCCTATATGAATTCAACAGAATGCTATTCGGCTTGACAAATGCCCCCAGCACTTTCCAAAGGCTAATGGAACGATGCTTGGGAGACTTGAACTATGACAAAGTGCTCATATATCTTCATGATGTGGTAATCTTCTCCCGAACATTTGAGGAACATGTCCTACACTTGGACACTGTGCTAAGCCATTTTGAGTCATTTGGCTTGAAATTAAAGCCTGCTAAGTGTCGATTGGCCCAGAAGCAGCTGACCTACTTGGGACATATTATTAGCAAGGACGGGGTGGCTCCGGACCCCGGTAAAGTGCAGGCTGTACAAAATTGGCCTCCTCCCACTAATGTGGGCCAAATGAGATCCTTTCTGGGCCTGGCGGGATACTATCAGCGATATGTTAAGAACTTTGCCCACTTGGCAGCCTCTTTGACTAAATTACTAGAAGGGCATATTAAGGGGAAAGGAAATAGACGCCAGGTGACCCAGTGGACTTGGGGATCTGAACAACAGAGAGCCTTTGAGCAGTTAAAAACCTGCTTATCCTCCACTCTGGTACTAGCATATGCAGATTATATCCATATCCTGCCATTCTGCTTGTATACAGATGCCAGCTTGCAGGGACTGGGGGCCATACTAGCCCAGGTCCAAGAGGGGAAGTAAAAAGTGATAGCATATGCAAGCTGAAGCCTGCGACCTACTGAGAGAAATCCAACAAATTATAGTTCGTTCAAGTTGGAGCTACTGGCTATTGTTTGGGCTGTCACTAAAAAGTTTGCTGAATATTTGGTGGGGCATCATGTGGACATTTACACAGACAATAACCCATTGGCCAACCTGGGCTCTGCACAATTGGGGACCTTGGAGCAGAGTTGGGTGGCCCAGCTAGCCCAGTTTGACTATGTAATTCACTATAAGCCTGGGAAGTCTCACCAAAATGCAAATGCCCTGTTTCGTAACCCCACAGATGTGCTGATTGGGCAGCGGGATGAGGAAAGAGAGGGGGTTGAGATTCCCCCACTGAAAGTAAGAGCCAGGGGGAGGCAGGAGGCCTCTAATGCACAAGTGGCTGGGGTGGAAGGCCCCATGCCAGAAATCTACACAGTGGACCAGTGGAAGGAGGCCCAAAAGAAGGATCCCGCTCTCCAGCAGGTACTCAATTGGGTGAGAAAGCAGCAGTGAACCCCTGGTCGGGTGAGGGTCCGGATGGTTCCAGTGGCTAGGACATTGTTGCGGCATTAGGACAGGCTTTAAGAACACCATGGGCTGCTATACCGCCAAAGTGATTGGGAGAAGGAGCGACGGAAGGTCTGTCAGTTGGTGGTCCCTACCACCCAGCTGCGGGAAATGTGCCGCATTATGCATGAAACTGGGGGCCACTTCATGGCAGAAAAGACTGAACAGCTAGTCTGCCGTTACTTCTTTGCTCCAGGACTAGGTGCAGTAGTCAAGGAAGTGTGCCAGCAGTGCCCACAATGTGCTATTTATAAGGCTCCTCTAGATAACACCACTCCCCGTCCGATCTGCAATGAGGAACCTTTTAAGCTAGTAGCCATGGACTTTATAACGATAGCAGAGGCACCAGGAGGGTACCGGTATGCCCTGGTGTTTATTGACCATTTCTCTAAGTTTGCCGTGGCAGTGTCCACAAAGGATCAAATAGCCCAGACTACAGCTAAACTGATGTGGACTCATGTTATAAGACCATACAGTTGCCCTCAGCGATTCTTGTCAGATCAGGGTCCAAATTTTGTATCACAGCTGGTCACTGAACTCTGCAGATTTCAAGGGGTGTTTAAGTCATGTACGACTCCCTATCACACACAGGAAAATGGAGTTTGTGAGCAATTTAATTGAATATTACAAAATCTGTTGAGAACCCTAGGGGTGAATTACCATGATAGATGGCCAGAGGTTCTGCCGGATGTGGTGTGGGCTTACAACAACACAGTACATGCAACTACAGGGTATACCCCCTTTTTCTTGTTGTTCGGTAGACAGGCTATACTGCCGCTAGACCTAATACTGCTGGCAGCTGAACACTCCATGAAACGCAGTCCAGAACAGTCGATACAGGTGCTGGCTAGGCGGTTGAGGGAGGCACGGAACTTAGTACTAAAGGAGACCTGTAAAGAGGTGCCACAGGTGGAACCAGCACCGTTAAAGCCGGGAGATCGAGTGTTAATTCAGAACCTGAAAGCAATACGAGGTTCCAAGCTGTGCCCCAGGTGGGAACCTGAACCTTATATAGTAGTATCTCAGCCACGCCAGAATTTTCCAGTCTATCTGGTAGAACCTGAGCGAGACTGATCTGGTGGGCATTACAGACTGAGAAACAGTTAGGGCTATCCACAGCAACAAAAAAGTTCTAGGATTGAGGAGGTTGCTGAATCTGCAAACACTTTTGAGGAAAGGTCCCCTATAATGGAGGATGAGGCCTCAGAGGAGACTGGTTCAGGGCAGGACGAAACAGAGGGGTATGTCTTCCAGGAGGGGGATGCCCCAGACAGAGTTGAAGGAGCTGAAGACCAGTTTAATGGACAGCAGGAGGGACGCTATCTGGTGCGGGCCACCCGCAATCAGCTGCCTGTCAGGTTGACGGATTACAAACTGTGCTGAGACATATAAGATAAATATGTTGCTTCTTCAACAGCGAGCCATTGTACCAGAGTGGGACGGTTGGCCACTCAGAAGTGGATGTTCAATTAGCACTGTGATATGATATATTTACAATGTCAAATGTTTTGTTCACAGTCAATATTAAGTTATAGTATTAGGATGTTATAATCTGATATTCTTTTGCAGCAGCCATTGTACCATGGCAGTTTTCAGGAGAAACCGCTGAAGATTGTGTTAACTAAGTTAAAGTGTTTTATTTTATGGGACAAGGAATGCGTTAAGATAGGCCAGATAGTGTTATAAAAGGTGATAGTGATTGTCAGACACAAGGATGTGTCTGATTTTCGAAAGGGTGAAGGAGATACAATATACTAAGGTGTAATGTATACTAAGTTTGGCCACTAAGTGTCAGTGAGCACTAAATTAAACAATGTAATTATAATGTTAAAGTATGAGATTGTTTGTAGGGGAAAGCAAATGTAGAGGACAGGAACAGGAAATCCAGTGACCTTTGTTTGCTGGCAGCGATAGAGCAAGGGACAGCAGTCTATGTCAGGGAAAGATAACAATATTAGCAAGAAAAACTGTGTGCTGCTAGCTACCTGATAATAATTATAAGTTACTGCAATAAAGTTGAATTGCTTTTGAGAAAGTCTTCCATACCTCGTGTCTCAAGGTTACAACTTTATACAAATATATTAATGGGCCATACAATAAACTCTCTGGTGCATTGTTTACTAATCGGTCATATCAGAGGACACATGGACATCCTTTAAGATTGGAAGAAAAGAGGTTTCATCTTAAGGTTACGAAAGGTTTCTTTATAAATATTTAACCCACTACTGGCCCCTTTGTGAAGTTAAAAAATCCTTACCTTACATCCCTGCTCCTTATGGTTTTTCTGCAATGCTTGTCCAAAGTACAGAAAAATGAGAAGTAGGAGCTGTCTTCCTGTGGGAAACTTTTCTGCCTCTTCTGTAGCCTCAGGGAGGTAGTGTGACATGCGCAGGGGAGCTCTTTCCCCCCCTCCCTCCCACCATCCAGATCCATCTACACCTGCCCGAATTCATAGCGTAAAATCCTTATAATATAAGATAGCTCCCCCTGCCATGCCCTTTAATTATTTTTGTAAATACTATTGCACCACTTTTGAAGAATCCTGTCCTGTGAGACTGTGTATTATAGTAATTGTATTTTGTATTGTTATATTATCTGTTATTATTCCTGCCTAAGTGTGGCAGTGAGTGATACAGATATTTAGTATTAATTCGGATTTTTAGCCATTAAGGCTGGTATCGGTTTCCATGGCCATTAGTAAGTGGGTTTTGCCAGTATTTTATATACCTGGTAAGTGGTATATGTAATTGATGGTAGCCCTCAACCTGATTTTGACCGGTGAGCTGGAAAAGCTCTGTTTGGTCTGAGGTTCCATCACACCACTTCATTCCGAATGCCCAAGTAGTGCATTAGGAGGGAATGATCAACTGTGCCGAAAGCAGAGGAGAGGTCAAGAAGGAAAGAATAGGAAAGTGGCCTTCACAACCTTACACAGAGCCATCTCAGTGGAATGTGCAGGACATAATTCAGATTGCAAAGGATCCAATAGGTTATAAGCATAAGTAGCTACTGATAAGGGAGAAGACTAATCGCTCTAGCAGTTTAGAGCCTATCTGTAAAAGAGAGACCTGGCGGTAGTTGGCTAAACAAGAAGAGTCTATTGAGGGCTTTTTTAGTATGGGTTTAACATGGGCATGCTTAAAGATGGAAGGTAAAATTCCAGATGTAAGGAAGGCATTGAATATGTGAGTGAGCATAGGGGTAAGCTTATGATTACAGTGCTTAATTAATACAGAGGGCCTGGGATCAAGAGGACAGGTCATGGGCAGACAGGACAGAAGCAGGCGAGAGACTTCTGAATGGGTCACAGGAGTAAGAGATCCAAGAATAGCAGAGGGAGGTGAGGGCAACATAATTCAATTGTCTTCCCTAGGACCAGAGATCTGCATGCGGATGGACTCCACTTTAAATTGGAGTAATGCACAAAGCCCTGGGGAGAGTGTGGAGAAAGGAGAGAGTCAGCGGGTGAGGGGCACATAAGGGAGTTGAAGATGGAAAACAAGCGATATGGGTTTGATTTGTTGTTATTTATAAGTTTCTGGTAGTAGTTTTGTTTTGCTAACAGGAGCCCAGAGCCGAGACACTGTAGCATGAGCTTGTAACGGAGAAAGTCAGTCTTTGTACAGGACTTTCTTCAAGCACGTTCAGCAGCAAGCGAGCACCTGTGTATGAAACAGAAAGTGGGGTTTAGCCACGGACAAGGATTAGAGGTCCCACGACTGCAGAAATGCAAGGGGCAAAAGAGTCTATTGTGTTAGTTAGCATAGAGTTACAGGAATTATCAAGCAAGTCAGGGTCATTGACGATCAAAGGGGAATTTTCTTTGTATGTATTTGAATGTGTTTTGCAGTGCATTTGTATGCAGTGTGTTTTACTGCATTTTCAGTTAAATTTGCAAAACAACATGTACAACTGCAACAGCAAGCTTTTGGATGCATTTTTGTGCAGTTTTTTTTTCTTTCCTCCTAGACTTTCGTTGAGTGGGTTTCAGGACTGAAATGCATGCAGCAGTGGATTTTGAAAATGCACTGAATCGGAAAATAAATGTCATTGCATTTTTTTAAAAAGTTCAGAAAACTGTATAGAACTGCGCAGAAACATGCATAGCGTGAACGACCCTAAATATGTAAGCTTTAAACTAGACTGTTTTAAGATTGACCTTTCTAAGTTCAGGTTTAACATTTTGAATAGAAAACTACAGGCCCCTTTTCTGTGTCAATATAGGTAACCACATTCTCAAGCAAATACAGTATATTGTATCTAGTGGTCTATTTATTGGCAGCCCAGAATGGGACATTTGGAGCAACGCAGTGGCAAATTCAAGAAGCAGCTAAGGCCCTCAAAGTCCCAAATAAATAAAAATGTCACCTATGGGCTGCATAGAGTTATCATAGTTATTCATCATGTCATTTCTATAAGTGGCCCAATTTAAAGGGAACAGGTATGGAAGGTATGAGCTAAGAACACATGACATTGCAGAAAACTTTAGTGATAAATTGTATTCATTCTCCGAGTGGAGGTTTATGTTTGCATGTGCATGGATAGGGTGGTCTTAGTTGTGCAAAAACCCATAACATTTTCAAGCCTATTGTGGAAAAGACATCAAGCTCTAACTAACAATGTTTCTAAATTGCATATTTGATTTGCTTTGAATGGATTGTGTTTAAAGGGAATGTGATCCTAGACTTCCATTGGAACAAGTATATTAATGGGCCATACAATAAACTCTCTGGTGCATTGTTCACTAATAGGTCATATCAGAGGACATGTGGACATCCTTTAAGATTGGAAGAAAAGAAGTTTCATGTTCAGGTTAGGAAAGGTTTCTTTACAGTGAGAACGGTGAAACTGTGGAACTGTCTTCCAGCAGATGTGGTAATGGCAAGTTCACTGAATAGCTTTAAAAGTGGGCTAGATAAGTTTCTAAAACAAAAAAATATTGAGAATTACTGGTATTAATACATAAACTGTAGTTCTGGTTGATCCAGGGATACTTTCCGATTGCCATTCCATTTGGAGTCAGGAAGAAATTTCCCCCCCCTTTTTTGGCTGTTTTTTTTTTTTTTTGCCTTCCTCTGGATCAACTGTTAGGTAGGATTAAAAAGGAGGGTGAAAAAGTTAGACTTGATAGACGCATCTCTTTATTCAACCTCAATTACTATGTTACTATGTAAGTTTTGGAACTTACCTTAAACATTTTTATTGTTTGTGATAATCCTCCAAATTCATTTCTCAGGGTAAGGACGATTGCTGTTTTTTCTATTTCTGGAGCTGGCTCAGTTTTGGTGCTCTGATTCTCATCAATTTTCAAAATATTAAATTTGTCTCTCTACAAAACAATTGAGAAAAAAAATATTTTATTAAGAAATCAACATTATAACATTTACCTGGATGAGCATCCTACACGGAAACCACAATGCTGCAGAACTGAAATCCCAGTGGCCTGGGTTTGGCTATTAATGGGTAATAATAGGTGCATGATGAAAATATCTCAAGGTCTTCAATGTTTCCATCCCTGAGATAAAGCATTAGCATGGGGCTGTGTAATTATTGCTTTGCACCATCAGGGCAATGTACTAAAAGTTTGAATCGTTAAAAATGGTTCTCAATTTGCCCTAACCAATCAGATGCTATTCACCATTTGAAAGCTAACATCTGGTTTGTGGGGGCAAAATGAGCACCATTTTTAACAATAAGAACTTTTATTACATTGCCCTGAAAATGTAACTTGTTTTTTGGCACATATGCTGAATAACGTTTTGTCTACTTTTAATGTGTTTTTGGTTGCACTGATATTGAAAGAAAAATAATATTTCGTGCACCAAAGCACAGGTCTTGCTCTCCACGCTGTTGTGAATTGGTTCCCAAATTCCCATCAATATTTGTAAAATGCTTGTGTTGCATTTTTCATCCTCTACTGCATGATTGTTTTTTTCAGTGCTGTGGCACCTTTCCAGCTGAAACCTACATTTCCTAAACATTTCTATTCATCATTCACTGTAAGGGCATTAGAGTTAACAAATGTATCATGTGTGAAATGCACAAACACAATGTTGTGCGTTTCATGCAATTCACATAAAATTGGTGATCACATGCCAACCAAAAATAGATTGCAGTGGCCACCACCATTGTGTTAGCCTGGCATAAGATTCTCATGCAAAATGCAATTGGAAGCATGCGAGATCCGAGCTAGTGTTCATGCAAAAAAAAGGTGATCCCATGCGCACCGAAAACGAATTGCAGCACATTGCACATGGTGTGCCCATCCACATGGATGGGCACACCAAACAGCTTTCAAAGTATTATCAGGTACTTTCATACTGTTATGGAGACATCTGTATAGAAAATACTCTGTGCATATGGACAGTGAATAATGGGGTCTGGGAGCGTGAAGTCTGCATGGGCTGTGAGTTTTACTGGAAACAAAATGGCAGCCTTCTTAGTTACAGAATCTATTACTTACATGTAATTAATGCAACTTACTAGAGAATAATCTTACAAGTTATAGGTGTTCTGGGAAGAAAAGTTTTCAAACTAGCATAAAAAATAAGTTCTGTTCTTCTTTAAAATTGATGTTCAAATTGATGAAAACATTAAAAATTACTATAAAGTAAGCCCTGGATAGCACCCAAAGGGTTGAGAGTAGGGGCTTCATGGCAGGGAATGATAGGATGGACAAAGGGTGAGGGGAGGGATTTAAGTGGTAGGAGGGATAGGATTGGCCAGAGAAACAGAAAAGGGCAGGTGAAAGGAAGTTTGTAAAAGGTGTGGAGGCACATGGCAGGGTTGCCGTTTGTCAGGAGAGGAAATAAGTGCTGGAGGGGAATTATGGAGATAATGTTGTACTGGTTTAACCCCAAGGTGGGTGGCCAGAAATTGATACAGGCCCGCTGAAGCAGGCTATGCATTTCAGAGGGGAGCTGCATTTAGCTAAGATGATAGTGGGGCCGACTGACCCGTACTCAGGTTTTACTAACATCTGGTTACCGTATATACTCGAGTATAAGCCGAGGTTTTCAGGCTTTAAAAATAGCCTCAAAACCCGACCTCGGCTTATACTTGGGTCATGGTAAATTTTCACAATCTGCTGCTGCTTACCGGTACTTCTCTATGTACCCAGCTACGTGTAACTTAATTCTCTGGATCCTGCTGCGCTGCATGTCTGTACTTTGCGGCTGTACTGTCCAGCGCCGAGTAGTGGATCCTGCTGGCACTCTGCACGCTGCTCTGCATGTCCGTACTCGCCGGCTGTCTAACTTACTGCCCGGCGCCGAGTAGTGACGTCACTACTCGGCGCCGGGCAGTAAGTTAGACAGCCGGCGAGTACGGACATGCAGAGCAGCGTGCAGAGTGCCAGCAGGCAGGATCCACTACTCGGCGCCGGACAGTACAGCCGCAGAGTACAGACATGCAGCGCAGCAGGAGCCAAGAATTGAGTTACCTGTAGCTGGTTACATAGAGAAGTACGGTACCGGTAAGCAGCAGCAGATTTTTGCAGATTTACCCTGATTTACCACTTGTGAATGTTTTTGGGCCTTTCCTGGGGGGTGCTGTCCATAAAAAAAGCCTCATTCCTTGGTACTAAAGGGGTTTGGAAACTACAACTCCCAGCTAATAAAGCAAGGAATGAGGCTTTTTTATGGACATATGGACAGCAGAGTTCCCATAATTTCAACCCTCGGCTTATACTCGAGTCAATCATGGGTTCTTACTTTTTGAGGTAAAAATAGGTACCTCGGCTTATACTCGGGTCGGCTTATACTCGAGTATATACGGTATATTGTAATCTGTTTCTTGAAAATGAATGGTTTTAAAAAGATGTAAGTTCTGAAAAAAGTCGAGTTAACAATTTATATAATATTCATGCACACAAAATGTTTTTCATTTGTTTACAGTAAAGAAAATTTTGGTTTGTACTATTCAATAAAAGCTGTGACCGGTCAATTATCCAACAAAATTCTGTGTTATGTTTATTATTATAGTGGGAGGGAAGGATTAACCTTGCCCTTTTTCATGTAAAATAGATAATAAAAAAGGACTACTAAAACAACACTGAACCAGAAGGCAGAACACCTTGATATATAACCAAAAATCTGTATCTTACCTCTCATTTTGATATGGGCACTGGGAAATTTACCTAAATAACATATGGTTCGTGCTTCGCAGCATTCTAGTATCACACAGTTTGGTCAATGACCATTATGTTCTGCACATGCTCAGTCCTTACAGTTGGTCACACCCATTAGTAATCTCTAGCCAATCCTTTTACAGTAAAGATAAAGCAAGGAAGCATGTGATTGAGGTCAGGAGGTGTGGTCTGACACTGCACATACACACATATACTTCATCCAGTTCTTAACAGGCTTACATTTACTTTAAAGGGTATGTCCAGAAAAAATTTAAGTTTGTTTCTAACTGATTTTCTGAAGAACAGGAGGTAAATGCACTATCTCTTACCTCCTGTTCTTCAGTAAATCTTACAGGAGAGAAGGAGACACTTGTGACACTGCGGACCCGCTCCAGCGCCGAAATCCCCGACGTCTGTCAGTGAGAGACTGACAGTGAAGTCGGCGCTGGAGCGGATCTGCGGGTAAGTGTCTCCTTTCCTGTAAGATTTAATGACGAACGGGAGGTAAGAGATGCATTTACCTCCTGTTCTTCAGTAAATCAGTTAGAAGCAAACTTACATTTTTGCTGGACATACCCTTTAATACAATTTACTAAAGTGGTATTTTATAGCTTATTAGAGATGGTCGAACTATTGAAAGTTCGGTCCGTTTTCAACTTTCGAACTATTGGGAAAGTTCGAAAGTTCGAAAACGGACCCATTAAAGTCTATGGGAGGCAAAAAGTTCGAAAAGTTCGAGTCAAATACAACCAAAATATTAATGGTAACTTAATGTAAATGGCTGTGGGACCTGGGAAATGGTCTGAGGAGCATGTTCCAATATCCAGGACTTTCTTAAAATCGATTTTACTCTCACGCTCGCTACTTTCGCGCTCTCGCGTTCGAACATTCGAGGTAACATGGACATTTTACTCGCGGATTCGATACTCGCGTATAGGCAGTAATGGAGACTTTACTCGCGGATTCGTTTGCGCCTAGATACCATGTACATTTTACTCACGGATTCGATGCTCGCGTATAGGTTTCAATGGACCCTTTACTCACGGATTCGATATTCGAACGGTCGAACATTCGATAAATCATCGAAAGTCCGGGAAATATCGAAAGTCCGCGTCCGAGATAGTTCGAAAAGTCCGGGTCCGTCCGGAACTTAAAAGTTCGGCTCGAACTCGGGTTCAAGTTCGAGTTCTATGCCATCCCTATAGCTTATTGGTGTTTTCAGATTCTCGAGCATAAAAATTTAGGTTTAGTTCTCCTAGCAGACTGTGCTTTTACGGACTTTTTTTTCACACAGTTTTCTATAAACTGTGTGAAATGTATAATAATAAATAATAAATGTTTAGGATAATGGCTTTACAATATTTAAATATTTGTAAGGATAATGGCTTTACAATATTTATTCACATTATTTCCTGCCCACAAGCACTTGCAATCGATATACCTTGTCAGACTCACAGACATTCAGTATGTCTTTAGGATTGTGGTGGGGAAACCCTTGCAGAAAAACAAACTGCAGACGTCTGCAGACATAGCTGAGTGTAGATTTTAACCAGCAAACAAGGACAGGCCACACTAGCGCGTTTTGAAACTAGCGCATGAGAAACCCATGGCAGCATAAGACAATGTGGGTGGGCGTTTTCTTTGCGAATTCTTCCATTTTTTAAAGAATCGCATGCGTTCTGATTTCAGACTTTTACCGGAAGCGCATCACAACCAGATTGGTAACTCACATGAAATGTGTTGCAATGCTTGCTGTCTGGTACAAAGTGACAAGAGCATTACCATGGCACAGTAGGCTAACAGCTATGGGTGCCTGTGGTTGCTGCCAATCTCTCCCCTTGTTTTATTTTGCAGCAGGTTTTTAAAAGCACCTTACTTTCCCAGGTTTACAGTTAAAGGAGAGTAGGGGTGTATGGCCTTGTTTGGGGCGGGGCAGGGCAGTTGGGGGGGCCAGTTGATCTTTTTTTTTTCATTTTACATACCCTTTAAAGGACAACTCCACCCTCAAAAGAAAATTTTTTGAATGACCTCTTTAAAATATGTTAATATATCATAGTTTGTCCTATGTATTCACTACTGTATGCCCGCTATGCTACTGGAGGCCTCATGGAAACTGAGCAATTCAGAAACCTGTACTGAGCCTGGGCATGCTCAGAAGATGCAGACAGGGGATTAACATTCAGTCATTGGCTGTGATGTCAACTCTCAAATCCATAACTGACAGTTGCTAACTGGAAGAACCAGGTTTGACTTATATATTTCAGATTTCAAACTATTACTGTTTAGGGTTTTGGGGGGTGATTTACCTGTATGTAAGTTTTCATTTTGGGGCTGCCCTTTAAGCATGAATTCTGTTCAAATAGCAAACCCCGATTCTCTAAAGAATCGCAAATCCACCACTGCGCAACCCTCACCCCCAGCCAGATCCAGGGACATGAAACTAAACATTAAATAAAGATAAGTGTTTTTGGTCATTTTCTGTTCCACAGTCTAATCATTTACTTGGGGTTTACAGTGACATAAAAAATCTAGTACACTTGTGATAATGAAAAACATTTGGTTGCTGTATATTTTAATAACAGGGAACATTTCCAAGCACATTTAACCAATGGAATATAAGCTATGTATTATTTTGTAGACCTGCTGTTTGTATGTGTGTATATACAGATTCAAATCTAATTCTTTGAAACTAGGAGCTGGTCATAGTTGTGCTATAGATCCATTCCTAGAAGTAGACGATTATTTTTTAAAATAACACTAAAAATAAACTGTTAAACTGAAAAATATGTTATCACAGCTTCAGCATGTTGGGCTGATAAGACATCTCTACAGCAAACCACAGAACTACACACTGAACTGTGCAGGGCAAACAAAGTAAAATGCTTCAGCACGGCTAGAAAGAACACAAAAGAACCATAGAAGATGTGCATTCAGCAGGGGATGCATTTTTACTGGGAAAAGAGGAAAGATTGCTGTTATTGGAGATTTAGTAATAGAGCAATGTTTTTATGTTAGCATAATACAATAAACAATGTCATTTTCACTGTTTAAGTGCAGTGTTTACAAAATGATTAGCTGCCAGTCTCTGTATAATGTTTGTTGCAGTAGGAGTTTTAACCTGCAACTGAATTAATTTAACCTGCAACCGAATTAATTTAACCTGCAACCGAATAAATGACAAATGGGAAGGTGTGAGGCACACTGGGATTGATGGTCCCTAACGTTTGCTGACAAAACATTTGTGCTCTTGCTTAAATAATTATTTTTCAAAATTGCTGACACATTTAACCCCTTTATCATCACACTGCTCCTCCTGTCATTATCATTCAGGAATAATTATTCTCACTCAGCCCCCTGCTGCATAAATAAACCACTGAGTCTCAATGTTTTACTATTCAAATATCCAAATAAAGTAGCATTCACCCCTCAAATTAGGGAAATTTGCATGCTGGTATCCTAGGTGTTGAATCTGATAAACTACAACTCCCAACAATGCTGACATCTGTATTTGAGTTGCTATTCCCAGCAGCCAAACAAGGCTATGTCATTGTTATCCACATATGATAGTCTACAGACAGGCTTTTATAACAACTGGACTATCTCTACATTTAATTGTCTACAAATACATTCAGGGAGATTCAATATTCTTATTGTTATACCCCAATCAAACAGATCTTATTTAACATTTGAAAGCTAACATCTCATTGGAGCAAAATTGGCACCATTTTTAATGATAAGAACTTTTATTGAATATCCTTGATTGAGCTTTAAATCATGTGGTAAAGATACAGTAACAGCAATTTGCTAAACTTAAGATGACAAAGTAAACACTATCCTGACAATTGAATTGCGGGGGTTGCTACTGTTTCTTGATTTTGCTTTTCTTTTCTTTTTTTACGATTCTGAAAGAGTAATCCACTTACATGACTCCAAATTGTTTGTAAAGGAAACTGTGCTTTCATTGGTGAAATAATTCCATCTTGCATTCACAAAGAACACCCAGAGCATTCATTACAAAGATGGATGTTCAGACTCAGCCCCTACCAGACCCAAGTGAACATGGTAATACATCTCTGAAACTACAAGTGGTAGCACTTGGAGAAGTAATCCATCAAACTTCTCTCAGACTTTCACTCTCCTGCAGAATGGCTCTGACATTCTACGAACATCAACTGTAATGGGATATTTCTGCTGATAAATCTGGTGCAGGACTAGAAGAACACGCTTAAATTAAAAGAGGAGCAGAAATAAGATATAAAACAATAAATCTAAATAACCAAACCCCTCAGACAAGTATATAAACTCTGCTGATTTCCCATGGAATAAGTTATAGGAATATTATGCAGGATATACAAATGGTAATATTTTGGGAGTGTTCTTGATGTATTTGCTGAATCTATAATCAGCTCTGCCTTTACTCACCGATGATGAATTGGAAAAGTCTTGGGACATTGCAGAGTCCAATGACATTCCCCTACGGGCCCAGTATTTGGAAGAGAACATCATCATTGCAGGTTTCATTGGGGCAATATTTTCCTTGTATGCACAGCAGAGGGTGCTGCAGTCAGACTCAGATTCTACAGTGTTTTACAGAACCTCAGCTACACTGCTATTTATATAGAATCCTCAAGACATCAGCTGATTGATCAACGCAAGAGATTAGTGTTTGGATAGCCTTTCAGCCCCACTGCATTTCTTTTTTCTTCATTTATATAATAACATGGAAATGTAAATATTTCAGACAGTCACTGAATCAAACTTCTCTCAACATATCTTTTTGAAAAGCATTGAACCACATTAAATATAGTTTGATCATAAGTATTCAGCAACAACTTTATAAGATACAATAATGGTAAAATACTGTATATTTAGAAATTTCCCATATACGGTTCTTTGGAAATATGATCAAGAAAAAAAAAAAAGAAAAAGCTATCAATTATTCAATAAAAGTTCTGATTATTTAAAATGGTGCTAATTTTGCCCCAACCAATCAGATATTAGCTTTCAAATGTTAAACAAGATCTGATTGGTTGGGGCAAAATTAGCACCATTTTAAATAATCTCCCTGTAAATAAATGAGTATGCATTAAATCACATGTACAAACACACATATCAGTTTTAGCATTTAGTTAACACAATGGTAATTTATGTTAACTCTGTACCTATATAGCGTTCACATCACCTGTAGCTCAGGGCCGTTTCTAGCCATTTTAGTGCCCTTGGCGCCCTCCCTCCTACGTGCGCCCCCCCCCAAAAAAAAAACAAAAAAAAACTTGCCTGTCAAACTACAGCTGGGTTTCCTCCTTCTGCTTCTGACACCGTCTACTGCGACTGTTCTTTATAGTCGAACCGCTTTACTAGTTGATAAGAGGTGCACGCTGTACTAGGTGAGGCGGGCATGTATACATACTTTTGTATGAATGCAGTGACACTGGCCACCAATGAAATAATGATTGGAAGGACAGGATAGGTTCAGTGGATGTGCGGTATGTGGCACCAGTGTTCTCTCCAGAAATTGTTTCCAGCCGGATAGGGCAGAACAGGGAATATTGGCATTAATCATGTCAGTGCCAGCAGAACATTACCATTAACCTTTTAGTGCCAGCAGACTTTACTATTAATACTTTCAGTGCCAGCACCTTTCCAGAGAATTGCTATTAACCCTTCAGTACCAGCAGACTTCCCCAGATTTCAGTGCCAGCACCTTTCCAGAGAATTGCCATTAACACTTTCAGTGCCAGAAGAGTATTACCATGAACCATTCAATGCCAACAGACTTTCCTATTAACCCTTTCAGTGCCAGCAGAATATTGCCTTTAACCCTTTCAGCTGCCAGCATTGACATGATATACAGTATGTACCTGCTTTCCATGTCTCTTCCATTGAATTGCTCACTCCTCACCTACTCTAAGTCCTAATTGGAGAGTTGGGTGGAAGGAAGAAAGAGGCTGGGATAGGGATCTCATGGCTACTAGTCACAGGGGCCACTGGTATTAAGTCTGCAGCAGCTTTTACCTGGCATTTTAGAACTGTTCTCCTCAGTACTATTAGCTGAGCTCATCCTCCCCCCTCCTTCCTTCACCTTCAGTTCATTTGTAAATTGCAACATTTGTTGCTATGTAGAGTGTGTGGAGTTCAGGCTCTGTACTAAATACAATGTTGCAGGTTACAGCTGAACAAGGAGAGCAGTTCTAACACAACAAGTAACAGCTGACAGGGAGATGCTAGGGAAAAGAACAGGCGCCCTGGATCAACATAGGCACCCTAGTTCTTTGCCTAGGTGGCCTATGCCTAAAAACGGCCCTGCCTATAGTTATGGTCTTTATGGTAAGAAAGTATCTGAATGCAAGGAATAATTATTTCTGTTTCTTTATGATACAAACAGGAGAGTTTCTGTTCCAAATATATGAGATATGTAAATGTTGCTTGACTTATTATAAAATAGTCATTTTACATTCCATTATTAACCATAAATATTTAATGCTTTCATTAATTAGGTTAATTTAATAATAAAAATAGATTTTGACTGAGCAGTCTGTTATCGCTTGTATTTTGAAAATTTATGTAAGCGTCAATTTTCTCCACCAAATCTATTGCTTTAAATCTAGTAATCCAGCAAAATATAGAAATGTCACCAGATGTCTACCAATACCAAACCAAGGCTGAGTAAAAGTGCTCGGGGGACAATTCTGTTCATGTGGAAATAAGAACTCAAGTCGACTTTGTTGTAAATAGTGGAAATGGAAAATTTGAAAAGCAAAAATCATAAATAACGAAAATTTATAATAATTTTTCTGTAAATAAAATAGTCTAACACCCACTGGACAAGTATTTGTGTTTATAAACCCACCTTGGTGAATAGTAATGTACCAACACTTTCCAGGGAGTAACAGAACTTGGCTAGAAATGTGCCTACTTATTATCACCACCTCAGACTTGACTAATTTTTGAGGACTGACTTAACAATTTATAAATATAATCAAGCGTTACCTTACCACCACCGCCAATTCTTGAAAAATGAAAAAAAATTTATAAATATGTCCCTTTCCACATTTTAACCATTGATTAGTGCAACATATTCCTTGTCTTTCTAAGTAACTCCTAAGCAAAGATAACGAACTATAAAATCCTTCTGCACAGAAATCACTGTAGTTACTGCCCCCTCTCTTCAGAAAAAATGAATTGTGGAGTATACTAGATGGGATGTACATTTATTATTTACCTTATAAACCAGACTAATATTTTCCCATTGTTGTGTTTCAGTGGGGAGATGGAATACTGTAAAGGCTCATACACATACACAATGTGCGCCAGAGGCACGGCCCCCAACACCAACCACTACCCGCACAGAACGACCTTTTCATCTGCCGGGTGGATCAACGAATGACCCCCAACCGAACGCATACACACGGACAATTCTCAAAGGAAATGGCCGTTCAGCGTGGGTAGCGATGGTGGTCCTATTGCAAGTTCCTTCAAGGTGGTGGCGTTCAGGGTACCAGCCAGTCCCACAAAAATTTAAATCTTCTGTCAGGTGCTTGCTTTTTGTCTGATTATAGGTTATTTTCCATTGTCATGCTTCCTGCGTGCACACGTGCTTCTTTGGATTTGTTGGTTTGACCCTTGGCTTTGTACACTGGAATTTGTTTAATTGCTGCATGCCTTTGAATTTTGGATTTGGACTCTGGGCTTCTCTGCTTGTGTTTGAACCCTGGCTTTGGCCTTTGATGCTTTTCTTCCTGCCCTTTGGAAGATACTCACTGCCAACCCTGACCTTGTGCCTGTTTTACATATTCCTCTTTTGCCTACTGCTTTGGGTTTCACAGTCTTGTACTTAATGCTTCCTCCTTAGTCATAATCTTAACTTGGTCTTTAACCAGGTACCTATCATTAGAAATGTATAGACTAGCAAAATATAAGTCTACCTGCAACAATTCAGATTTTATTCTAAAATCCTTGCCATTCTCTGTGGCCTTTAAGTGTGTGTTTTGTAGAGAATAGTTCTTGCTATATAAATAACATTTTTTAGAGATTGTCCTACATCAGTGTTCTTCTGGGGAAACAATTTTTAAAATAGAAACATTTATTTCCTGGTGGAAACATTAAAGTTAGTAAGTCATCTCAGAGTTTCTTAATAAATAATTTATCATTCATTCTTGTCCTCAGCTCAAATTCCCAGCTCACCACTATATAACTGATTAGCACCTCAACAAAATGATATTAATACACTTACAGCGGTATTCAATAAAATTTCTTATCATTAAAAATGGTGCTGATTTTGCCCAAACCAATCAGATGTTAGCTTTCAAATGTTAAATAATATCTTAATGGTTGGTGCAAAATTAGCACTTTTTTTAACAATAAGCAATTTATTGAATCTGTAATTTGGAATAATATTTTAAAAAAAGGACAAAATATCTTTTGTAGTTTGTCCTAAAGAAAATTGGGCTTTAGTTTACCACTTTTAAAAAAATGATAATTTCCCCCTATTTTAAATTTTTTTAAAGGGCATCTATAGTGGGAAATGAACTTTTTTATCTTTCTTTCCATGGATTCTATATATATTCTAGAATTCTCCCTCTCTGTCCTGAGATACACAAGTTAGAAGAATACGTGATTGCATTCCTCTACTCCTACTTGTACTGTCAATCAAATCTGTGACGTGATACCCTTCCCTGCTCAAATGCCTCCACAGCATTAGCAGGGGGAGAGAGGTAGCTTTGATGGCAGAGATAAGGCTACACTTGACCCCCCTTCTCCATAGCTTTCACTGATTGATGATGGGTCACAAAGAGAGAGATAAGGACACAGAGAGATCCGTGTCTCCAGGACAGCTTGCTTTCTATTGGCTATTGTGCGTGGGTGTGTTTTTCAGGATGTTGAACTTTTAACTCCTACTGCGAATGATAAGCTTTTCGGTTAGCCGGAGTTGAGACATGGAGGAGGTAACAGAGGGGAGGGGGAAGGGGGTAGTGCTGCACAGAGATCTGACACCATGGAAAAACAAAGTCACTGACAGATATAGGATAAAGGCAGCACAGAGTACATGAATTTAACTTTGCAATGGGGCAATGTGTTTTTTTCACTATAGATGCCCTTTAAGGATATTGTAAAAATGCTTGGCCACACGTCATGAATTTCAGAGGTAACTATATTAAGTAGATGGAGAGTCAAATTAGATATTTAGATATATATAGCTATTGTGTAGTATATTCATTTCTTACAAGACTAGCCCAAACATTCAATATTGAATTTAACATTCGATGTTTGAATCTGAGTGACATCCAAATATTGGATGTAATTCTTTTCACTATTAGTTTCCCCACTCCTTGAAACCAATCTTTAAAGCTAGAATGAAATCATAAATTTGGATCTAATCAGTATTCTGAAATGAAACTGCAAACTTTCCGATTGATATTGCACTTACAAAAAAAGATACTTATAGGGAGATTTGATATCGCAACTCGGAGCTTCTTACCTTTACGCGATCGCCCAATACAATCGTATATGTAATGCATTGTGGGTAAGAAGCTCCGAGTTGCACTCCTTTAAAGTCCCCATACAAAGCCCTGTTAAGTTTCACGCAATGAGATAGTGCAAAACTTAACCAAAGGGGTTTTGTATTGGGTGCACTGCTCTATTTACAAAAACATTCGCATTTTTCTTCTTTGTCACGCTTAATGGGCTAGATTGCGAGGTAGTGGCTCTCTGGAAATGAGTCACTCAGTAACATAAAAAATGCTAGTAAAATATATGTTATACACCCTGTAATCTATTTTTACTTCACTATATTTGTGACTCCATACTATGTTCTGTGTGAAGGTTCAATGATCAGATTGGTTCAGGACCACATTAATAAACTCATGTCTGCTGCTGTTTAGAGATTACTACCAGTGAAATGGACACAAGCAAGACCACCCAGTAATTGTAATGTTCTTTTATACTCACATATTGTAAATAAAGCCACTGAAAGCAGACAAAAATTAATCTCCCTGCACCCCCTCATGCTATGCAGGTTTCATCAGATACATTCACTTTACAATGAGCAGACATGATCAAATTACCTCTTTATTACTCATTAACTACTTCTTCGTTCCTTTATTACCAATTTACCAAAGGGGGAAAATGTCCCTTTGTATTAAAAATATTGACAAAAAAAAATATGACAAGAACTGGAAGGGGTACTCGCTTACCTTCCTGGTGCGTTCTTGCTTCTCTGTATGATCCTGCCCTCTGGAAGTCAAGGGATAGTTGTTGCATACAAAATGGATACGTCGAGATGCAAGGAAAAAGGCCCACTCATGAGAAAAGTTGAAACATGTATAGGGAGATTTAATAAAAGTTCCTATCGTTAAAAATAGGCGAAATAAATGCCATGCACACCAGACTTGTGTACTGTGTACTACTGTGTACTATTGAATTATATACAGGAACATCAAACTGCAAATCTGGTGTGCATGGAATTTATTTCACCTATTGGTACATTGACTGTCTTTTGCCTTGGTGTGCCGTCTGTACCCAGCATAAAACACTCTACTATTTACTGTAGGTGTGTGCAGGATTCCCCGTTTTGTTAAATAACATCTGATTCGTTGGGGCAAAATTAGCACCATTTTAAACAATAAGAACTTTTATTGAATCTCCCTGGTAGTATTTACTGCACCAGTAAATAAGCACCTGTCCTGTACCTTTAAGCCATTGTCTCGTTTCCTTGCATCTCGACATATCCATTTTGTTGGTTTATAAAGCCAATGACAACAAGTGATAATATATACCTTGTATGTGTGATTATTATTACCCTGTACAAATATAGTTTGCAAAGTAACAATTATTATGTATTAAAGAAAACCTTAAGGTCAAAAATACTTTTTCCCAATTTGCAACCCAAAAACTGCTGGGTACACACACCATGCAATTTTTTCAGGTTGACCGACTGATATTTTTGTGATTTGTCATAGCCAACTGTGTGTACCCAGCTTAAAGTAATGTATCACTTTCTCAATCAAAATGCACCTGTGTTAAATCAGACAATTTTTTCATAAAAAGTCTAATCACACACCTCAACTCTTCACCACTTTACCAACTGCCAATCCCAGTTTTTTATTATTAGGGATTTATATAGTGTCAACATCTTCCACTTTACAATTACAATGATACATTCACTATTGCCTCTGCCTGAAGATCTAAGCACTTTATTTCACACATGCAACCTATTTAAAATTGTGGGGAACACCAGAGAGCCTGGAGGAAACCCCTGCAGGCATGGGGATAACCTGCAAACTTTTGAAAAATTATAGCTCTTGCTGCAAAAGTAGTAGTTTTAAGGCAATTTCATGCACAGATCCATTTTTATTGTATTAATAAAAAAAAAATTTAAGACCGACGTATATTAAATGTGTGATACTTCCATTATTTCCATTATTTTTAACGTGTTTTTATGATTTTTTTTTTTTACTGGGAGAAATTATGAGAAATCATAAAAAATTAACATTTGTATCATTTTTATTTTTAGATACATAAGCAAAAACTTACCTTTCTAACGACTAAACGATATTGAATGAGGCAGTATAAATGCATGTTAAAAGCAGAGTGCTTCATAACACCCTTTACTGATTTATAAAGTGCCATCGATTAATACCATTGTACTCTGAAATATCTCTGTTCTGCTCACAAAATGTTCCCCTCTAACATTGTAGACATTTTTCATACTGTCCTTGGTTCTCTATTCATGTGTAATTGTTTCACTCTGTCTACCAGTTTTCTCTTAGGCCACATCAACTTTATAATGTTTTTGGCCTTAAGATGTTATTTCCCTGCAATAAAAAAAGGACTATCCAATTAGAGAATATAATATTTATATATCCTATTTGGATTCCCCTCCTTTCATTTTAATACCTTTGTTGTATTTGTTGAAACTTACTAAAATAAATATTCTCACTATTCCAAAGAAATACAGTGTAAGTGGCCGTGCTAGAGCAAGCAAACACACTGTATCCCTCTCTCTGTCAGCAATTTGCAAGTAAAGTATCTGTACTATTTACTCCTGAAATTACCCTATGTTTGGATTATGACTGATGTTTATTACCAAAGTACAGCTAATGTTTCACTGCAATGAAAAAAAAATACAAAATTTTCAATAAATAGTTGAACGATGACAGACTGACAGTAAGTGCTTCCGGCCTATGGCTAATGAGACAAATGAGAATTACAACTTTTACAAGCTAGAGCTGTCTTGGGTGATGTGTTAGATTAGACTGCCTATTTGAGCATATTGTATAATAACAGCTGAGCAGAATTCCAAGTGAAAAGGATCCAATCTTACAGAGAGAGAATTAAGAGACATTAGAAATAAAACAAAACCCAAACAAGTTATGGTTATTTAAAAGCCTGCAGCCTCTCCTGGTTCACATCTCTGGCTGCAGCCTATGAGAAATTATATTGCAGTAAATGTTCAAATGTCCTGCTTCTAGTAGGCTGTGACATTAACTGACCCTTTGCGACAGGGGAGAAGTGTGTTCATTTATAACTTAATGCTGGGGGAAACCGGAAGTACCTGTACAAACATAAAATAAAAAAATTAACAGTTAAGAAGGGTGGCCTATTATTGCAGGTAGTGGCTGGTCACGTGGCTAAAAACAGGTCTGTTCTAGCAGGAGTAGATTAGAGATGTGATTTAGGGTTTATTTTGAAGATAAGACAAAAGGTATTTTATACAATCCTAACTTGTTTGGGAAACTTGGAGACCACAGTTATACTTTAAGTAATAAATAAAATGAACGAAAAGCCTAATTTGCCTAGCGCAGGTTAGGATGAGTTTTTAAAGGGAATATTAATTAAGAGAAGAGTCTACTAAAGATGAATTCACTTTTTGTGAATTCAAGCATGCTCAGTAATCACTATAAGGCAGCTCAGGGAGAGGGTAATTATCTAAAGAAATAGGGGAAAGATCAGTTTAAACATGGCCATGTTTTTGCTGTACATCTGCCTTTTGTCTTATTTTTGATGTGGTGAATAAATTGTATTTTCAACGACAAAGCTGCAATAATTTTATCCTACCGGAGTGCGCTGCCTTATATTTTCGTTGTTCAAAAATCCTTACCTTACATCTCTGCTCCTTATGGTTCTCCTGCAGTACTTGTCCAAAGTCCAGGAAGCTGAAGAGTAGGAGGTGTCTTTCTGCCAAAAGGTTTCTGCCTCCTGTCTTGACTCCAGGAGGTATTGTGACATGCACTGGGGAGCCCTTTCCCCTCCCCCCTCCCACCCTCCAGATCCCTCTCTGGCTGCCATTCACCTAGCACAAAATCATTTTGCACTGCCCACCCCCAACCGGTGTCAAATTGTTAAAAAAAATAAGCAGAACTCTAATGGGGGTGGGCAGGGATTCCCTACATTACCAAAAGTTGTTCTGATGCCCTTTAAGTATAGCCTCCCCCATTGACATGCACTGCTCGTAAGCTGGTGAGTAAACACTTAAGTGTGGCCTAGCCATAACTTTTGGTAGAAATTTAAAGTCAGCCTGCTGGCAACAACAATTATTGATATCAACTTTAGTAAACTGAAAAACATTAAATAGAATAAACTATTCTCAATTATGCTTTCCTTGTAAACACCTTGTTTTCTTGGGACTTATGGCATTAAAAGGGTTAAACAAAAAGATGCTGTAAATAGTGCAGTGTAAAACAGAATACATAGATACTTAATAGAGATAGATAGATGATACATAGACAGACAGACTCTGATCTCTAAATGGATTTCGAGAACAGGACCGGCCTTTTATATGGGCGACCTGTGTGGCTGCACAGGTTGCATTACATGGGGGCGCCAGTAGGAAGTGTTAATTCACGGACCTGTAAGTCAAAGTTCAGCATCAGTGCTACAGCTGTTAAGTCCTGCATATCAAATGTATGTCACAGCACCACCCCACAGGCAAATGCAGCACATATGTATGCTGTGCTGTTCTGTCTGTGCATTTAGTGCGTTACGTGTTACACAATGATGTACGCACGATATATACAAGCACACACTGCAAATACTGAAAGCCAGGAATCGCAGGTGGCGGACTTTATTTGAAGCAGGTCAAGGCAAGCAGCATTCAGCAGTGTATTGTGTATGCCCAGGGGTGTGTTTTGGAGGGGGTGCTAGGCGCCAGTAACAAACCTTGCACAGGGTACTATTAATTCTAAGGCCAGCCCTGTTCGAGAATATAGAAATGTAGATAGAGGCTTACACCCAGTTACCAATTTCACTGATACCTAGACAGACATTATTTAATAAACTCTGAATTTCTTTTGGAATTGTGAAAATGTGACATATTTTTATGTACACACTGAATAGATATTTCATTAGCAATTAGCAAAAAAAAAAAACTCAACAGACTTGTGTTTAATATGTTTTCCAAAATTAAAACCAGTGTATTTAATTAAATACATATTGCACTTTAAATAATGTCTTTAAGAAACAAACCTGAAATAAGAGTTTCAGCTTGTTAAAAATACAGAATGTGCACAGATTTTTTTTTTCCCACTTGAAAGAGAAACACTGGTTTATTAATAAAATGAAGGCAGCAACACATCTCTGTCTCTGTCGTACTCATGGAAATGCTTGCTTGCCAGCATCCATTTTTTGACAGAACTTATTTATTAAAAGCAGATCAAGCCTTAAGGCTTGGGAACCTTCCAAGAATGTCACTGCCTCTCTTAAAAGGAAGACTCTTCGGTATGATTAAAAGCTCTTCAACGTGATCAAAATTATCTTTGGGCTTTACTGAACTTTTTTTAACCAATAAATAACACAGCTTATTCCTTTGAATAAAAAAGGTAAACTTATCATGATGTTACCAAATTTCGCATTTATAAAAATTTTATATATTTTCAGTTTTGATACTTTTTTTAAAATTTATCTGTCGCTTCATGTAAGCTAAGAGGAATCAAAGTCATTTAGTATATTCTATAACAGCAATGTTGTTTACGTAGGGACACTGCAATGCGATTGACGTCAGTGAATGAGACCATATTTTAATATAACCGTGGATAAATCCTTAGCTAGAGTAATGTTTGTGATATCAGTAATATTTTTTTCGTATAAAGAGACAGAATGGAAGGCAAACACAAATTATCAACTGTACTGATTTGATCAAAAAAGGGATAATATCAGGATGTTCGAAAATAATTTCCTGAAAATAAGGAAATGAAATGTGTAAAAGAGGAAGTGATTGGATCAGTAGCCAGTGACTTAATATTAACAGATGAATGATAATATTGATGTATTGATTGCTACAGGAAGTTAGCAGTGTCCAGGATGGCTATTCTTTGTCCATTAAGAGCAAAATCCCATAGCTGCTCTGTGCTGCCTTCATTTAATATAAGAATATGAACCTGTCTAACACCTTTTCTTACTGAAACAATTAAAATATTAGGAAATCATTTATTTTTGCACATTTTATTGCAACAAGTTTTCACCCGAATTTAGATCTGGAGACTTTTCATGGTAAACATCTGCAACAGGCTTGGTTACATCCCTTTAGACTGGAAGAAAAGAAGTTTAAGGTGGCCATACATATATACAATTTTACTTAAACGACCAAGTGCTCCCACGAGATTCGATTGATCCTGCCAGAACCGCCTCTCCTGTTCCCATTCATTTTGCGATCGCATGTCGGTCACATAGAATGGTTTATTGGATAGTTTCAAAAAGAAGCTGGATGACTTTATTAAAACAAAGAATGTTGCATGTTACTGGTATTGATACCTAAAGTTGATGGGCCTGGAAGAATTTTAATCCCCCCTTAATACTGATTTTAGTTAGGTGGGTATTACTGAGTAGGTTGGACTGGATGGATATGTCTTTATTAACCTCAAATACTACACTATACTTTACTATACTACTGCTCAATACTGTTGCAAGCTAAGCTATCTGTTTAGAATATGTGAAAAAATATTGATGTTAATACCTTAAACTATTACATCATACTTTAAATTCCCAATAACATATAAGGGTCCCTATCTTACTTGGTTCCTATGTTGCACTGATGATGGCTTAATAAAGCTGAAACTAGTCTGTAAGTGTCTCTTTACTTTTGCATTCAGTTTGTGGAATGCAGTAAAACTCATAGAAAGTGTAGCATTTCCTAAAGGGCTACCATGGTAATATTACCATTAGTCAAGCCCCACAAACAGACAGCACTTGGACATGTTTTAAAGGTTTGTGAGTTGTCAGATGTTTTGCCACCAGCATAACACTATATGCAGCATTTTGCTAATGGCAGAAACTGAGGGATACAGAATGAAGAGATGTACTCATTTTACCTGGTGAATTTAAATAGGAACTGATCGTTTATTTTGTCGCCTATAGACATTCAGCTTTATATGATACAACTGTTCTGTGCAGTTATTAATAACTAGGAAATCATGTTTGTTCTAGTGGAAGTCCATAATTAATAAGCTTATATTTAACAATTACTTACTACTTTAAGGGCCATATTTATAAAGCCGCAGTATCGCTTTTTAGCGATACCGTGACTTTAACAATCGGTATCGTAAATTTACGATCGTTAAACGGATCTGAGATTAACGATATGTTTAACGATCGTAAATTTACGATAACAAAATCCTAGATTTACGATCCCCATAGAATACCATTGCGGTAGTTTACTACGATCGAACGCTTGTTAATTAACGAACGTTCGGTCGTAAATGTATAATCGCGATCGTACATTTACGAGCGCGACCGTAAATTAACTAACCCGCGGTATGGCTAAAAAGCAGGTTTATAAATATGGCCCTAAGTCATGAATAAACAGAGTCAATTAAAACAATCCAAACATATATACCAAGAAAAAAGAACCAGGCACTCAACCAATGTGTGAGACTGATACTAAGGGTTAGGCCATACATATGCACTTTTAAGTGCAACCTGATCGTGCTTTTAAAAGCTCCCAATTGATGTGGCCACAATAGTGTGCAACTCTGTACTGTGCGTGCGATCTGCATGTTTTGCACAATCGCATGTGCTCTGATTGAAACATTGGGTGATCTAAATCATTTGCTCACTGCAAAGCGCTCTTGCGCAACAGGAACGCATGCGCAATTGCGAGTGTGGCCCCACCCTAAAGTCCCTTTATCCCAGCTTTCAGAATTCCCCTCCAAGCACCTGTGTCACTATCCCTCAACTAATGAACTTCATTTGATGAATCATACAATTTTGATCTATAATCCCTCCTGCTGACATACTAACAGAGCCTGTGACTAAGGACAGATTAGTATGAAGGGATACCTTATCGGAATAGGGAGTTGTTTTTTGTATTAATGATGATTACTTTGGGAGAGTGCTTTATGTTTAATAATAGAATGCCTGGGAAACACTTTCCTTACTCGTGGCTCCATCTCAGCTGACAGACGCGCTGTCCACATCACATGCCGGGAAGGTAAGTCTTGCAGTGTTCCCAGACATTATATTATTTACAGGGAAGTGGAAATGAGTGTTCTCCCCTCCCTGTGAAAAATAGATACAGATGTCATGTACTTCAAGGTACATGAAATCTGTTTAGTGTCCCTTTAATTGTTTTTAACTTGTGGTAAACCTATTGCATGTGGTCTTATTTTCCCCTAAGTAAATATAAATAAAGGAATTGTTTTAGGATCTGTCTCACACGTTGGTTTAGTGCCTGGTTCTTTTTTCTTGATATATAAATTGTTTTATTATCTTTTACCCTGAGCACCTGCAATCTAGGATTATACAAGTGCCTGCATAATACAAGAATATTTACTAACACCAGGAGTCGGAGAGATGGTCCTTTTTAAAGAAATGTGTAAGCATTGCAGTATTGGGGGGTTCTCCATATAGCAATAATGTTGAGTTTGTGGGGTGGACATGTATTTTAAAAGGATCTGCAGCCATACATTACAAGGTAAACCCCCCTAGTATTAGATAGAATTCTTGTTTGTGCATGGTCAGTTTCAATATTGTCAATGTTTACTAATAAAATGTTATGACAGCAGCTCATTTTGCTGCCTAGGCTATCAGACTAACATCGACTCCAAAGCCCCTTTAGCAGATCTCATAAAAACATATCTTTATTAAAAAAAAAAAATAAGGCAGATCACTTTAGGGTGCTGGGATTTAAAATCATGAAATTCTTATACACTAGATAAAATTATCAGATTAATAGTTGTCTATGGCTTTTATATGTATTGTAAACAACTAAATAGAACATGCACTTTACTGCCACTGCAAAATGTTGCTGTTACTTTCCAGACAATTAATGTAAAAATAAAGACCACCTGTTTCTGCTACTTTTATCCTGGTGCAGAAGTCTGCTGATCAATGAGTTTGTCACACATAGCATGGTTTGACATTGGTTTGGCCTTAAGATGACCATACATTTATTAGACTTGCAATGTTTCAGTATCATTCCTTTTTTAAAATGCTGTTACTAGAGGACTCACTAAAGATACTAAAGCTAAAAGTTTAAAATCTTATATTGGTACAGAATACACTGTTGCACATACGAGAATATGAATAAATGGTATTGTTTTAAAAGGAGGCTGTTTATTAGGACAGCAACCCATCAAACAAACAAAAAACAGTTTATATAAAAGATGATTGTTGAAATAATTACGTTTGATTTAATCAATATTAACACTATTCAGTATACAAGTATTACAATTAGTTATTTCCAGGTTACATTACCAAAATCATGCAGCATAATGAATGAATTTCAGTTAGTTTTTCATCTCTATCTTTGTATTTCTTAAAAAACACCAAAAACTTGGGGCAGCAAGGTGGCTCAGTGGTTAGCAACACCACCCTGAACACCAAAGTACCAAGCTCTGTTCCACCATCCAACACATCCGCAAGGACAACATTGGAATCTACACAACTTTAGCTACATAACCTTATAGTTTGTTCATTCATATTATCAATATTGTGGGCGCACATTTAGAAGCGCCATAGACTATACACTGACCCCAACTTTTTTCATCTCTATCTTTGTATTTCTTAAAAAACACCAAAAACTTGGGGCAGCAAAGTGGCTCAGTGGTTACAACCTCCCCCTGCAACACCAAAGTCCTGAGCCCTATTCCACCTTTGGGCACAAGGTGGAATACGTAGCCACACCACATTAGCTACGTAACCTTGTAGTTTGTTTATTCATGCCAACTATGTTGTGGGCACACTTTTAGAATTGCTTTAGACTATACACTGACCCCAACTTTTTTCCTCTGGATCTTTGTGTTTCTTAAAAAACATCTAAAACTTGGGGCAGCAATGTGGCTTAGTAGTTAGCAACACCACCCTGAACACAAAAGTCATGCGCTCCATTCCACCCATGGGCACATCTGCAAGGACAACATTGGAAACCACACAACTTTAGCTACATAACCTTGTACTTTGTTCATTCATACCATCACTGTTGTGGGCACACTTTTAGAATCGCCTTAGACTATACACTGACCCCAACTTTTTTCATCTTGATCTTTGTATTTTTTAAAAAACATCTAAAACTTTGGGCAGCAACATGGCTCAGTGGTTAGCAACACCACCCTGAATGCAGAAGTCATGAGTTCTATTCCACCACTGAGCACATCTGCAAGGATAACATTGGAATCTACACACCTTTAGTTACATAACCTTGTTGTTTGTTCATTCATTTTATCAATGTTGTGGGCAACTTCAGATGCGCCTTAGACTGTTTACTGACCCCAACTTTTTTCATCTTGATCTTTGTATTTTTCAAAAAACATCTAAAAATTGGGGCAACAAGGTGGCTCAGTGGTTAGCAACACCACCCTGAATGCAAAAGGCATGAGCTCTATTCCAACACTGAGCACATCTGCAAGGACAACATTGGAATCTACACACCTTTAGCTACATTACCTTGTTGTTTGTTCATTCATTTTATCAATGTTGTGGGCACACTTTAAGAATCGCCTTAGACTGTTTACTGACCCCAACTTTTTTCATCTTGATCTTTGTATTTTTCAAAAAACATCTAAAAATTGGGGCAACAAGGTGGCTCAGTGGTTAGCAACACCACCCTGAACACAAAAGTCATGAGTTCTATTCCACCATTAAGCACATCTGCAAGGATAACATTGGAATCTACACACCTTTAGTTACGTAACCTTGTTGTTTGTCATTCATATTATCAATGTTGTGGGCACACTTTTAGAATCGCCTTAAGACTATACACTGACCCCAACTTTTTGTATTTTTTAAAAAACCTCATAGAGGTAGGGCAGCAAGGTGGCTCAGTGGTTAGCAACACCACCCTGAATGCAAAGGTCCGTGGGTTCGATTCCACTGCTGAGCGCATCTGCCAGGGCAACCTTGGCATCTGCACACCTTTAGCTACCTAAACGGGTGGATGGGTAGTGGTCACCATCTTGTGGTCGTCACTTTTCGAATCTTGATCTTTGTATTTCTTAAAAAACCTCAAAGGCCTGGGGCAGCAAGGTGGCTCAGTGGTTAGCAACACCGTCCTGAACGGAAAAGATTCCACCGCTGAGCACGTCTGCCAGCACAACCTTGGCATCTGCACACCTTTAGCTACCTAACCGGGTGGGTGGATGGGTAGTGGTCACCATCTTGTGGTGGTCAATTTTCAAATCTTGATCTTTGCATTTCTTAAAAAACCTCAAAGACCTGGGGCGGCAAGGTGGCTCGGTGGTTAGCAACACCGCCCTGAATGGAAAAGTCCGTGGGCTTGATTCCACCGCTGAGCACATCTGCCAGGGCAACCCCGGCATCCGCACACCCCCAGCCACCCAACCAGGTGGGTGGATGGGCATTGGCCATCACTCTTCAAATCTTGATCTTTGTATTTCTTAAAAAACCTCAAAGGCCTGGGGCAGCAAGGTGGCTCAGTGGTTAGCAACACCGTCCTGAACGGAAAAGATTCCACCACTGAGCACGTCTGCCAGCACAACCTTGGCATCTGCACACCCTTAGCTACCTAACCGGGTGGGTGGATGGGTAGTGGTCACCATCTTGTGGTGGTCAATTTTCAAGTCTTGATCTTTGTATGTCTTAAAAAACCTCAAAGACCTGGGGCGGCAAGGTGGCTCAGTGGTCAGCAACACCGCCCTGAATGGAAAAGTCCGTGGGCTTGATTCCACCGCTGAGCACATCTGCCAGGGCAACCTTGGCATCTGCACACCCCTAGCTACATAACAAGGTAGGTGGGTAGGTGGGTGGATGGGTAGTGGTCACCATCTTGTGGTCATCACTTTTCGAATCTTGATCTTTGTATTTCTTAAAAAACCTCAAAGGCCTGGGGCAGCAAGGTGGCTCAGTGGTTAGCAACACCGACCTGAACGCAAAGGTCAGTGTGTTCAATTCCACCACTGAGCACGTCTGCCAGGACAACCCTGGCATCTGCACACCCTTAGCTACCAAACCGTGTGGGTAGTGGTCACCATCTTGTTGTCATCACTTTCGAATCTTGATCTTTGTATTTCTTAAAAAACCTCAAAGACCTGGGGTGGCAAGGTGGCTCAGTGGTTAGCAACACTGCCCTCAACGCAAAAGGTCCAAGTGTTCAATTCCACCACTGAGCACGTCTGCCAGCACAACCTTGGCATCTGCACACCCTTAGCTACCCAACCGGGTGGGTGGATGGGTAGTGGTCACCATCTTATGGTCGTCACTTTTCGAATCTTGATCTTTGTATTTCTTAAAAAACCTCAAAGACCTGGGACAGCAAGGTGGCTCAGTGGTTAGCAACACCACCCTGAACGGAAAAGCCCATGGGCTCAACTCCACCACTGAGCACATCTGCCAGGGCAACCTTGGCATCTGCACATCTTTAGCTACATAACCAGGTGGGTGGGTAGTGGTCATCACTTTTCGAATCTTGATCTTTGTATTTCTTAAAAAACCTCAAAGGCCTGGGGCAGCAATTCCACCGCTGAGCACATCTGCCAGGACAACCTTGGCATCTGCACACCTTTAGCTACCTAACCGGGTGGGTAGTGGTCACCATCTTCTGGTTGTCACTTTTCGAATCTTGATCTTTGTATTTCTTAAAAAACCTCAAAGGCCTGGGGCAGCAAGGTGGCTCAGTGGTTAGCAACACCAGCCTAAACACAAAGGTCCATGTGTTCAATTCCACCACCACTGAGCACGTCTGCCAGGACAACCCTGGCATCTGCACACCCTTAGTACAAACCGTGTGGGTAGTGGTCACCATCTTGTTGTCATCACTTTTCGAATCTTGATCTTTGTATTTCTTAAAAAACCTCAAAGGCCTGGGGCAGCAAGGTGGCTCAGTGGTTAGCAACACCAGCCTAAACACAAAGGTCCATGTGTTCAATTCCACCGCTGAGCACATCTGCCAGGACCACCTTGGCATCTGCACACCCCCAGCCACCCAACCAGGTGGGTGGATGGGTAGTGGTCACCATCTTGTGGTCGTCACTTTTCGAATCTTGATCTTTGTATTTCTTAAAAAACTTCAAAGACCTGGGTCAGCAAGGTGGCTCAGTGGTTAGCAACACTGCCCTGAACACAAAGGTCCATGGGCTCAATTCCACCACTGAATGCATCTGCCAGGACCACCTTGGCATCTGCACACCCTTAGCCTTGGCATCTGCACACCTTTAGCTACCTAACCGGGTGGGTAGTGGTCACCATCTTCTGGTCGTCACTTTTCGAATCTTGATCTTTGTATTTCTTCAAAAACCTCAAATATCTGGGGCGGAAAGGTGGCTCAGTGGTTTTCAAAACCGCCCTGAATGCAAAGGTCCATGGGCTCAATTCCACTGCTGAGCGTGTCTGCCAGGACAACCTTGGCATCTGCACACCCTTAGCTACCTAACCGGGTGGGCAGTGGTCACCATCTTGTGGGTGTCACTTTTCGAATCTTGATCTTTGCATTTCTTAAAAAACCTCAAAGACCTGGGGCAGAAAGGTGGCTCAGTGGTTAGTATCACCACCCTGATCACAAAGGTCCATGGGTTCAATTCCAACACTGAGCCCATCTGCCAGGACAACCTCAGCATCTGCACACCATTAGCTACCTAACTGGGTGGGTAGTGGTCATCACTTTTCGAATCTTGATCTTTGTATTTCTTAAAAAACCTTTAAAGACATGGGGCGGCAAGGTGGCTCAGTGGTTAGCACACTGCCCTGAATGCAAAGGTCCGTGGGTTGAATTCCACCAATGAGCGCGTCTGCCAGCACACACCTTGGCATCTGCACACCCTTAGCTACCTAACCGGGTGGGTGGGTGGATGGGCAGTGGTCACCATCTTGTGGTCGTCACTTTTCGAATCTTGATTTTGTATTTCTTAAAAAACCTCAAAGACCTGGGCGGCGGCAAGGTGCTCAGTGGTTAGCAACACCGCCCTGAATGCAAAGGCCCATGGGCCCAATTCCACCACCGAGCGCATCTGCCAGGCCAACCTTGGCATATGCACACCCCAAGCCACCCAAACCTTGTCATTTGTTCGTTCACTTTTCGGATCTTGATCTTTCTATTTCTTAGAAACCTCCAAGACCCAGGGCGGCAAGGTGGCTCGGTGGTCAGCAACGCCACCCTGAACGCAAATGTTCTCTGGGTTCGGTTCCACCGCTGGGCGCATCCCATCAAGGGTCACCTGGCATCAGCCACCTTTAGCTACCCAGACCTTGTTGTTTGTTCGTTCGGTCACTTTTCGGATCTTGATCTTTCTATTTCTTAAGAAACCTCCAAGACCCGGGGCGGCCCACCTTTAGCTACCCAAACCTTGTCTTTGTTCATTCGTTCGTTCGCCTTTCGGATCTTGACCTTTCTATTTCTTAAGAACCTCCAAGACCCAGGGCAGCGAGGTGGCTCGGTGGTTAGCAACGCCGCCCTGAACACAAAAGGTCCGTGGGTTCGGCTCCACCACTGGGCACGTCCTGTCAAGGGCCACCTTGGTGTCAGCCCACCTTTAGCTACCTTGTCGTTTGTTCGTTCGCTTTTCGGATCTTGATCTTTCATTTCTTAAGAAACCTCCAACACCCGGGGCGGCGAGGTGGCTCGGTGGTTAGCAACACAAAAGCCATGAGTTCTATTCCACCACTGAGCACATCTGCAAGGACAACATTGAAATCTGGACACCTTTAGCTACGTAACCTTGTTGTTTGTTCATTCATATTATCAATGTTGTGGGCACACTTTTTTTCATCTATACACCGACACCAACATTTTTCATCTGATCTCTCGTATTTTTTAAAAAACATCTAAAACTTGGGGCAGCAGGTGGCTCGGTGGTCAGCAACGTCGCCCTGAACACAAAAGTTCCTGGGTTCGGTTCCACCGCTGGGCACATCCCATCAAGGGCCACCTTGGCATCGGACCACCCCCAGCAACCCAAACCTTGTTGTTCGTCTCGCCTTTTGGATCTTGATCTTTCTATTTCTTAAGAAACCTCCAAGACCCAGGGCAGCGAGGTGGCTCAGTGGTTAGCAACACCGCCCTGAATGCAAAAGGTCCGTGGGTTCGGCTCCACCGCTGGGCACGTCCTGTCAAGGGCCATCTTGGCGTCGGCCCACCTTTAGCTACCCAAACCTTGTCTTTTGTTCGTTCGCTTTTCGGATCTTGATCTTTCTATTTCTTAAGAAACCTCCAAGACCCGGGGCGGCCCACCTTTAGCTACCCAAACCTTGTCGTTTGTTCGCCTTTCGGATCTTGATCTTCCTATTTCTTAATAAACCACCAAGACCCGGGGCGGCGAGGTGGCTCGGTGGTTAGCAACACCGCCCTGAACGCAAAAGGTCCGTGGGCTCGGCTCCACCGCTGGGCGCGTCCTGTCAAGGGCCACCTTGGCGTCAACCCACCTTTAGCTACCCAAACCCTGTAATTTGTTCGTTCGTTCGTTTTCGGATCTTGATCTTTCTATTTCTAAGAACCCCAAGACCCAGGGAGGCGAGGTGGCTCGGTGGTTAGCAACACCGCCCTGAACGCAAAAGGTCCGTGGGTTCGGCTCCACCACATGGGACGTCCTGTCAAGTGCCATCCCACCTTAGCTACCCAAACCTTGTCTTTTGTTCGTTCGTTTTTCGGATTTTGATCTTTCTATTTCTTAAGAAACCTCCAAGACCCGGGGCGGCCCACCTTTAGCTGCCCAAAACTTGTCGTTTGTTCGTTCGTTCGCCTTTCGGTTCTTGTTCTTTTCTTAAGAAACCACCAAGACCCGGGGCGGCTTGGTGGCTCGGTGGTTAGCAACACCGCCCTGAACGCAAAAGGTCCGTGGGCTCGGCTCCACCGCTGGGCGCGCCCGTCAAGGGCCACCTTGGCATCGGCCCACCCTCAGCCACCCAAACCAAGACCTGGGGCAGCAAGTGACTCGGTGGTTAGCAATGCAAAAGTCATGAGTATTATTCCACCACTGAGCACATCTCAAGGAGAACATTGAAATCTGCACACCTTTAGCTACGTAACCTTGATGTTTGTTCATTCATATTATTAATGTTGTGGGCACACTTTAAGAATCGCCTTAGACTGTGTACTGACCCCAACTTTTTTCATCTTGATCTTTGTATTTTTTAAAAAACATCTAAAACTTGGGGCAGCAAGGTGGCTCAGTGGTTAGCAACACCACCCTGAACACAAAGGCCATGAGCTCCATTCCACCACTGAGCACATCTGCAAGAACAACATTGGAATCTACACACCTTTAGCTACATAACCTTATTTGTTCTTTATAATTATCAATGTTGTAGGCAACACTTTTAGAATCGCCTTAGACTATACAACGACCCCAACATTTTGTCATCTTGATCTTTGTATTTTTTAAAAAACATCTAAAACTTGGGTCAGCAAGTGGCTCAGTGGTTAGCAACACCACCCTGAACGCAAAGTCATGAGTTCTATTCCACCACTGAGCACATCTGCAAGGACAACATTGGAATCTGCACACCTTTAGCTATGTAACCTTGTTGTTTGTTCATTCTATTATTAATGTTGTGGGCACACTTTTAGAATCGTCTTAGACTAACACTGACCCCAACTTTTTTCATCTTGATCTTTGTATTTCTTAAAAAACATCTAAAACTTGGGCAGCAAGGTGGCTTAGTGGTTAGCAACACCACCCTGAACACAAAAGTCCTGAGTACTATTCCACCGTTGAGCACATCTGCAAGGACAAAATTGGAATTTACACAACTTTAGCTACATTACCTTGCAAATATACCGTTTCATCAGTAAATATTTCTTTTTAATGCCAAATTGAAAAATAACACCCACTGAAGTTTAAAAATGTCATAAAATGGTTCTCTATCACTGGGAAAAAGTTTAAGAAGAAAATCATTGCATGTTTTATTTGGATTCTATTTCCAAATCTTTACTCACACAAAAATAGGTATATCCTAAATGTATAACTGAACTATGCTTAATTTAAAGGGCAAGTCCAGACCCAAAATGAAAACTTACATACAGGTAAATACCCCCCAAAACCCACCTAAACGGTAATAGTTTCAATCCTGAAACTCAGTTTCTGACAAAAGTCTTGTCGCTTATGTACAAATAGACCTGAAGTTCCACTTAACAATAAATTAATTAATGCAGATTTTGCTTCTAGAAATGGTTCATTTACCAGTTTTTGTAATAATAATTTTTAATGACACGAAAAAGTGGCAAAAGGTGGATTTTTCAGATGAATCTTGCATCGCCGGCCACCCTTGGCATATGCACACCCCAAGCCACCCAAACCTGTCATTTGTTCGTTCACTTTTGGATCTTGATCTTTCTATTTCTTAAGAAACCTCCAAGACCCAGGGCGGCAAGGTGGCTCGGTGGTCAGCAACGCCACCCTGAACGCAAATGTCTCTGGGTTCGGTTCCACCGCTGGGCGCATCCCATCAAGGGTCACTTGGCATCAGCCCACCTTTAGCTACCCAGACCTTGTTGTTTGTTCGTTGTCACTTTTCGGACTTGATCTCTATTTCTTAAGAAACCTCCAAGACCCGGGGCGGCCCACTTTAGCTACCAAACTGTCGTTGTTCATTCGGTCGTTCGCCTTTCGGATCTTGACCTTCTTTATTTCTTAAGAAACCTCCAAGACCCAGGGCAGCGAGGTGGCTCGGTGGTTAGCAACGCCGCCCTGAACACAAAAGGTCCGTGGGTTCGGCTCCACCACTGGGCACGTCCTGTCAAGGGCCACACTTGGTGTCAGCCCACCTTTAGCTACCTTGTCGTTTGTTCGTTCGCTTTTCGGATCTTGATCTTTCTATTTCTTAAGAAAACCTCCAACACCCGGGGCGGCGAGGTGGCTCGGTGGTTAGCAACACAAAAACCATGAGTTCTATTCCACCACTGAGCACATCTGCAAGGACAACATTGAAATCTGGACACCTTAGCTACGTAAACCTTGTTGTTGTTCATTCATATTATCAATGTTGTGGGCACATTTTAGCAACACCGTCCTGAACGAAAAGATTCCACCACTGAGCACGTTGCCAGCACAACCTTGGCATCTGCACACCCTTAGCTACCTAACCGGGTGGGTGGATGGGTAGTGGTCACCATCTTGTGGTGGTCAATTTTCAAGTCTTGATCTTTGTATGTCTTAAAAACCTCAAAGACCTGGGGCGGCAAGGTGGCCAGTGGTCAGCAACACCGCCCTGAATGGAAAAGTCCGTGGGCTTGATTCCACCGCTGAGCACATCTGCCAGGGCAACCTTGGCATCTGCACACCCCTAGCTACATAACAAGGTGGTGGGTAGGTGGGTGGATGGGTAGTGGTCACCATCTTGTGGTCATCACTTTTCGATCTTGATTTGTATTTCTTAAAAAACCTCAAAGGCCTGGGGCAGCAAGGTGGTCAGTGGTTAGCAACACCGACCTGAAGCAAAGGTCAGTGTGTTCAATTCCCCCACTGAGCACGTCTGCCAGGACAACCCTGGCATCTGCACACCCTTAGCTACCAAACCGTGTGGGTAGTGGTCACCATCTGTTGCATCACTCGAATCTTGATCTTTGTATTTCTTAAAAAACCTCAAAGAGGGGTGGCAAGGTGGCTCAGTGGTTAGCAACACTGCCCTCAACGCAAAAGGTCCAAGTGTTCAATTCCACCACTGAGCACGTCTGCCAGCACAACCTTGGCATCTGCACACCCTAGCTACCCAACCGGGTGGGTGGGATGGGTAGTGGGTCACCATCTTATGGTCGTCACTTTTCGAATTTGATCTTTGTATTTCTTAAAAAACCTCAAAGACTGGGACAGCAAGGTGGCTCAGTGGTTAGCAACACCACCCTGAACGGAAAAGCCCATGGGCTCAACTCCACCACTGAGCACATCTGCCAGGGCAACTTGGCATCTGCACATCTTTAGCTACATAACCAGGTGGGTGGGTAGTGGTCATCACTTTTCGAATCTTGATCTTTGTATTTCTTAAAAAACCTCAAAGGCCTGGGGGCAGCATTCCACCGCTGAGCACATCTGCCAGGACAACCTTGGCATCTGCACACCTTTAGCTACCTAACCGGGTGGGTAGTGGTCACATCTCTGGTTGTCACTTTTCGAATCTTGATCTTTGTATTTCTTAAAAAACCTCAAAGGCCTGGGGCACAAGGTGGCTCAGTGGTTAGCAAAACCAGCCTAAACACAAAGGTCCATGTGTTCAATTCCACCACTGAGCACGTTTGCCAGGACAACCCTGGCATCTGCACACCCTTAGCTACCAAACCGTGGGGGTAGTGGTCACCATCTTGTTGTCATCACTTTTCGAATCTTGATCTTTGTATTTCTTAAAAAACCTCAAAGGCCTGGGGCAGCAAGGTGGCTCAGTGGTTAGCAACACCAGCCTAAAACAAAGGTCCATGTGTCAATTCCACCGCTGAGCACATCGTGCCAGGACCACCTTGGCATCTGCACACCCCAGCCACCCCACAGGTGGGTGGATGGGTAGTGGTCACCATCTTGTGGTGCGTCACTTTTCGAATCTTGATCTTTGTATTTCTTAAAAAAACTTCAAAGACCTGGGTCAGCAAGGTGGCTCAGTGGTTAGCAACACTGCCCTGAACACAAAGGTCCATGGCTCAACTCACCACTGAATGCATCTGCCAGGACCACCTTGGCATTGCACACCCTAGCCTTGGCATCTGCACACTTTAGCTACAACCGGGTGGGTAGTGGTCACCATCTTGGTGTCACTTTTCGAATCTGATCTTTGTATTTCTTCAAAAACCTCAAATATCTGGGGCGGAAAGGTGGTCAGTGGTTTTCAAAACCGCCTGAATGCAAAGGTCCATGGGCTCAATTCCACTGCTGAGCGTGTCTCGCAGGACAACTTGGCATTGCACACCCTAGCTACCTAACCGGGTGGGCAGTGGTCACCATCTTGTGGGTGTCACTTTTCGAGATCTTGATCTTTGCATTCTTAAAAAACCTCAAAGACCTGGGGCAGAAAGGTGGCTCAGTGGTTAGTATCACCACCCTGATCACAAAGGTCCATGGGTTCAATTCCAACACTGAGCCATCTGCCAGGACAACCTCAGCATCTGCACACCATTAGCTACCTAACTGGGTGGTAGTGGGTATCATGGTCATCACTTTTCGAATCTTGATCTTTGTATTTCTTAAAAAACCTTTAAAGACATGGGGCGGCAAGGTGGCTCAGTGGTTAGCAACACTGCCCTGAATGCAAAGGTCCGTGGGTTGAATTCCACCAATGAGCGCGTCTGCCAGCACAACCTTGGCATCTGCACACCCTTAGCTACCTAACCGGGTGGGTGGGTGGATGGGCAGTGGTCACCATCTTGTGGTCGTCACTTTTCGAATCTTGATCTTTGTATTTCTTAAAAAACCTCAAAGACCTGGGGCGGCAAGGTGGCTCAGTGGTTAGCAACACCACCCTGAACGCAGAGGTCCATGGGCCCAATTCCACCACTGGGTGCAGTCTGCCAGGCCAACCTTGGCATATGCACACCCCAAGCCACCCAAACCTTGTCATTTGTTCGTTCACTTTTCGGATCTTGATCTTTCTATTTCTTAAGAAACCTCCAAGACCCAGGGCGGCAAGGTGGCTCGGTGGTCAGCAACGCCACCCTGAACGCAAATGTTCTCTGGGTTCGGTTCCACCGCTGGGCGCATCCCATCAAGGGTCACCTTGGCATCAGCCCACCTTTAGCTACCCAGACCTTGTTGTTTGTTCGTTCGGTCACTTTTCGGATCTTGATCTTTCTATTTCTTAAGAAACCTCCAAGACCCGGGGCGGCCCACCTTTAGCTACCCAAACCTTGTCGTTTGTTCATTCGTTCGTTCGCCTTTCGGATCTTGACCTTTCTATTTCTTAAGAAACCTCCAAGACCCAGGGCAGCGAGGTGGCTCGGTGGTTAGCAACGCCGCCCTGAACACAAAAGGTCCGTGGGTTCGGCTCCACCACTGGGCACGTCCTGTCAAGGGCCACCTTGGTGTCAGCCCACCTTTAGCTACCTTGTCGTTTGTTCGTTCGCTTTTCGGATCTTGATCTTTCTATTTCTTAAGAAACCTCCAACACCCGGGGCGGCGAGGTGGCTCGGTGGTTAGCAACACAAAAGCCATGAGTTCTATTCCACCACTGAGCACATCTGCAAGGACAACATTGAAATCTGGACACCTTTAGCTACGTAACCTTGTTGTTTGTTCATTCATATTATCAATGTTGTGGGCACACTTTTTTTCATCTATACACCGACACCAACATTTTTCATCTTGATCCTCGTATTTTTTAAAAAACATCTAAAACTTGGGGCAGCAAGGTGGCTCGGTGGTCAGCAACGTCGCCCTGAACACAAAAGTTCCCTGGGTTCGGTTCCACCGCTGGGCACATCCCATCAAGGGCCACCTTGGCATCGGACCACCCCCAGCAACCCAAACCTTGTTGTTCGTTCGCCTTTTGGATCTTGATCTTTCTATTTCTTAAGAAACCTCCAAGACCCAGGGCAGCGAGGTGGCTCAGTGGTTAGCAACACCGCCCTGAATGCAAAAGGTCCGTGGGTTCGGCTCCACCGCTGGGCACGTCCTGTCAAGGGCCATCTTGGCGTCGGCCCACCTTTAGCTACCCAAACCTTGTCTTTTGTTCGTTCGCTTTTCGGATCTTGATCTTTCTATTTCTTAAGAAACCTCCAAGACCCGGGGCGGCCCACCTTTAGCTGCCCAAAACTTGTCGTTTGTTCGTTCGTTCGCCTTTCGGTTCTTGTTCTATTTCTTAAGAAACCACCAAGACCCGGGGCGGCTTGGTGGCTCGGTGGTTAGCAACACCGCCCTGAACGCAAAAGGTCCGTGGGCTCGGCTCCACCGCTGGGCGCGCCCCGTCAAGGGCCACCTTGGCATCGGCCCACCCTCAGCCACCCAAACCAAGACCTGGGGCAGCAAGGTGACTCGGTGGTTAGCAATGCAAAAGTCATGAGTATTATTCCACCACTGAGCACATCTGCAAGGAGAACATTGAAATCTGCACACCTTTAGCTACGTAACCTTGATGTTTGTTCATTCATATTATTAATGTTGTGGGCACACTTTAAGAATCGCCTTAGACTGTGTACTGACCCCAACTTTTTTCATCTTGATCTTTGTATTTTTTAAAAAACATCTAAAACTTGGGGCAGCAAGGTGGCTCAGTGGTTAGCAACACCACCCTGAACACAAAGGCCATGAGCTCCATTCCACCACTGAGCACATCTGCAAGAACAACATTGGAATCTACACACCTTTAGCTACATAACCTTATTTGTTCTTTAATATTATCAATGTTGTAGGCAACACTTTTAGAATCGCCTTAGACTATACACTGACCCCAACATTTGTCATCTTGATCTTTGTATTTTTTAAAAAACATCTAAAACTTGGGTCAGCAAGGTGGCTCAGTGGTTAGCAACACCACCCTGAACGCAAAAGTCATGAGTTCTATTCCACCACTGAGCACATCTGCAAGGACAACATTGGAATCTGCACACCTTTAGCTATGTAACCTTGTTGTTTGTTCATTCATATTATTAATGTTGTGGGCACACTTTTAGAATCGTCTTAGACTATACACTGACCCCAACTTTTTTCATCTTGATCTTTGTATTTCTTAAAAAACATCTAAAACTTGGGGCAGCAAGGTGGCTTAGTGGTTAGCAACACCACCCTGAACACAAAAGTCCTGAGTACTATTCCACCGTTGAGCACATCTGCAAGGACAAAATTGGAATTTACACAACTTTAGCTACATTACCTTGCAAATATACCAGTTTCAGTAAATATTTCTTTTTAATGCCAAATTGAAAAATAACCCCCACTGAAGTTTAAAAATGTCATAAAATGGTTCTCTATCACTGGGAAAAAGTTTAAGAAGAAAATCATTGCATGTTTTATTTGGATTACTTATTTCCAAATCTTTACTCACACAAAAATAGGTATATCCTAAATGTATAACTGAACTATGCTTAATTTAAAGGGCAAGTCCAGACCCAAAATGAAAACTTACATACAGGTAAATTACCCCCCAAAACCCTAAACGGTAATAGTTTCAATCCTGAAACTCAGTTTCTGACAAAAGTCTTGTCGCTTATGTACAAATAGACCTGAAGTTCCACTTAACAATAATTTTAATGCAGATTTTGCTTCTAGAAATGGTTCATTTTACCAGTTTTTGTAATAATAATTTTTAATGACACGAAAAGTGGCAAAAGGTGGATTTTTCAGATGAATCTTCTGTTGAATCACACCACAGGCGCCGCAAGTATTGCAGGAGACCTACTGGAACCCGCATGGAGCCGAGATTTACCCAGAAAACTGAAGTTTGGTGGAGGCAAAATCATGGTTTGGGGTTACATCCAGTATGGGGGTGTACAAAGGATCTGCAGGGTGAAAGGCAACTTAATAGTGTAAAACACAAAGAAATCTTAGCTACCTCATATATTCCCAACCATAAAAAAGGCATACTTCCATCTCCACATCAAAGTTCCTTATGGTGAAGATCAAGATGCTCCAGGACTGGCCAGCCCAGTCACCTGACATGAACATCATTGAGCATATGTGGGGTAGGATGAAAGAGGAAGCAAAGAATATTGATTAAGGGCTAGGCCACACAAACGCAATCGCATGCGATTTCACGTGCGATTTTGTTGCGTTTGCGCTTGCGATTTCTTCAATAAGTATAGGAAATCGCATGCGATTGCGATTAAAAATGCAGAACGCAAAACGCAATCGCACCGGAAAACGCGCGTTTTTTTGCGTTGCCGCGTTTTCAATTATTTTTTAAAAACGCAAGCGCAAAAAAAACGCAGCAGTGTGGCCTAGCCCTAACTCTGGGAGGCATGCAAGACTTTTTTTTGGCTATTCCTGATGAATTCATCAATAAATTGTATGAATCCTTGACAGATCCTTCAAGCTTATGCAAGTCATACAAGATAATAAATTTGGATCTCACAGCACCACTACTTAATTTGCTAACATATTTTTGGATTGTCTGTAAAGTAGATCATTTTCTGTATAGGCGACTACACTTTTGTCTTGCAACATTTTGACCTGTCTTGATTAAATGATAAATCTTTTTTCAGTGAAACTATTTTTTACCAGTACATTTATTATTTGGCTTTTTTTTCTTTAGCTTTTCATATGAGCTATTTTTAACACCAATTGATCAATTAAAAGTCAGGTTAATAGCAGGAGTTACTGCAAAATACACAGGCGACAAGACTTTTGTCAGAAACTGTATATAGGTCTAACCTGAAATCCAGCACAACCCCTGTGTCTGCTTCCTGGTTCTTCAAGTTATCAACTGTCAGTTATGGATTTGACAGTTGACATCACAGCCAATGACTGAATGTTAATCCCATCTGCCCCTTCTGAACATGCCCAGGCTCAGTACAGGCCCAGAACGGGTTTCTAAACATTTTCACAAGGCATCCAGAAGCATAGCTGGCATACAGTAATAAATTCATAGGACAAACTATGATATATCAACATATTTTAAAGAGGCCATTCTTTCTAAAAGATGGTTTTTATGAGGGTGGAGTTGTCCTTTAACATTCAGTTAAAAATATATCTACAGGTTCCTCAAAGGACATGGTCACCCTCAAAATGACATTTAATAGTTTGATAGGGAAGCCCCCAAAATCTTAAGATCGTTATACACTGTCCAGAACTGTAAACAAAGCTTATTATTCAGCACAATCCCTGCAGGCAATTTGCTGAGAACAGGGAAAGCCCAGATGGTCTTTTCCATTGCTTTCAATGGACAAGCCTCCAGGTACACTCAATTGTCATTGGCCATGACATACATCACATCACAGCTGTGACTCACCCCGGGAAGTGAAAAAGTTTGCTGATTTGATGCAGGGATCGGCTGAATAATTAGCTTTGGGTGCAGTTTTGGGCAGTGTAAATAACACAATAGGGTTTTGGAGGCTTCTCTAAAATTTCATGAGAGGTCGGACATGCCCTTTAAGTACGAGTCTGCAGGCTAAAACTTTAATATCCTATATTCTAAAAAAGAGGGCTGATAATTGCCTAAAAGGCACAAGTTTCATTAAGTCATGTTACACTGATGACATAGCTAAGCATTTACAGTATCATGACTGATAACATTGCTAAGCACTGTATAAGAATATGATATGTCTCTTTAGCATTTATGCATTTACCGTACACACACCAACATTTTAAGTGTCATGAAATATAGGTCACTGTGAAGCAAAATTATTAGTCAGTTTTGATAAACTTTATTTTAAAGAGGTTGTATTTGAAAATTTCTTATTTATTTGAAATATATTGTTTTACATAATGATTTTTTGTTTAGAGTACTCTTAGCTGTTTTTTCCTTATTTTCTCCACTCTAATTGGCCAGTAAAACTGCAGATTAAATCTGATTAGAGCCAGTAGCAAAAATTGACTAAATGCATCCAGCTATGATGTACACCGCTCTCATAGTCGGCTTTGCTGCTTATATATATTCAAAGACAAACTTTATATACCAAAATCAATTTTCCCATCTTATAAGACAAATTATCTTCCTTTTTACCAAAAAAATCCATTTTTAAATGGCTGTGGAATGCTAAACACTGGTGGTAGGTGGTCATTGTAGAGTCCACTAGAAAAATAATTAGCTCTGATCTTTATTAAAAACTGTCAAGGTGCAGCTGTTGACAAAATTCTAGTCAATAAGTTCTCTTAAAGAACAATGCAGGTTGTATCAGGCAGAAGTCTGTGTGTGAGAATGGGTGGACAGATTGTGCAGTACTGCTCTACTTCTTGTTCCATTGGCAGCACTTGCAGGCACAGGGACATGTTGAGGTGATGGTTTCAGGTGTTTCTTGGCACTTGTGACTTCATATTGGGTCACAGCACCATTGATTTGTAGGCCAAGAATGTCACAAACAGTGGGAGGTAAATCCTGAAAACATTAATAAAATAAATGAAAATGTTCAGTTTTACATTATTAATCCAGAGACCCCCCCTTTTTTTGTTTAGAAACTAATAAATATATAAGGGATAATACGCTACCTTCAGTGTAATACAAGGATATTATGCCACTGAGGAATTCCATGACCATAAAGAAGCACAAGCAGGGTATGGAACTCCGAGGTGAAGTAAATCCATATATTACACTGTAGGTAATGTATTATTTCTTATAATCATAAGGTCAGACAAAAAAAACCTGACCACTACCACTGTCTCTCCCCCTCCCTGTATTAGTCATTTATACAGGAATCCCTGATTAGTGTATAAATAGTTAATTACCATTCCTATTGAAGAGAAAGAAGGACCGAACATCGTCTGTCAATAATAAACAGGGATTCCTATATAAATTACTAATACAGGGAGGGGGAGAGACAGAGGGAGGGGCAGTGGGATACAGGAAGTCACTCAGTGACATCACTGAGTAACTGTAATACAGATTCTCACCACTGCACCTCCCCATTGAAAATGCCTAGCCTTATGTATTATAATACCTATGTAAAACATGTAAAAAAAATAAAAAAAACATTTACATTATTTTTTTAGGTATAGTTTACATGCAGAAATATAGTAATTTGACAGTGGGGACAAGCAGGAGAGCTATCAGCCACTGAACAGCCAGTATCTTTCAAAGCTCCCCACCAACTCCACAGGTAATAGTGGGAGGTAGGAGTACTCTCTCCTACCTCTCATATATATATATATATATATATATATATATATATATATATATATATATATATATATATATATATATAAAAAAACACATATACATATATTTTAATATAAAAAAAAACAAACAGTTTACTGTTCCTTTAAATTGCTCATCCTAAAACAGCACAAGAACAATTTAATACACAAACAAACAAAATCCTAAAGTAATACAGAAACAAAACTAGCAGACAATTGTCAATTATGCAGAGTTAACTTACTTTGCACTTTATCATCTGCAAAGAAATTGCTTCTGCCTTGCTTAGAACATCATTAACATCCAGTTTCATGGAGAGTTCATTGATGTGCTAAATAACAAAATGGATAATGAATAATTAGCAAGGTGTAATTTTTAAAATGCTGTACTGCGACTGCCGATGAGATCCTTAAAAACTTTTTATACTAGTCTGATCCCCTTCTGCGCAATAGTCTGCCAGATATAGACTGTCAGTCTTTAGGCAGCCCAGAAGTACACAGGTACATAGCTGTAATCAAATGAATGGAAGTATTTAGTTTACCTAAGAGGACATAACCTTGAGTGACCAGCTGTACTGGTTTTACAGTGAACATTTTTAATAACTAATAGAATAGTAGTTAGCTTGATAGAGTACTATTCAGCAAGTAACTGTCCTGATGCCACAATGTGAACCCGGCACAAGTTAAAGACCAGAATTTCCAGATTTTAAACAGGGGAAACACCTTTAACGCTAAGTTAACACTGTGGAACAGAAAAACACAAAATGCAAGGAATATAACAAGTTTTTTCCAGTGTGGTAATGCCTATTCTGGTTTTCCTATTTGCATACATTTAAAGTATGCCTGTTTTTGATACCTGAATAAATACTTTTTGGGGACTATCAATGTTTTTTCTTTTTTTAATTATAATCCTTACTATTAATGCAGCATTGGCGCTAGAGAAAGTAAGAAGTGAAAATTCCCTTTAAAGAGAACAAAGGGTAAAATCTAAACATAGGCGGCAACCCATTCAAATTTAATGAAATTTGGGGGGAACAATGAAATGAAGCCTCTAAAACTGCATAAGTCACTGCTACAATAAGCTCAGCAACAGCAACTTTACTTGAGCCTTGAAAAAAAGGAAGTCTGCCTAGGTACAATTAAATGTGGACATTAAAAAGAGATGTTCATACCTATTATGATATCTCTAGCTGCTATGGATCCAAATATATAGGCATGCAAAGATTCTATTTCTAGTCTGCACTCTCTGCAAAAGGTATTTATGCAGTAGGTACTTTTGCAGTACAGTAACCACTAGAACCTATTATAATAAAGATACATTAATTTAATACCAGTCACGTGGTATACCTTATTACCTGCCTAAAATGTAACATCCAGTACGTTGGATGCACAATGTGTCCTTTTAGACATCGTTTGCTCTATCAAGAAGTTTGATTCAAGGTATTCAGCGGGTTTTTACTCCTATTAGAGATGGCAATTGTGTAGCCTCTTTACTTAAGCAAGAAGCAAAATGGATATTTTTATTGGCTACCCGCAATCCAAAGGGACTTAATTCAGTTTTTGACATTACAGGTTTTACCAACTTATAGGTCTTGGGTATTGGAAAGAGAGCTTAGATGTAGTTAAGCCCCTTGTTATTTATTCTCTCTTTCAATGTTTTAATATTTAATATCTAATATTTAATTACATGTGTCATCACTTCTCTATCCTCCTCTTCTCCATATATATTAACTCCATGTTTAATATTGTATACCTATTATTAAATATCCCTTGTTCTCTGCTATACTCAGGAGCATTCAGAGTCATAATTTATGCCATAGAGGTGTTATACATCTAACATATGCATATACATTTGACCCTTTGTTTTTATTGGGTGTGGTTACAGGGTTTATTTGTATATATTTTTGTACTTTTTAATTTTGTTAGTTCTCTTTTTGGTTAGTTCCCGGGGCGGGATCTACTTGAACAGGTGACTCTATCACACTCACCTATTTAAGTTGGGTCCGTTTTATTGCTCTTGTGTCTCTGATCAAGTGCACGAAACGTGTCAGACATAGGTTGTATATATAAATGCATGTGTAAATAAAGTAACTTTTTACCCTATTACCTATGTGTGAGGCCGTTGTTTGAAGTATTGCAGCCGCCCACAACCTTTAACTCCTGTGTATCCTAGCGTCGACCTTGCGAGGGGTCCGGGGCAAGTCGTGACCGGTGAGCCCTCTCTTGCCCTGCCTTTAATGCCATTTGTGATTATTGTATGGACCAGTGATTCGTATGCCGGAGGCAACTACACACTGGTGCGCCTGGGTCAGAGGGTGTGTCTACCCGGCCCACACTGTTACATTTTGTAAGTCTTTTCTGCTTCAAATGTACATTTTTACGATTTGGATTATCATAAGTTGCAAGAGATGAACTTTTAAAAAAAACACTCACAGACGCTTCAGTTTTGTGGCAATTATTAATTGTTTGTGTTCTGTGTTTTGCACTGTCTCTCCCTTAGTAAACAATAGTAGCAGTATTAATAGTATGAAAAAATAATATATACAAAATGGCAAAAGACTTGACTATAAAGTTTCCCTTTTAAATTATACAAAAAAACCTTTCGGTTCATAGAATGTTATTTGAGAGAGAGAAAAAAAACAAAAACAAATACATAATCCTGTTACAGTATTTGCTCTACTATCTGATCATTTCTCAAAAATATTAATCTGCTATCTAAGGCTTTTAATAAACAGTAACTGTCCGTCTAATCTACATTTTCCATATAACATTATAATATTATAGAAGAAGCCTAGTATGCTGGACAGCTCCTCCTCCCCCCTCCACAATTCAGGTGGTAGACTTGGTAGCTAAAGAGTTAATTGGGTCATATATCCCTTTGCTAGAACTTACTTTCCACAAAATAACAGTCATCCCAAGTATGAGAGCCAAGGGCCCCATATTCTCCCCTGGATTAAAGGTAAGAGTATGAGCTTTTTAATGGAGGGCAATTTTATGTGAAGACAACAGTTTCCCATTTACTAAGTGAAGGGGGTATAATTAATGGGAGGGGATTAACCCTTTGGTCCCCTTTAAGAAAATGAATAACCTAACTACCACTTACTTAGCAAACTAAGATACAAAAATTCTGAACAGCCATCATTATTCAGCTGCGCACATTCTTCTTTCTTTTTTTAATGCATAAATTATACATGACCGGAAACTTGATTTTTATGGAGGTGGAAATAAGAAATAATGTAAAAAATAGTGTATCCCAAATAAATTAACAATATTATATTGACTATTGAAATGCAAAGATGTCTTGCTGTTCATTACAGAAACTTCAAATGTTAAATTTGAAGCAACTGTGCACGAATTTAGAAAACACAAGGACACAATACCATACCTTGAGAATTTCATTAAATCCATAATGTTGCTCCATTATTTCTTGTTTTTCAGACTCCAAGATTGCACAGCAAATGAGAAGATGAAAATTTTGACAAGGTAACCCTGTCCATATTACCTACAAAGTGATTGAATAAACATTTACTTTTATAGACAGCAAGGTTATTTCACTAGTTCACTAGAACAGGCATGGACAGCCTAAAAAAACTTATAGTTCATAGTTATGTACAGAACCCCCATAAACCCCAGTTTCATGTTATGCATAATTGCCAAAGATGCCCCTGAAGGGACTTACATGACCAGGTCCCTTGCTGCTCCTTCTCAGCTCTGAGTCACTTCCTAGTCTAGTTGATCTAACTGAATACCACAGATACACTATGACCTGGATGAATGAGAACCTTTACAAGCGATAGAGGTTTTAGCATGCTTTTGAGACATTTAAAGGGTATGTCCACCACCAAAACTAAAATTTAACCCACTACTGGCCCCACTGTGAAGTTAAAAAAAAGCCAACCATCTGGATCCATCCATGCTTGTCCTTCCACCTATCCTTTTAACATATGGTAAATACCCCTTGCCCACCCCTAACCCAAGTAATTTCTTTTAAAAAAACCCAATTAGAACTGTACTTACAGATCTTCATTCCCGCGGTGTTCTCCACTGAAGGCAGCTGCGTCTCAGCCAAGATCTGTAAGTTCTATTTTTAGGGTGTACATGCCCTTTATTAAAAACGACACTTGAATGTTAAATATATGAAATATATTGGAAGGAATGGAAGGTTTCTTTAAAGGGCATGTCAACCCCCCCCAACTGAAATTTGCCCTAATATTGAGCACACTGTGTAGTGTTTAAATGACCCTTACCTTTCTCTTCTGATGCATATAGTTGTCCTGCATGGGTGAAATACAGTACAAGAAACTGAAGAGCAAGAGCCTTTTCCTGGAGTAATCCATTTCTGCCTCTAACTGCGCCTCTGAGAGGTTTTTCCCCCCTCCCTCCGGCTGCCTTCTGCTACTGTTTCCGTGCACAGAACGTCAAAAAGGGGAAAAATGAATATGATGCATTAAAGACCACTCCCCCCACCTAGACTTTGCTAGGTTGAAATGACTCAAATTGGCTCCTAAATATACTTCACAGCCCTAGTTCCCTTGGCTGCGCTGAAGCAGCAGAAGGGGCTGTATCAGCAGCTGCATCAGTGATTGGCTGATTAGGAGACAATTTAAACCATTTCAACCAAGCCAAGTCTAGGTTTGAGGGAATTTCCTGCAGCATATACATTTCTTTGTTTTGTAGGTGGACATGCCCATCACGAAATTCAGCCTGTATTTTTGGCCAATGCAACAGAAGTGTCATCACCTGGAGCCTACAGCTCAACACATTAAAAAGCATCAATACCGAAGAATAGGTTATTTTAAATTGACCATAACTGGAAACTATAATTATTCCCAACCACCACTGTATTATTTGTTTGTTGACCTGCCCCCTATTTCTTTAGATACCCAATCTAAAACTTCTTATATTTCAGCTGTCAATCAAGCTCCTTGCTCTCAAAAACTATTCTTCTGTGAGTAGTTTTACTTAGCTGGAATGTTGACAGAGTTTTGACAATTGGAATGCTGTGTGCAGGCTTGACAGTTGGTTTGTGGAAAAAAGTCAGGTTGGATGGAAGTGGGAGTGGTTAAAAGAGGGATGGGGGATACTGCTCCTAAACAAAATGTGTGCTGGATTGAAGGCATGCAGCAACACACACAAATTAGAGTAAGTTCTACTTACATGTATTCAATTATAGATTAAGACGAGGCAGTCATTTTTTCAATATAGTGTCCCTTTAAATATAGTTAAAAGGCAGATTTGTAGTTTATGAGGCAAATGGCCTTCATGCAAAATCACTGCTTTATTCATCATTGTTGTATTGATAAATACTGAAATTTCAGCAACACAAGACTGAGCACATCACTATATTACACAAACAGCCTGTATTTTGCTTTTCTTTAATGTACCGGTAAGATATTAATGAAAATTGTAGAAGCAAGTTACAGAATTTCACATGTAGCCAGACTAAAATGTCCATTATTTTTTATTTTGTGTTATTAAAGGGCATGTCCACCCCCAAAACTATAATCCTCCCCAGTAATGGCCCCATCATGTAGTGTAATAAAATCCTTACCTCACATCCCAGCTCCATATGGTTCTCCTGTAGTCCCCCCCCAAAGTCCCAAAAACTGCCCAACAGAAGGATAGCAGAGTCCATATAGGACTCTGCCTCCTATCTGGCCTCCGGGAGAAGTTTGGCATGCGTACTGCAGCCCTTCTCCCCCTCCCGATTAGGATTCCCTCCCCCTAGCGTAAAATCCTTTATATATAACATTCCCCGTCCCCCCAGCCCCAACCGCTCTATTTATATTATTAGAAAGTGCCCCAAACTTTACTTACCTTCCATCTTTCCTCCGCCGCACTGAACTCCCAGCAGCCGCGTCCGTGATTGGCTGCCGCTCAGCCAATCACAGACGGGACTGCCGGTCCCGCCCCTCTGCTTGCATTTTCTCACAAGCAGAGGGCCTGGCAGTGCGGCGGAGGAAAGAGGGGAGGTAAGTAAAGTTTGGGGAACTTTCTAAGAATAAAAATAGAGCGGTTGGGGCTGGGGGGACAGGGGGAATGTTATACAAAAAATGTTCTTCAAGGGTGGATATACCCTTTAATGAAAAATTATTTTGCTGGTCTCTAAAATGTACCACTGCTCAGGATACTAAAACACACAAAAGTTAAAGGGCACGTCCAGCCTAAAAAAGGCATATTATCTTAATGTACAGCAACCCAAAACCCCAGTTTTGTATTATGCATAATTGCCAAAGATGCCCCTGAAGGAAATTACCTGACCAAGTCCATTGTCTGCTACTGTTGCAAGCTGGTTTTGAGCAAGAACATGAGCAGTGAGACGCTTGCTGGTCATGGCTGTCAGGCAATTGGGCATGATGTCACGTTGTGCCATGATTGACAGCCACAACCAAGAAGAAGCACCGCAGAGGAGAAGAGGCAAGGGACGGGGTCTGGTAAGTTTTTAAACTTTCAACTGGCAAGTATACGGCTCAAAGATGATTTCTTAGCTACAATATATGAACAATATACTTACCTCCCACAATCTGAGTGTATCATGAAAGCTAAATTCCCTTTTAAACCTGATAAGAAGCCACCGAAAACAAAAATATAAGTAGCCAGAGTCTTGAGATTCTAAAAAAGAATGGAAAAGTAATGCTATAAAAGCTATAAAAAAAGGAATGTCATTGCAAAGTGTCTATTAATAATGTAGGTATGTCTTCCACATGGAAATTATATATACTAAATTAAATTAAATGGCAGGAAGTGCCAGAATAAAGGAATATACACATTTTGCTTAGTATGCCAACAGCAGACAAACAATCCCTTATAAAAGTTGAATTAGGGATTTTTTTTTTTTTGATTTGTTTTACTTTTACAGTACCAGAAAAAAATAAAGGAAATGTTTAGGGGCCATCAATTCTATTCATTAATCCGAAGAGAAAGGGAGCAAAAATAAATATCGGTCCATCCCTACCACAAACTGGAAATGCTTTAACCATTATATTCTGCATTAAAAAGGATCTCTAAAGAAAAAAAAAATACACGCTAGGGGCGATCGCCCTTGCCCCCTCATCAGTTTAAGACATTTTAAGCCATGTATGGGAAGACACGGTTTCCAGCTTTTGCGAACAGAAAGGGAGACCCTGTTGACATCACAAGACTTCCTTCTCCCCCAGCGTCTCCCTTAAGTCTTCCCCAGCCTTTATTGGTGGTCCAGTAGAGGTACTGAATCGCAATTCATTGTTGGATCATAGTTCGGTACCTGCTATAGCAATCTATCCCACGCTGACATAAGGATAACTATCGTCTGGAAACCATGGCCTATTATTTCATTTCATTAAATTGCCCAGTGTTAGTCAACCCTCCCCCAAAATCAGTTTGTTAAAAAGCTTTAGACAACTCTAGAAATCTTACTTTTTAGTTTGTCTCGTGGCCGTGGTGGAGCTTCATAATACAGTTCTTCACTGTCAATCCATACTAGCAAGTGCACTCCACCTAGAAACTACTTTATTTCCTGACACTGATGCAGTCACAGAGGGATTTACAGCCACACTGAAAGCTACTGTAGTTTGTATAGGAAGTATTGTAAGGAAGTGCCAGGCCTGTTGAAATAGCTTTACTGACTAACATCAAACACTGGCTGACTGAGTGAGCAGCTCCCAATTGGGCTGGGACACACTAAAAAGGAGCAAAAACAGAGGGTTGCAGGGGGGGGGGGAAGTCAGACAGTGCATGTGTCAGTGGGTGGTAAATCACGTTCTGCACCTGCTTGCAGTCCATAGTAGCACTATGTGAGTCTCACTGTCTAAATGATTTCAGTCACCAAATGTCTCTTTAGGGCTGCTACCCTGCTAAACTTCCTAAAGGTTTGTGTGCGTGTATGAGCTACGTACAGTATGTGAGCTATGTACAGTATGTGAGTGTATGTATGAATGTGTATGTATGTACGTATGGGTTTGTACAGTATGTGAGCTATGTACAGTATGTGAGTATGTATGAATGTGTATGTATGTATGTATGGGTTTGTACAGTATGTGAGTGTATGTATGGGTATGTACTGTATGTGTATGTATGTACAATATGTGTATGTATGTACAGTGGGTATATATGTATGGGTATGTACAGTATGTGAGTGTATGTATAAATGTGTATGTATGTATGGGTTTGTACAGTATGTGAGTGTATGTATGGGTATGTACAGTATGTGAGTATATGTATGGGTATGTACAGTATGTCAGTGTGTATATGAATATGTATATATTCATTTGTAGTATGTATGGGTAGTATGTATAGTATGTGAGTGTGTGCGTGAATATGTATATATTCATTTGTAGTATGTACAGTATTTGAGTGTGCACATGAATATGTATTAATGGGTAGTATGTGAGTATGTGTATGAATGTGTATGGGTATGTACAGTATGTGTGTGTATAAATATGTATGTATGGATAGTATGTACAGTATGTGTGTGTGTGTATGAATAGGTAGTATGTACAGTACTGTATGTGAGTGTGTATGAATGTGTATGGGTATGTACTGTATGTGAGTGTGTGTATGAATATGTATGTATGGGTATGTACAGTATATGTGTGTATGAATATGAATGTGTGTATGAGTATGTGAGTGTGTGTATGAATATGTATGTACAGTATGAAGTACAGTGAAATTATCATGACAGAATAAAATACAGTTTTTATTTGCATCATATGTGCTGCTGTGATTTTGGACTTCTTTTTATTATTGTTACACAGCTTGGCATGGAACTCGTGAGTGTTTAGAGTGCTGCAGTCTTGTATATATGGACATATACACACACACACACACACACAGACACTATCTCTTATACACACTCATTCATGCAGTCACATACTGTACATACCCACACACAAACTTGCATACTGTACATACATACATATTCATACACACACATACTGTACATACCATACACATTCATACACACACATACTGTAACATACCCATACACACACTCATATACTATACATACCCATACATACACATTCATACACTGTACATACCCATACACATTCATACACACTCATATACTGTACATACTACCCATTCATACATATTCATACACTGAATAGGTCAAAAATTCAAGGGTATGTTTACTTTTTTCCACAAATTGTTTTTCAACTTCTATATATCAATGTAGAAAAATATATAGAACAAAGTAAAAATGTAAAATTGGATTAGTTGAACATGTTTATGTATCATTCATGCTTGCACCTTTAAGACTGATGACCATACTTAATACTATAGTTATACTGGAGTATGTGAAGCATTCAGGAGATAACATGCATCTCCATTGGATGCTTGAAGCTCAAATCATATTGTCCCCTTGATCTGTTTTCTTGCACAAAGATCAAGATGCTAGTCACTATTTCCAGCAAAGGTTTATTTAAACAATACTTACCAAGGTAGCTGCAAAACCCGCTGTCTAGTAAACGCAGCAAAGTACTCAGTTGGACAAGCTGCATCTTCATTCCTTGCATCTGTTCCTCAAAATTCTGATGCTGGTAACAGAGACATGTCATGATAAATATAAATGGATTAGATCATTCTGTTTTAGGGCTAGACCACACTACCCAGTGCACGGAGGCTTGCATGAAAAGCATAATGCAAAAATGGTGGTCGCATGTGCCACAACATTGGCGTGCGCTAGCGCAGCACAAAATGCTCTGATAATTGCCTAGTGGGGCCTAGCCCTTACTCAAAAATACAGCGACCAACAACATATATATATATAAATGTGCTGTAAACTGTTTAAAACAGAACTGCTAGACCGGAGGAATTTTGAAGTGTTAAGCTCCCATACACATGCGACCTAGGTCGCAAACTTCCAATCTAATTCTGATGGAATCAGATCATAAGTTTGCCAGTGCGGGCATTTACAGGAACGATGGTTCTGTTTAGCAAACGTTTGTTGCCCGCATAGACGGCAATGAAGTTATTGGCAAATAACGATCCAAAGTAAATTTTCTGCTAAGACCGATAGGTTAAGATGCCAACCATAGTACTCTACGTAAAATAAAGTATATAACACCCTCTCTGTAAGTCACTAGCCACAAGTAAGTCACTAGCCACAAGTCTAGAAAGAACAGGCGCACACTGCAGAGAAATAGACAGTTGACACTTTCAGAAATATACCATATGTCTTGGAAGGCTGCACTTAAGAAGGATATCCAGCACACAAATGGATATCCATTTGCAATCTGCAATCTGGCAATCCAGCGATTTCTCTGTGCATAATTAAATGCAACCAATACTTCATGTTTGCAGGACCCATAACTGTGTCCAATATGGTCTCAGTCCCTTCACCAACAGCCAATCAGTAAAATATACTGTTAGGAAATGAGCATCCTGGGAAGGAGACGGGCTGATGGAGAACTTTAAATGGCAGCTCACTACTGACCACTTCAAAGGATATCAAAACTATTAATATATTTGAACATATGATACAAGTCTAAGGGTAGATAATTTAGGACATTTGCCCCCTAAAGCGTGCATGAATAAGGAACTTTTCGTTTTGTTTTGAATACAGCAGCCTTTTATTTACAAATTAAATAATATACAGGTATAGGTCCAATTTAATCTTGCAGTCACATTAGGAGTGAAAAAAACAGATGGATATATCTGTAATCTTTACAATCTAGGTGACCATGAATTCTTGTGTGTAGTCCACTTGTTTTGAAAGCCTTTTATTTTACCCAAAATTGGTTGGAGTTCCCCTTTGAAATAAAAAAGTTTGCGCTTACCATTTGATCCATATAAGACACAAAGCACCAAAAGGCATCCACTTCATTTTCCATAACGTAGAGGATGGGAGAAAGCAAGTCACTCATGCCTTGCACATATCCTAAAGCACACCACAGGGAAAAGGAAAAAAACACCCATTTCTTTACTCTTTCTCTCGAGAATTGTACTGATGCAATAACTGACTGCTTTTTAGCTCCTCTCCCTAAGTCAGTGACAATGACTGTGGGAGGAGCCAGAAAGAAATCATTTTTTAAGCATATTTATAATTCTCCTTAATGCCTAATAATTGTATGGCTCTTACAAAGCCTTCAGTTGCTTTTTCTATCAACCTCTGACAACAGACAAAGACAAAAGACCTTGTAGTGGCAAACTGCAGCCATTAAAAAAAATTGGAAAGATGGAAGTGTCCCCCTTAGTGGCACTGCCTCTAGGATCACTCCATCAAAAGAATTCTCAGTTTTCCAAAATGTTTATTAATACATTGTCTAAGCCAAGAGAAACTGTTTTACTTTACTTTGTTAGCTATGTGATTCCACTTCCATATTGGCTCTTTGGTATTGATATTTAAGATTACCACCCTAATTTTGAAGAAAAGAAAAAAAAAAAGAAGAGTAGCACCCACAATTATATCATATTTGAGATGTGTGTTTTAAAGTAAAATAAAGTATATCTGATCCTCAATAAATGGGTAATCGCCTGAACAAAGTGTATGATCATTATTACAAATTGAATGTAAATATTGAACACTTTTGTATTGTGTCTGCACTTGTCTAAAGCTGTGTGCACCCAATGGTAGATATGCAGCTGAAGAGAAACTTAAAAATGATTTAAAATCACTTCTACTAAATAGGAAGCAAGTATGAGATGTTTTATTTTTTTCTAAATGAAACAACAAAATTACACACTTACTGACAAATTGGATATTTTTCAATAGTAATTTAGTAAAGGTATAGAACAAGTCACTATATTTTACCCACTTAACTAAAGCCCTGGATGGGTTAAATGCAAGTTGTTGTGCACTTCTGACTTATTTTTTCTGCTTTGATTCCAGCACTATGCTCCTAGGTAGCAACAAATTAGTGTTTTATCCGCTAGTGAAATGTTTCCAGTACAGCAAGTTGCTTACAGTCTTCAGAAAATAGACTACAATTTTTCGCTTAACTTACCGAATCCATACCTGGGGACATTTACAATATCTGTATTTGTGACTTAATTGTAATAGTTAATTTCTCCTAAAGTAGTACTGTTTTACAACAATGGATTTTGTCAAGGACCCATTTATAAAAACACAACTAACCAGAAATCTGGAATTATTTTTGACAAAAAAATAGAAAAAAAAAACACATTGCTGTTTGCATGCCGACTGCTCTGCGGATGCACAAATTATAACTTAATGGATAAGTCTTAAAAGTACCATTAAAATGAAAAGTGCTTGGGACAGGGATACAGGATTGGTAATTCCTACCTCCCAATATTGTTTCTGTGAGGAGCATCAGCCCAAGGAAACCTGATTCTGCCAGTCTTCCTCCTGGTCTCAGCACTATCTTTAATACAGGATTAGTCCAGGACTAACCTGGCAAATGAAAACTGAAATGAAAGTCATGTAGCTCCTCAACAAAATGATATTGTGAGGTAGGAATAATCAACTACCTTACCTCCCTGCCCCAGGTACTTTCCATTTTTAAATAGTTAATTTTTAGAATATAGTTAACCTTTAAGCTGGATCTTTTAACAGACCTGCAAAGGATTTAAAGATAATTGTAAGAAGGGGGGAAATCACACTGGGCTTTTACATTATAGCATTATAGGGATCTTGAATTCTATGTTGCAAATACAATATAGAGCAACTAACTGCCGATTAATCAAAAAGGGTTTTCTCGTGTTATGGAGCTTAATCATAGGTTCCACAGCAGATGCCTGTTCAGATATCAAAAGTTTCTAACCAGAAATATTTGTCATTTCTTAAAGCTTACTTTTTGATGCCATATCTATGGACATGAAGGTATTGCCGAGGTTGGACTAGATGGATGTATGTCTTTAATTACCCTCAAATACTATACTAGGACATGATGCTTAGCTTCTATACCACCCACCTCCTCTTACCATGCAGGGCAACACAAGCTCTCAAAATGAAAATCAGACTAGATGTACCTTAATTTAAGTTAGATGTAATAAGCTGGGTACACACACTAATAATAAAATGCCAACCCCGTTGGTACCAATGGGATCGGCCCTCTCTCACCAATTTATTTACCAGGAAGACGTCTTTTTCTGATGGTTAGGTAGGTTCGGTGTCAGCATCAGAAATGGTCGTTATGGCCATAATTTTTTTCTCTAAGGTTAAGATATTAGCCCTGACGATGCGAGGAAAGTCTAGAAACTATGGAGAACATATCTCTTTTAGGAGTATTTTTATTGGATACATTTCTATTATTTTAAATGGCAACTATAAAAATAACGCTTTTTTAAAATATAAATTCCAAATGATGAGCTGTCAGTTTCCATTTCACAAGAAAAGTGCATTGCTATTTCTAATTTTTTATTTAGTCTCAGTCCTTAAATCATGGTTATTGGTCCTGTTCGATACCCAGTGGATACAGGAGTAGCAGCAAAGAGGGCAGCTTCCATAGGACAACTTTAAAACCATCTATCTTTACTGTCATTCTGTACCATGCAGTATGCACTTTCTAGCTCAAGTGGGTCTCTCCCCTTTCCCTATCTCATTGTAGGAATGTAACTTAAAAAAAATAAATAAAAAATAAAGCCTCAATTTTATTTAACAATCCATTATACATTTCATGCTTAGTTTTCTGTGAAACACGAGTTTGATAAAATCCATTAAGTTCTAATCAAAGCCTTATTTTTAATTATACACATTTTAACATTTAAATAAAAAGTTTAAAGAACCTGCCCACCTCTTTTTTTAAAAATTGGTGTAGTGTAGGGCTCCCTCTCCCACCTCCAATCGCTCTATTAGTTTGTCAAAAAACTCTCCAGATCATTACTTACACTGACTTGTTCCACCAGCGATCTGACACGGCCCTCTGCTTGCTTGAAACTGCAAGCTGGGGCCGGACTGGCAGCTGCGTCCGTGACTGGCTGGGAGGCAGCCAATCACGGACATAGCTTCTGGAGGTACAGAACGCCGGTGGAACAAGGCAGTGTAAGCACAGATTGGGAGAGTTTTTAGACAAACTAATAGAGTGGTTGGGGGTGGAAGAGGGAGCCCTACACTACAGAAAAGGGGATTTAACACTAGGGGCAGAGGAAAACTTACAGGGATCGGGAGGGAGGGAGGGAATGAAGGGCTGCAATGAGCAAGCCAAAAACCTCTCAGAGGACGCCTCAGAGGCGGAAAAGTTCTCCTCCCTTGCAGCTTCCTGGTGTTCACTTTCTATAACTTTGGGCAGACATTACAGGGGAACCATTTGGAGCAGAGAGATAAGGTAAGGATTTTTAAACTCTACACATTGGGACCAGCAGTGGGGGAGATTGTAGTTTTGGGGGGACATGCCCTTTAAATGCAATTTTACAATAACTTGCCTTTTATTTTAAATGTCTTTATATATATCTTGAATACAAAGAAAAAAATGACTAATTTTAAGAGAAACTTTACAGCTATATTTTACAATATACATAAGTCTGAGCTTAATAAAAAAAAAAAATATTGACTACTTACCTAGATCAAAATCATACATACAGTATGTCATTAAAATGTCATGTAGTAAATTCAATCCTGGATTATCTGGGCCCTCGTAAAACTTGTTAGTTCGATCTGTGCGGTTGACATCTTTTTCTGAAATGAAGAAAATTACATTAAATATTTGATAAGGGGAAAAGCCTAGCTAATGGTCAACACAACCATATCTTTCAAGTGCAGCGTGCTAGCTTAAGAATATCAACTAGGCTTTGAAGTGCTTAGTATGACAGCTACTCCTTTTGAATGGCAGAGAAAAAACTATGGTAAAAATCTTAAAGAAAAATGCCAGTTAAAAGCAGATTCACAAAGACTGAATTTGTGTATTTGTAAAATAGAGTAAGTTTTTTTGTTATTTCTATGTAAGATTAATCATGTTCAGAAAACACTCTAAGATCACTGTATAGTTGCACTTCAGTAAAATGGCCCAAGTACGGCAATTTTAGACTCTGTACACATGGAGGGGACTACACATGTGACACCAAATTTGATGTTGCATGCCCTTGTGGGTTACTCTACATAAGGGAAACTGTTCGATCCATCAAGTCACCCATCTCACAATATAGATCGAGTATTACAACTCGTTATGTGAAATATATAGTACTCTTAATATTTACGGTATTGGAGGTGGCCTCCTTACAATGGAGAGAGTCAGACAGGACTTCTCTTCCACAAAAACGAGAGAGTTGGTGGCTTAAACAGTTAAACACAGTCTTGCTTTTGATGGTTAAGTGTAACTGAATCTATTGTTGATGGCATATTGGGTTAAAACATGTCTTTTTTACTGGCAAAAAGAATTGTAATTGTATAGAGGTAAATTATATGCATGGTACGTGATATATCTTTCTATTAATACTAAATAGGAAACAGTATATAAATATGAGAAAATGTGTATACTGCCAACATAGGTGTAAATAATTGCTTTGTGTGATTGCTATTATGTTCTGCCCGAAGAAGGGGAAGTATGTATCCTTGCAACAATGCATACTAGGGACCTATGGAAGAATAATAAATTGAATTTCTTAGTACGTTTGGGTTAAGGAGCTAATCCACAGTTATACCAGCACCAGGACCGTTTAAACAGTAAGTTTTATGCTACATACACTTGGAAAAGTATATACTGTGTTTATATATACAAACATACTGATCGAAACGGTGCACTCTAGGGGCTTCTTAGAGGCTCATGTATGTAGTCTTGGGATGTACTGCCTAGTGGAATTATATATAAATATATTGTGATCACATGAATGAAAAGTCTTCCAACACCAACAAGGTAGCAGCAGTCAGGAAGGTCCTAACTAACTGTTACATTTGGATCAGTATTGCAGGCACTCACTTTTACCTTCCCCAGGCCACTGACTTTTTACAGTGAGGGAAGTGGCAATCTATCAAGTGATTTATATTAAAGGCATAGGACCACCTATAAAAGGGCCGTGTTGGGGGTACTACTACCACATGGAAGCCTGACCATGCTTCCCAAAAAATACATGCAATAGAAGTACTGTGGAAGCACTCCTTAGGCTAAATTACAACTACATTTGCGGAACTGCTGCTATTAAACACATACACGTTTTTTTAAATTCATCTATTTAGTGTTATTGATTACCAATCAGACTTCTGTAATCCCGGAGTCTGGAATTTCGCTGCTCCTGTTCTTCACTTACTGACTTCCACTGAAGCTTCATTCGAAAATATTCATCCCTAAAGGAATAATAATATAAATATCCAGGTTCTTAAACATTGTCATTCGAAAAAAAACAAAAAAATAAATATGCCATAATAAAAAATGTAACAAATCTATTTTAAGTTTTAAGTGATGTGTAACAAATCTGTTTGTCAAATATAACAGAGTGCAGAGTATAACGGAATTAAAAATGATGTATAAAGCAATTTTTAGATTAAAGCCCTTTTCTGTGTGGTAAGGCTTGATTATGGTGGTTTAGCACTGGCTAAGGCTGCAGATACCTTAAAGGGACAGTTCAGTGGAAATAATCAATATTTATTAAACTCTTACAGGGAGATTAAATAAAAGTTATCGTTTAAAATGGGGCTAAATTTGCCCCAGCCAATCAGATCTTATTTAGCATTTGAAAGCTAACATCTGATTGTTTGGGGAAAAATTAGCACCATTTTAAACGATAAGAACTTTTATTGAATAACCCTGTTAGTTTGTGTAATGCCTTCTTAGTTATTCTACATATTCTCTCCCATTTTGAAAAATCAGTTGATTTCATACCCTTTGCTGTTCCCTGATGTTGACATTAGTGAGCTGACATTTCAGGTTCTGTAACAGTCCTTCTTCTTCCAAGAATGCACACTACCTTGGAATGTTCCTAACAGAAATTTCTACTGATTGGCTGTTAAATAAGTCAAACATGCTCAGATCTCTACTGAGCAACTGAATCAACCCAGGTGCTGGGTCAAGGGCAAGACCATAACAGTCTCTACTAGGGGTCCTGCAAACAGGAAGTCAGTATTTCGGTTGCATTTATTTATACACAGACAAAATGCTGAATTGGCAGATTAAGGTCATTGGGATGAAAAAATACTGCACTTTTTTCTGAAAAGCATATGTATTTGCACTGAACTTCCCCTTAAGGGCGAAGGTTGTTACTCTCCTTTTGGGGTGTTCTCTAATGACAGAATAGAACACTTATTCTGTTGCCTTCCTTTGCCCTTATGGTGCTGAGATAGCTGTACTTATTTGGTGAACTTATACAAACATAGAAAAGATAATCAATGCACATTCCTAGGCCCCATACAATATCATATTATCTGCACACTGGCATAATTTATAAAGGGAGAGATCCACTATATGGATCCACTGTGTAAAAATGAGAAATGCAAAAGTTTGCTAATCGTAATTGAAGTATAAGAAATTGAAAAGGTTAGACGTTAGGACCCTCCAGACTGGGGTTACCTTGACGTGGTTGGAAGGCTTTTCATTCATGTGATCACAGTAATGTATACTAAAACCCCATTGTTTATAAATTATGCCAGTGTGCAGATAATATGATATTGTATGGGCCTAGGAATGTGCATTGATTATCTTTTCTATGTTTGTATAAATGTTTAACCAGATCAGTAGCACTTCCACTAAATGTAGTTGTAAATAAGCCTAATTGGAGTGCTTCCACAATTCTTGTATTGTATGTATTTATTTGGTGAACTTAATCACTCTTTACTAGATGGCCACAGATGGCTGGTTCTGTTCTAGTTGACTGATGTACCTTAAAGGGCAACTGTTGTTCAAAAATGACTAGGTAAATTGGTAGGCATTGCTCTCTCCTGAGAATTTTTGCAATTTATTTTCATTGTTTATTTTGCATAGTTTTGAAGATTTTTGTGTGTGATATGGCAGCAGCATTACCAGGTCCCCTGGACTTCCTTATTCCTGCTCTGAAACCATGTCATTGGATGACTGTCAATGTGCCCAGTGTGTCCTACTCCCCTTGCAAGCCCCCCATGTCCCTCCTACTCATGGACCCCATGACACCTCCATTTGCAGGCCCCCTTTGGCCCCTTCCCTTACAACCCCATGTGGCCCCGCCCACTCGTGGGTGCCTTAGCCCCGCCCTCTCTCAGGCCCCAGTGAACTCTGCCTGAAAAGGCTTTTTTATATAGTGGGAGAGTAGGGCTGTAGATTCCCTTACCTTCTCTGTGGAGATCCTGACACAGCAGGGAAGGGGAGGGACTCCCTGTCTCCTGTCCTGTCACAGAAGTCTGAGGCTGTGCTCGCCGGCAGCGAGGTGGAAGAGCAGCCTTAGGAATGTCAGGAATGTCAGCCTCCAACCCATTAACTTTCTGGTCAATAATTTGTTTATATCTTGGGTCGTGGAGCACATAGAGAGGTGGTTGATGGCTTGTTTTAAAGGTAGGAAACTGACCTTTCATTTGTTCAGAGACGGCAGTTCCCCTTTAAAACTGCAAAAAGTTTGTTGCACTCCTTTTAGGAGTATTTGAGCCTTTTGCAGAATCTGTGTGGCCTTTTACTTTGGAATGCAGACATATGCTGCATGGTACAATCCTTTGTTGCTGGCACCTGAGGTTGAGATACAGGTGGTTTCTGTAGTCTGTACATTTTTTTGCTGTCTTTCCGTATTGCTGTGCAAGTTTAAAGGGTTTTCTCCCCAAAATTATTTGCAATAAGCTTGAGAAGGTTGAGAAAGCCAATCGGATGACAAGCGTCTTCAAGAACTAAACTTCAAGACCTCTTTAGCTTAACAGCACCATGAAACTAATTTAAGTCATTTTACATGTTTTGACTGACTAATTTTCATAGCCACACTTTTGCAAGTGAATACTAATTAGACATCAAATTCAGGAAGAGGTTGGCCATGTATTACTTTTCAGTCCTTGGTATGGGAGAAAAAATAACTTACTGAGCATATGCAGATGTGTATCTTCTTTCTTATGTCTCTACAAGAGGGGGGAATAATTAACTGCAGTTTTTGAAAGCCAAAATGATTTCTCCATAAAACACACACAACTTACGTTTGGGAATTAAGGAATCTACCGTTTTCTAATTTATTTGTTACAGTTTATTCTACTTTTATGACAGAAAACAGGAAGTGCAGCAGATATTTATATTTTTTCAGGCCTCAAAATTAAACTGCTTTCCCAACTTGGTTAGAAATAAAATGCCTCTCCATGAAATAGCAGACAATGTAATCAAACACTGCAGCATTTTGTCTTTATGCAATTAGTCAACAATATAAAGTATTCTTTGCTGCATGCCTTTATCATTACTTGGGCCTCACTTTCTTTGCAAGGATCTCATCCTTTACAAATTCAATATAGTTAAAGCAGCCTAATAAGATATGATAGGCGGTAGAGCTGCAGAATAAAGAATGAACAACCACAGCTAGCAACAAGGCAGCTCATAAGCCCTCAGGCAAAATAAACTTAAAGTCTCCTGCAGAAAAAAGGCAATGTACATATGCACATCTAGCAGTGAATTGAACTGAACGATAAGCAGAGCAGTGACACAGAAGCTCATCTTCATAAAAGATTTTGAAACATATTTCGTACTGGTTGTACCAATATAAATGAGTGAATATAACTTTTGTTGATGTTAATGTTCTTTTTTTGTAAATTATCTTATTAGATCTCAAAAATTGGCAAACAGAAGTAAAACAATTTAGAGAAGAGTAAGTCTCATGAGGTATGGCGAGTACTTCTTACGGAAGACGATTTTAACTTACTTTAACTATGCTCACATAGACAATGGGGGCACTGTCTAAAAAGCCCAAACACCAAAAATACAAGGAACCAATTGGGCCTGTAGTTCAGCACTTCAATTGCAATACATGTAATGCCAAATTGCCAGCTGGTCACCCTGATCCACTATGTGGTCCATGCAGCAAGGCCCATGACCCATCTCATGAGCAAGGTCCTAGACAGGACAAGGAGCCTGAGTGGGAAAAATCCCTCAGATCCTCCACAGATTCCCTTAGTAATGAAAACACTGAAGATTGTTTCTGACGAGTGGTCAGCTTCAAAGAAACCATTTAAACGTAGTCAGCAGTTCCACAACTTCTTTCCGTTTCCTAAAGTGGATGTGGCTTGTTGGGCTTGCCCACCCATAGTCGACCCTCCAGTGGCTAGGCTAGTCGACCCTCCAGTGGCTAGGCTAGTCGACCCTCCAGTGGCTAGGCTATCAAGAGCGAAAACTATCCCACTTTCACGGGCAGCGACTTTAAAGGACCCTTTAGAACGCCGCACTGCGGTCTTGTTAAAAAGCTCTTACTTCAGGGGAAACAGCATTGAGGCCGGTTTTCGCATCAGCTTGGGTGGAAAAAGCCTTAGAGGAATGGCTTACTCTTGAATGCCAACAAGACCCATCTCAAAAATCCATTTACTTTAACATTAGACATCTTACTTCTAAGAAGGCCCTTATTAAATTACCATTTTCAGGACACTACCTGTTTGGGCCAGAACTTGACAAAATTATTGCCCAGGTAACGGGGCTAAGAGTACAATGCTCCCTCAAATCAAGACCAGAAGCTCTACTTTCTTTCACAGGTCTGAGTCCTTTCCTCCCTTTCAGACATCCAAACCATGCTACGACCCCCCCATTGAGACTGTCCCTTCCCGTCTACCCTCAAGACCTAGGTGTTCATGGACCTCTGCAAGAGGAACATTCAGGGGGGTCTGGAACACAAGGGACGGGAGGAAGCTCGACTACGGATGCTTTATGTGTGTTAGAACATGGACACAGGATCGAGTTTGCCACCAGACCGCCACCACATTTCCTTTCCTTCAGACTCCCAAGGTGTCCCACAAAAAGAAAAGCTCTAGACCAGGCAACTCTCTCCCTCCTAGTGGCACAAGTGATTGCCCCCATTCCTCAACCTTAGAGATTCCACATTTTTTACTTAAACCTGTTCCTAGTGCCGAAGAAGGAGGAACTCTTCAGAGCAGTACTGGACTTAAAGGCACTAAACTGCCACGTTCAGTAGTTCCACTTCAAAATGGAGTCCCTTCAGTCCTTGATTCTAGATCTAGAAAGAGATTTCCTAGCATCACTGGATATTAAAGATGCATATCTCCATATGCCCATTTGGCCAGGCCATCACAAAGTTCTCTCTCCTTCGGTCTGGCATCTGCGCCTCAGGTATTTACCAAATCATGGCATGCCAGGCAACATTCATATACCTCCAGAACATCATCTTCATGCCATACCTGGACTTGACCCTCACCAAGGCCCCTTCTCATGCGCTTGCACAAACCCTGGTAGCCAAGTGCATCAACATTCTAACACAATGCGGAAGGATCCTCAATTTATCAAATCCTCTCTCCTACCATCTCAGAGCATGTCCTTCCTAGACATGTCATCTGACAAGGAGAATCTCAAGATATTCCTTCCGCAGGACAAAGCGATCAACCTTCAGATGATGGCAAGGCAAGTCATATCCACCAGTCAGATCACCACCAGACAAGCTTTTAGGCAAGATGGTGTCCTCAGCAGAAGCGATCCCGTATAGGATATTCCACAGAGACACGTCTTGAGGTACTTTGTTTCTCGTCCTGGACGGTAGTCACCACAGATGCCAGCCTCTCAGCCTGGAGAGCCCTATCAGAGGTGGCCGAGAGACAGGGTCTACACAGGGACTACGCTACCCATCAACACCATGGAGCGCCGAGCCATTTGCAATCCCCTGCTCTTTTGGACCTCATTTTTACCCCACAAAGCCTGGTTCTTGTTTCTCCTAGGCATGGCATCAGACAGCCTGCAGCTTCCAGAACCACCAGACCTCCTGTCACAAGGTCCTCTATTCCATCAAGATTACCAGCGTCTCCACCTGGCGGCATGGAAACTGAATCCGAAATGCTGAGTTTGAGAGGCATTCCTCCAACAGTCAATCCTGTTTACAGCTAGACAGCCCTCCTCAGCAAGGATCTATTTCAGAGTCTGGCAATGTTACGCAACCTGGTGCAAGGAACGTGGCCTCCCTCGGAGGTTGTTTGTGATTTCTAGAATTCAATTGCAAACCGGGGTATGAAAGGGTGTCTCTGAGTGTCCTAAAGTAGCAAGTATCAGCGCTGTCAGTCTTTCAGGCTGGCTCAGAGAACACATGTACACACCTTTCTACAAGCGGTGGGTCAGATTCCCACTCCCAGGAGTGTGATCACTCAACCTTGGGACCTGACTGTAGTCCTTAAGGCCCTCAGGTTGTCTCCCTTCGAGCCTTTAGAGTTGATTTCCTTGATTCTTCTATCCTGGAAGATCATCTTTCTGTTGGCTATTTCCATGATAAGCAGAGCCTCAGAATTAGAGGCCCCGTCTGTTAAGTTTCCATCTCAACCAGGACATCGACGTCCCTATTTCTATCCTCGGCCTTCCTCTCCCAAGGAAAGACGGCTTAACTATTTATATGTGGTCAGGGCTCATCATATTTATGTCACCCGAACTAAGGACATTAGACCTTCTCAGACTCTTTTTGTCCTCTTGGCTGGCCTGTGCTGTGGTTCTAGAGCCTTGCCTCAGACTCTTGCGAGATGGATAGGATCAGCCATCCTGCGCTGTTACCATCTTGCGGAAGCTGCTCCTCCCAGGCAGATTGCAGCCCATTCTACTAGAGCCATGGGTGCTTCATTGGCCACCCGCAAGGGGGCTTCAGTGGATCAGATCTGTCAGGCGGCAACTTGGTCGTCCATTACGACCAAGTTACGTAAAATGCTTTTTTCTGAAGCCAAAAGGGGACCCAGGCACAACCCTCCCAGTCAGTCACCTCATCAGCAGTTTCTTTCTGTAGTTTGGCTTGTTGCCATGAGTTTAATGGTTGGAGTTTTTCATTTTTGTATAATTATTACTCCTTTGCTCCCTCTATGGGACAAACTGAAGGAGGTTCCGGCGTTTGGATGCAAGGGGCAGGGCTGGAGCCTCACTTCTTAAGAATTTAATGTGTCCGCTCCTTGGGGTAGGAACTTAACTCAAGTGTGCTTGGGTCCCTCTTCGTCTTCAGAGAAAAAGATTTTATGCAAGTATAAAAATTCTCTTTTTTTCTAAGTCTTTGTTACTTAGCAAAGACTTAGGAAAAAAATGGGGCCAGAGATCAATATTAGGTGATCAGTTCTAATCACCTCAAGTATCACATCATCAAGTAATGATTTTTGCCAACGAATGAAAAATCACTTCAGTGATTTTTCCTAACAGATTTGGACTTGGTAATTTATGGCCATATTCCAAGTTTATCATTCCCAAAGATGATGTGATGATTATCTTTGGGAATGGTAAAAAAAATAATGTTAAATACACATACAATAAAATTTTAAAGTGATACATACCCCATTTTCCCCCTACAATAAAGCTATATGTGGTCATGGGAGCTGTAGAGGTCATAATTTCTGCCCTCTGCTTATAATCAAGTCAATCAGTTTTACTTGTTTTTTAGGTTAAAATAAGTATCTCAGCTTATACTCGGATTGAAAGGAAGTCCAAACGAGGGTTGCACTCCAAATATCAAATAATTCTTTATTTGTGACCACACATCCACTGTTGTTTCCCCTTTCTTCAGGTTTGCCCTGTTTGCCCCCTATACTCGAGTATATACGGTATGATGTCCATTCTCCTTGCATGTGCATGTACAGGGATTCCACCTCCATAACATTTATGCTGGGCCACCAAAAGGAAAGAATGGTTTGTGCAGAATGTACTTTCCTATTGGTGGCACCCCTACACCAGCAAATGGAGGGAGAGCATGGCTTGCAGCTCCATTCCTGCTGTGCAGAAAAAGGTAGGGTGGCAGCCTTGTTATTACTCACAAGAGAAGACAGCTATGTAGAAACAAATATTAAGATTTTGAAGTTAGTAGATAAAATGATTCATTGTTTGCTAAGCAAATGATAACACCTACGTTTTCCTTTTTTGCAAGAGAGATCGTTCTTCTCTTGTGCTATCCCATGGAAAGTAACCCAAAAGAAATTTCCAAACTTCTTTTCTTAGTGCATGACAAAGACCCTGCATAAAAGGATTTGAATTGTAATTAAATTACTTCATAACATTATAAATGGGTGACCCAGTTTAAAGCTAAATTAATGCTCCTATAGGTTATCATCTATTAAAGGTGCACTATATTTGCACAAGTATACATAACAAGTATTAAGACTAGCCCTTTTAAAGGTATTAGCATGCATTTTTTTAAAAAATGAATATATTTTGAATATTTTGAATATATTCAAAAATAAAAGGCCACCAAAATCTAAATTTTAAATATTATAATGCTTGCTCTAGTTGTCTACTGCACCTCTATGATTTCTGTTGTTTTCATATCTTTTCTGCCGTTACCCTTTTAACAGCCAATTTGCAATTTTTCTCAACCAGTTGATTGGTGACATCATCATGCTGACCAAAGACTACTGGAATTATTTTGGCTGGTGTAAAGACATCAAGACGAGAAATCAAGCTGAAAACAAGTCAAAACAAAAGAGGAGGAACAAGCACACAATATAGCCTTTTCACTTCATATAGTTAAAATTGTTGGGAGACCTAGGTTTGTTTTGAAAACAGAATTCATAACCAGATTACATCAACAAAAGTATTGCGACTAAAAATAGCATTACCCCTTTAAAAATTATGCCTTTTATGTGGTCCACATTCTGAAGTCTTCCTTCGCCATCCATACTGGCTTCCCATTCGGATGTTGAGACAGGTTCTCTTCTATGAACTTCTGGGCGTGTACCAATATCAATCTAAAATATGTAAAATTGGATTAAACACAGATATCATCTTACTCAACAAATGAGTGACCCTGAGTGACTAAGTGATGTACCCCTCCAGTGTAAGATCATTAAATGTCCATATTCTTCAGCTAAGTTAAACACAAGCACCTATCTACATAGAGTTTTAGAGTGGGTAAGTTTATAAACTGATACTACCATAATGTTTTCAAACCTCTAAATTTAACATATCAAATGTAAACAAAACAAAATGCAGACAGTGTGCTAAACTCTTAGACACAGTCCTTTATGTTTTTGGAAGATTAAGTACATACATTTAACCCCTGGGTGATGGATTTGTAAGTGCATGCAGTAATGTTAAGTGCTCCTTCGAGTGGAAGGCTTTGACATCTCCTTTAAGTGATAAAAGGTTTTCTGATTATTGGTCTAGGCCATATTATTTAAACTTGGACAAAGAAAGGCTAAAAAATAGATTACAAGTGTTGTTACAAACTAAGCATTTTAATATTAGCCAGTTAAGTATTAAGGCTGAGGACACACTACAACGCACCAAATCGCACACAAAATCGCGAGCGTTATCACAAGATTGTGCATTTGCACATGCGTTTTCCCTATTTTTAAAGAGAAAACGCACAATCAAATGAGCACAGGAAACTGCAGGAATGCTTATGTTCCCGCAATTTTCATGGTAGAGAAAATTGCAGGCACAAATGGGAGCGAAAAGTCGTCCGCAAACGCACAAAACACAAGCTAGTGTGGCCTAGCCCTCCCTCAATGGATCTTTTCTGAATACAGTTCATTTTAAATTAGTAAATACACATGCAATCACAACTCCAAATGAATCTGTCTGCAATATCCGGTAGTAATCACATACACAGCCCTGACAATTGAATATCGGCAATGTACTGTATATGGCTGCTTTAAGCAATAAAATGACTGAGCAATGTTGCAGTATACTTCCACATAGGAACTGGAAAAGTTAAAAGCAATTCTATACACAAAAGGTGAAATTAAAAAGAAAGACTATTCTAAGACAATTGTCCCAGCCGAGCGCTCGCTCGTAGTGAACGTTCGGTCAGGACAAATAGTCCCTCTGTGTGTACCCAGGCTAACATTTTTATTACACAAAAGACCAGCAGTTACTATCTTCTCCTCTAGGTGAATAAGCTCACATAAACCCATTGTTATTTATCAAGGGACAGCAAGACTCCTTCAGCCCATGCTAACTAGCTACCTTGTGTTTGTTTCCCAATCATCAGAGACAGCAGTGAATATTATTAGCAGATTTTCCTGCTCAAACAGAGTGGGGGAAGGTGTGTACCCTTTTCATGAGTATATATGAAGCAACTTGTTAACCCTTTATATTTGTGAGCATTTCTGCAAGAGACTGTCAGGCTCAAGTCATGCTAGCCAGTTCGCTATCGGTTAGCGCGACTTTAACTCCATATTACCATTCGATGCGGGGTTATGGAAAAATCCCCCGTGCATCCAACGCTTGCGATTCAAATAGCTGGCATAAAAGTCCCGCAATGGGTAAAACCCTTGCCGGATCCCTTATCGCAAACGTGATGTTGAATCGCGAACAGGATATTTACCCACAGCGATATCGGCTCTGGGTAAATGAGCCCGAGTGTCTTTGTATGTGTATATTTCTGCACTCTAACTTTTATATTAGTGTGTGTATTGCTGCAATGTACATTTAGGGCACAGCCACACTGCAATGTACCTGAATCGCACAAACAATCGCACTCCATTTACATGCGTTTGCGCTTTGTCCATTTTCATTCTGAAAACGCATGCGATTTCAAGATCGCAAGTTTTTGGTGCGTTGCTGCGATTTCAATACAATTGGAAAATTTTAATCGCCTGAAAAACTTGTGTGGCCTAGCCCTTAGAAATGTAAAAAAGTGAACGGAAATCTACGACCGCCCATAGAATATCATTACAGTAGTTTACAGTATGGTATACGACTGCAACTGTCGTACAGTAACGAAAACCTGCGTTATCAAAAGCTTTTAAATATGGCCCTCCAACACTTAAACAATACATTGCAGATGAAACATACAAAGACACAGGTCTGTAACTGAATAGTGCAGGTTTATTGCAAAACATGCGTGCTACATGTTTCTGACCCACTTGTCCTTCCTCAAGTGCTTGAGTGGGTCTGAAACATGTAGCACGCATGTTTTGCAATAAACCTGCACTATTCACAGCTCAGACCTGTGTCTTTGTATGTTTCACCTGCAATTTATTGATTATATATCGGATTTGGTGGAGTGAAAGCCGTAGGTGAGAAATTATTTCAGATCCGGACACACTAGATACCCAGACCTATATACATCACACTACAGCACTGCCACTAGGAAAGGGTTAATCAGCTGCACCACCAATTTGAATATTGAGGATTTAATATATTCCAACATCATAGGGGTTAAGAGTTGGGAGTGGAAATGACGCAGGTGCTGAAAATGTAATCAAGGCAAGGTACCGTCAGGGAAGGGAAAATGTCAGCTTCAGATTTGAACAGAGGGGAACAAACAGAACCTAGAACAGAACCTAAAATGAGCTCATAGAGGTAAAGAAAAGGCCCCTGAGTGGAATCTTCCATGCTGAGAAGGATGTTGAGGCAGGTACTTTCTAACTTAAACTTTGATTTTTGGGGTTAATTCTCCTTTAAGAGTAAGCAGAGGGTTTTCAGAAGTGCAAGATATGTTTTTAATTTCAAAGAGGTATAAATATGATTATCCAGAAAAGCTGTATAAGTTGTAGATCTTTTTATATTTACAGCCTGACTCAGGGTTTTATGCTACAAGGGGAGTGAGATAGCGGATGAGCCTCCAAGATCGGATTTTCAAAAACAAATCTGAAAACGGACCCAAAGCAATCAATGGGAGATAAAAATCCAAAGGTTCTGAATAAATTTAAGGTATAAATAGCAATAGTAAGTTAGTGTAAATGGCTAAGGAACCTGAGGAACATGTAAAAATAACGTGTAAAAAAAACAAAAACAAAAAAACAAAAACAAAAAAACAAAACTTTCTTCATATTCAAGCTTTTTTGAATATTCAATAACTTTCAAATATTTTTATTCGAAGGCTTGCTTTTTTGATATTTAGCCCATATTCAGGATTAAAGGTTCACAAATTAGTTGTTTGTAGAAATTTGCTCTGTAGATTTTTCTCTCTAAATTATCCTATTGCATTTTGCCACCAATGTTGCAGAGTCAGGTAGGCTTGGCCCTTGTAGCATCAACCCACATTGCATTAGCAACTCTCCCTCAGAGTATTCATCGTGCAAGAGTAAGTGCACCCACCATTTTGGGTGGGTACCATTTATTTGCTGCATCCCGGATTACACAAGCAGGCTCACTGCAGTTTGCCACCATATTTGTCGAGCAAGGCTGGCTTGGCCCTAGTAGGATGACCTCCACACCGCATTAGTCAGTCTCCCTCAAAGTACTCATTGTGCAAGGAAAAGTGGGTGATGGGGTACCATTTTTTTATGTATCACAGAGTACAGGAGCAGGTCCAGAGTGTTTTGCCACCATAGTTGCCGAGCCAAGCAGGCTTGGCCCTAGTAGAGGGACCCCACACTGCAAATCCTGGAGGCCATACAGGAATCCAAGCAGTCCTTCACCACACTCCTGAAAGAGGTTAAGACTGATGTATCCTTCCTAAGACAGGACCTCCAGAAACTTAAGCACATAGTTGGGGAAGCTGAGGACAGGGTCTCTACACTAGAACATGTCACCCCAATGAGGCAAAAAGTAACACTTCTTGAAAGTGAACTACAAGCTCCCAAACAGAAGTTAGATGACCTGGAAAATAGATCCAGAAGACAGAATCTAAAGTTCATTGGATTCCCAGAAAAGGTGGAGGGCCCAGACCGACCACACTTTCTGGAAGCATGGATAAAATACCAACTGGGAGACAGTGGCCTCATCCCCACCTTCGCCATAGAGCGAGCACACAGAATTCCTGCAAGTCTGCCAATACCTGGAGAAAGGGCCCGGCCACTGATTGCAAGGCTCCTAAACGCCAGGGATAGTGATACAATCCTCAAAAACGCTTGCACTGCTGGTGATCTTAAATATGAAAATGCACACATCAAAATCTTCCCAGAAAAGAGAGCAACCTTTTTCTGAGCCTCTGATATAGCATGGCCTACCCGGCAAGGCTGAGAATTGAAGCAGACGGCGGAACCAAATTCTTTGATAACCCAAAAGCAGCAGCAAACTGTCTGGATATGAGATAACCAATACCCCAGTCATATAACCTTTGATGGATTACAACTAACTGTACAAATGGCTACCACCCTGGGAACTAAATACCAAAAGGCCCTCAGGCCTGGACCCTGATGGGAACTGCTAAAAGGACGACGAGACTGCTGACTGAAATCCGGCCATAAGGACCTTAACAGTCGGTATGTCAAACTATTCCGGGCTATAATATGGAAATTGGGCACAATAACTGACAGACATAATATACACTCTCCAACAACTAACACAAACAGGGCCCAGTAAGCCACTATCCGACAAAATACAAATGGCTGAAAACAATTTGGCGGTCGAGTAAATACGGATTACTCTTAAATTAAACACCAGGGTGAACTGGACTACTCAACACTTTAAATATGACCTGTTGACCCCACGGGGTCTTTCTGTGTTTGTTATACTTTATATTAAGAGAACTGTTTGATTGGCTCTGAACAGGGGGTCTCCCTCCCAAGGTTACTTATTTTAAGTTGAAGCCAAGTGTTGGGGCTGATCCCCCAGTGCTTGGCACTATACTTTCTGGTAGCATGATTTCTGCCACTCCAATAGCAATGCTTTTGCTGCTCTGCAGAAACTGCACGGACAGTGCATTCCCCAGATGAACCCCCTTTACCAAAGGATCAAACCATGAAGCTATAACCATGGCTACCTCCAGCTTCTTTTTTGTGGAAGCACAGTTAATGTTAACCCCTGTTGATCTATACCTACCTAACCCCCCTCCCATTCCCTGCCCTAAAATTATAGTATCCCAGGTGGTAAAGCAAAATAATCTATGTATACTTAAGACCGGTATCCTCTATGGTATTTATACCAACAGGCCAAAAGGTACAATAATCCCTTATGAGACTACTCATAAAAGCCTATATAGACTGTACCTAAAACCTGAATACAATACACTTATCTGTAAAATTCAAGGTTTTGTCTAGGAACGTAAGAGGTCTAAATGACCCCAAGAAAAGAATGTCTGTTTTCTCCATGCTTAGGTCACTCAAAGTAGATGTTATGTGCATGCAGGAGACACATCTTCTACCGACCACTATACATTACCTCAATAAAGCATGAATAGGATGGTCAATACATAGTACCCATATATGTTACTCTAGAGAGGTTTCTATCCTATTGTCTAAATCACTAAGATATAAATTGCTAAAGGTGATAAAAGATAACTGTGGAAAGTATGTATGTATTGCTGTTAAAATCGATTCTATTGTATATGTAATAATTGTTAGGTTTTTATATATTTTGTATAATCACTGCCTAATAGCAGCCATTTTGTTCTTTGACGCCATTTTGTGTTTATATTATTCAGATGTTGTTGTTCTAGAAATGTACTCAGATATTTTTCCATTGTCTCATGGGGTAGATAATATTTTATCTCAAGGACTTTTGCCTCCTACATTGTGTGTCAACCTGACTATCTTCACATTCCAAGAGATGTTTTACTATGTAATCTGCAGACACAAAGTCTGGCAATGCCCCTTTCTCTTGTAAAGCCTTTTTTTGGTTTGATATATTCCAATGTACGAAATGAATAAACTGAGAAAAGAGATTTTACTGCACCTAACGTGTTGTGTAATCCTTTCTCCCGGCGCTGTGAGGGTCTCTCAGTGGGTCTAAGACAGGCATCAGGGTCCGGCGTGACTAGTGAAGGATATTTATTCTAACAACTGGTGTCAGTAAGTGGGGATACAACCGGCAGGACCGTAAGTATTGAACTTATTAATTTTAAGTTCTGTCTTGCTTGTTCTGTAACTTGTATCAGCACATTGGTATAGATTTTAAAACGTGGGTCTGGAAGGGCGGACGCATGCCCCACGTCTTACAGACGGGGTCTGTAAGTAGAATGCCTGTAGGCTGGGACCTGTGATCGAGTACTCTGGATTAAGTTGCTTTCTGAGTAAAGTGTGATATTCTGAAAGAGTTTTATTCCCTGAGTGGAATGTAAGAACTTGCTGCTGGGTGTTCTAAAGAGTAAAAGAGTAAGGTTGACTCCCGCAGGTGGCAATCTGCATTTTTAGTTTTCTCTTTGGAAGAGTTAACTGGGAGCTCTACAAGAGATATATTTCCCCTTGATTGAGAGGATCCCCAATTGCTGGGGGCTGGACTCGCAACTTGTGGTTGGACTACAAGATAATACTCCCGCAGGCGGCGACCTGCACATTGAGAGTTAATGTTTTCTCCTTAGCTAGGAGTTGCTTCCAGCGCGAAGTTTAAAACGAGGGAGTTAGGGGTGGGGACATAAAGAGTTAAGCTTAACCAGTTATAGAACGGACAGTGTGGTCCGGTTCATTTGAAGTTCGAACTTCTGAGATGTGTTTCTTTGCTAGCTAGCATTATACGGAACATTAAGAGACCCTACTATTTGTCTTGTATGTCTTGTGTGTTTTATGTGTAACAGTTTTGTCTGTAAAATTTGTAAATTTGCTGAGCTTGCTTACTTTGCGCTTATTGTTAACCTTTTTGCTTACAGGATGGAAAGTTTCACAGTAAGGTGTCTGACCCAAACATGATAAGTCATTTAAAGTATATTAAAGTGTTTTATTTCTAAGTTTACAGGTTTCCAATGTGTGGGAAAATGCTGATAACAAGACTGGTACAGGAGTTCCGAAGAATTTTCTTGGGAAACTGGAAACTCCAGAGGATTAGGTGATTCGTATCGGTGGTACAGGGCAATCCATGATTTGATAATATATTGGGTTGGATAAAAGATGTATATTCTCATTGAGAGCTCTCTTAGTGAATTTTATTATAAATCTAATTATATTAATGAGTGAGGTTAAATTTGGATAATGCTTGTTTCACTTAGAATGTTTGGACTCTATGTTTTCTATTATAAATGTAATTTCCTTCCTGGATTTTTCAAGTAAGGTAAAGTTCTGTCTCTAATCATCTGTCTACAGTGACACCCCGCTCCCTCCCTCCCTCCCTACCCCCTCCTTCTCTTCTTTTGCTCGTGGAAAACGAAAGTAGATTTCATGTGTTACCGAGTTTTAGTGGGACTTATATAATTGTATAGTGATCTTTGCATCTGCACGTGTACAGTTTAAGGAAAACAGTGTTAGATTGTGTAAGAAGGTTCAAAAAGGTGTTAATGGAAGAGGAAGGTTATCAAGAGGAAGGTGGATAGGCAAAAAAGTTGTTGCTTTAGGTGCTAGTATTGTAGGCATTCCAGGTCTAACAATATATACTGGTAGACAATTGCTTTATCTTGCATGTGTAGTAGCTAAAGAAATAAATATAACAAGTTCTATCCTTATCAATATGTTAACTGACTATAATACTCTTAAACATGCTGTTCTCCAGAATCGTGCTGTTATTGATTATCTATTTCTGTTGCATAATCAAGGATGTGAAAGTGTTGAAGGTATGTGCTGCTTTAATCTTTCTGATCATACCCTCACTATTAAATATCAGATCAGTAATTTGCAACAACTTAGCAATCATATCAAAATAGATGATGGTAAATTTTCTTTATGAAATATGCTTTTTTGTTGGCTTCCCTCCTGGGGTCAGCTGCGCAATATTTTTGTTACAATTATAATTTTTATATGTGTTTTTCTCTGTTGCTGCTGTCTTCAATGTGCCCCAGGATGTTTTTTCTATATTCTCTTCATTTTGTAAGCTTCCTACTAATTGTAAAACTGTTTCTCATGCTGCTATATATAATGATGTAATTGCTCTGAATACTATTTCCACTGATAATTTTGCTATAAATTACATATAATTTCTGTTTAAGTTATCCCTTCGGGATAAAAGGGTGGAACTGTTAGGTTTTTATATATTTTGTATAATCACTTAGCCTAATAGCAGCCATTTTGTTCTTTGACGCCATTTTGTGTTTATATTATTCAGATGTTGTTGTTCTAGAAATGCACGCAGATATTTTTCCCTTGTCTCATGGGGTAGATAATATTTTATCTCAAGGTCTTTTGCCTCCTATATTGTGTGTCAACCTGACTATCTTCACATTCTAAGAGATGTTTTACTATGTAATCTGCAGACACAAAGTCTGGCAATGCCACTTTCTCTTGTAAAGCCTTTTTTTGGTTTGATATATTCCAATGTACGAAATGAATAAACTGAGAAAAGAGAGCACCTAACGTGTTGTGTAATCCTTTCTCCCGGCGCTGTGAGGGTCTCTCAGTGGGTCTAAGACAGGCATCAGGGTCCGGCGTGACTAGTGAAGGATATTTATTCTAACAATAATGGCTATATATGACCCACCGCTGGCCACCCTCCGGCCTCTTAGGAAAGCACTAGCATTTAGTCTCCAATTCCCGCAAGCCCAAATAATTGCAGTGGGAGATTTCAATGATATAATGAACAGGGAATTGGATGGATCTCCCCCCACTACCGGCAGACCCACCCGTTAGCTAACCACTCACGGGTGCCGTGGGCCACTCAGACCCCCCCCCTACAGAAAACTCTGTGGAAACAGCCTTTTGAGGCAGAGTGAGAAGTCTGCCTGAAAAGGCTGTTTTCACATAGTTAGAAAGTAGGGCTATAGATTCCCTTACCTACTCTGTCAGGAATTCACACAGCAGAGAGGGAGGGACTTCCTGTCTCCCACACACACTCACAATCTGAGGCTGTGCTCACTGGCGGCGCTGTGCAGGAAAAGCCTTAGGAATGCCATGTCAGCCACCCATTAACTTTCTGGTCAGTCATTTCTTTATATCTTGGGCTGTGGAGCACATATAGAGGTGGTTGATGGCTCGTTTTAAAGGTAGGAAACTTGTATGGAGACCACAATTCCCCTTAAAAATAGTGCTTCTTCCCAAAATACTATACTCCCTTCAGCATAGCATGACATATATACCACCAAAGTTCTTCAGATGGAGAGCCTTCTACTCTCATTCCTGTGGGGATAGGGCAATTTCCATAACTACTACCTAGCTGGCCAGCTTAAATATTTCACGGAATGGGTAGTGCCCCCCCCACCAGACCCTCAAGATACTCCTCCCCCCATATCAACATATGACACAGAAGAATTACTATTTGCCTATCTCCCATCTCTGCCGCTAGCCTTTCTAGACTCACCAATCAACGCCATTGTAGGAGGTGGCACCCCCTTGCATATTCAACAACATAAAATCTGGCAAGAAATAAACAAAATGTACAATATAAAATCACCACACGAAGACTCCCCCTTGTGGCACAACACCAAGTTTCCTGAACTTGCTGCATTTGCCTCAGCTAAACTATGGGAAAATAGACATTAAAAAAGGCATTACACTATTCTCACAAATAACTCAAAACAATAAGCTGTTACCCTTCACTGAGCTACAAGAACGCTTCTACCTGCCTAAATCGTTCTTCTTTAGATATGTACAGCTACAGCATTGCCTCACTATAGAATTTAGAGGGCAACAAATACCGGTGAGCTCCCACCCCATAATACAACTACTTAAATTTAAAGGAAAGAAGCAACTGATCTCATGGATATACAAACAGCTAACACTCCAAAAAACCACTCCAGAAATAGAAACAGTAGTATCTAAATGGTCTAAATATATATCTGAACTGTCAATGGAACACTGGACTGAATTATATGAGTCCCACCTACATGCCTTGCAATCAGCCAACAATAAATTGATACAGTTTTATGTAATACACCAAGCATATCTCACCCCCCTACGTATGGCACGAATGTCCCCGAGATATAGCTCAGAGTGCCCCAAATGCAGAGAACAAGATGCAGATTTCTGGCATTTGATATGGCAATGCCCGGAGATCCAGGAGTTCTGGAGCAAAATAATGGGGATCTTATCCGATATCTTGCACATTGCGATCCCTAAAGATCCCTCTATGTGTCTATTGGGCATCATGGATGAAGATACTTGGTCTAGACCTTAGGTTATATTATTAAGAGAACTTCTATTCTATGCCAGGAAAGTAATAATATTACAGTCGATGGCACAACAACGAACTATAAACAATGGGAAAATATTATCTCAACAAATGTAGCCTAAATCCAAATAATATAAAAAGGTAGAGGCTGCCTTATAAATTTCAGGCGGTCTGGAATCCATGGCTAGAATACTCTGGAGCTATAATATAAAGTGACCTTGGATAAGAAAGTACAACCGATAGCCTTAACCCACGGACACAACTAACATTACCACATAGGGTACCCCCACAGCTAAATCCTGAGCAGACACGAGAAGTAACAGCCTTCTATCTTACCACCTGGTTCTCCTCTTCCACTCCCCCTTTATAAGTTGAGAATTATCTTGCAGTTGTACTGTGCTATAAGTGTATTTAAATAAATACCGGCTATATATGCATTGTTACAGATAAAAATTATTGTTTATTAATTTTATTGAATGTTAAACAGCAAAAGATATAATGTATAACTCTATATTTCTATGTTAAATTTTATCAATAAAACCAACAGTTAAAAAAAAAAAAAGTTGGCCATACACATGCGATTTTCACACCGATTCCCATACGCGGTATGGGGATTGGTCCGCCGTGTGGCCATACACAGTATGATCGGATCAGCCAATACCGACCGACAGATATTTTCTGTTGTTCCCCGGCACTCCAGTCAGGAACAGCCCTTACAAACTGATGATAATGGGTTAATCCTGTCGTTCCCCAACAAGATTTACCCATTATCGTTTGACTATGTAAAACAAATGTATTCCCTACATTAAATATCAAAAGAATAAATCTACCATACAAGATATTACGACTTAAACTGTATAAAATAAAAAAAATCTCCCAGTAACTTAAAGAGATCTATGCAATATTATATATTATATAAAAAGAAATAAGAATATGAAGTCAACTCAGTATTCCCTGAAATGTGGCCTCGTGCTTTTATATGGTCATGGAACTCCTTAATAACTTAAGATCCTTATATTAAAGGGAATGTCCACCCCTTCCCCAACTTTTTGCCAAATAATAGTTCTCCTTCCCCCAGCCGCAACCTCTATAAAAGATTTGTTAGAAAGTGCTCCGGTAGTTACTATAGTTCATAGTACATGGAACTGCAAGCACGGAACGGGACCAGCAGCCGCGTCTGTGATTAGCTGAGGGGCAGCCAATCACGGACGCAGCTGCCGGCTGCACAGAATGCCGGGGGAGAGAGGGAAAGTAACTATCGGGGCACTTTCTAACAAATCTTTTATAGCGGTTGGGGCTGGGGGAAGTAGAACTATTATTTGGCAAAGGGGTTTGTAACTAGGGGGAGGGATGGCAAAACGGGAGGGAGAGGGAGGGGGGGAGGGCTTCAGTGCACATGTCAAATTTCTCCAGGAGGGGAGACAGGAGGCAGAGTCCTATATGGACTCTACAGTACTCCTGGTGGGCAGTTTTTTTGACTTTGGGGGGGATTACTGGAGAACCAGCATAGGATTTGGGGTGGACATGCCCTTTAAATGGTGCATTATACCTTATAATAGTGATGTTGAACCATGGCACTACAGATGATTATTAACTAAAACTCACAGCATGCCTTAGCTGTATTCTGCAACCAAGGAACTGCTCGGTGTCTAAACATGGATACACATATGGCAATCTTTAAAAAATGACAGACAGAAAGAGTCTGTTTGTCATTTTCTATGGATCGCGCTACTCACAGCCCCGAGCGTTTTCCCTATGTAAAGCATAAGGAGCATGCTCTGGACTGCAGCCAACTCCCTATACTTTAAAGAGTGTGCCCATCCCCCCCAAAAATGTTTAATATGTGGCAGAAAATGGTTGAGTTTAGTTTCTCGACCATTACAAGGTTTATATATCTGAAAACTCTCCCCAAATATACTTACCAGCCTTCATTACCTCACTGCCTTCTGCTTGTCTTCCATGCTTAGCCAATCACAGGAGCTGATACCGGTTCAGCCCCTTCTGCTTGTCTTCTGGAAAAGGCACGGAAGAAAGGCAAAAGGCAGCGAGGGAACGAGGGCTGGAAAGTACATTTGGGGAAAACGTTCAGATATATAAACCTCCCGTGGTCAAGGCTTGTGCCCATTTCCTGCCACATATTAAAGAAAAAAATTTGGGGAAGTGGACATACCCTTTAAGTACAGGGAGATGACCGCAGCCCAGGGAAATTTTCAGAGCATTTCTGAACAATGCAGAGGCTGATAGTGAACGTCCGTTGGCCTCTGGAGTGCTCGGTAATGCGCTACACACGCTAAGAATAAATGCCAGATACCATTGGATCCAGCAGTATCGGCCCTTTATCAAAGAGGTGTGTACCCACCTTTAGTTTCCCTATATATTAAACTGTAAGGGGAGCATTATTTCTCATGTTATCTGTTGAACATTTTCTATATTAAATTATAATTTAAAGATTGAATGACTATCAAAATTAGACAACCGCATTGGCAGCATGTGTGCTGCCTATGAAAAACTACCAAATCGATCTGAAAAACTACCAATCAGAAAGACAGATCAGTAAGATGTCTTTCCACAACTTACATACACAACTTAAACACAACAGAAGATTGAAACAGACAATAACAGCTTGTTTTAGCTCCTAAATACATTTACTTAGAAACGCCCATTCCTCGCTCAGAAATAGAGCGGTTGTACGAGCCTTAAGCGCTTCCATTGTGTGATTGCGATTAATAGACAAAAAAGGAGGGAAGCAATGAAGGTATAATTGTCTTTAATTACAATCATACATCTTCACTTTTTTACAGTAACAATGTTAGCTTTTTGAACTAAGGAAAGAAAAACTAAAATTATAAATATCAAACCCCCTAAAGAAACTGTAAATAAGCTTCAATGATGACAGCTACTGAAAAATATTTATTTTGTCTTTGCATTTCCTTTCGATGGAAAACAATACCAGGAGCAAATGTGTTGAAATCCAATAAACAAATTAAAACTTTACAGTTCAAAAGGGCTGATTCGCTAAAATCAGTCAAAAATGTGATCTTCTATTCAAAGAGGCATGAATAAAAAGACAAAAAAGGTATGCTAATATGCAAAAAAGAAAATCTACTCAAGAACTTACATGGTTTAAAACACTATTTAATATTACTATATATTGTAAACCTCTATACCTATAATAAACAAAGTTAACTACTAAAAAAGAATAATAAAGAATTTAGAACTTTTTAATTTACTTAAAGGGCATATCCACCCCCAAAACTAAAATTTGACCCACTACTGGCCCCACTGTGTAGTTTTAAAAAATCCCTGCTCCAAACTGTTCTCCTGCAGTGTCTATTCAAAGTCCCAAAAAGTGAAGAGTAGGATCTGTCTGTGAGCCATCCGGTCCCTGCTGCTTCCTTAACCTCAGTAGGGACAGTGACATGCCCCTTCCCCCCTCCCTTCACCCCCCAACCGCCAAGTCTGTATGTTAAAAAAAGATTCAGAACTCTACTTGCAGTCTTTCGTTCCCCCGGCATTCCGCATTGCTGGCAGCCGCGTCTGTGACTGGCTGTCTCTCAGCCAATCACAGAGGCAGCTGCCAATCTGGCCCCCAACTTGCAGTTTCAACAAGCAGAGGGCCAAGATCAGAGTGGCTGGGGAGTGAAGGCATGTAAGTACTGTTCTGATCCTTTTTTTTTAACAAACAAACCTGGCAGTTGGGGGTGGGCTAGGGTCCTCTACATTATATAAAGTTGATTTTTAGGGTGGAGAAGCTTTTTGAATGCCTAGATGACTTAGATCTTTTGTTTTTACTTTGCAAGGGTTTATTTAAATAGTTGCAAATTGGTAGACATTTCATAATGATGGGCCATTATTCTGGAAAGGCATGGGAGTATTCCTGGAGCAACACAAACCAGTTATAGGATCCTTTACAATAAAAAAAAAAAAAGATATACTTACACGGGTTATTACTTCAAATCCTAACTCCTCTTGCTGGTTTATTTTTAAATCTTGGATTGCATCACCCAAAAAGTCTGCCATTTCTTGAGGTGGTCTGCGTTGAGTAACAGAATCAGAACCTCTTAGAGTATCAAAAAAGTAGTTTGTAACTTTAGAAAAGCTTGCCATGGTGGCAGTATAAGGGTCTTTCTTTATTTTCTGCATTGTTTAAAGGGAGAAAAAGCATTCATGTAATTCAACTTGTGGTAGACAAAAAATATAATGTATAGTATGCATATTATTACTTAAAGGGGAACTGTGGTCTCCAGACAAGCTCTTAAACGAAAGGTCAGGTCCCTACCTTTAAAATGAGCCATCAACCACCACTCTAAGAAGAAATCTCTGATCAGAAAGTTAAGGGGTGGGAGGATGACAGATGACATTCCAAAGGCTGATCCTCCATCTCGCCGCCGGAGAGTACAGCCTCAGACTTCACAGTGTATGAAGGAAACAGGAACTCACTCTTCCTACCTTCTGTGTGAAGATACCAGGAGAAAAGTTAAGGGAATTACAGCCCGCAACATTACCCCGTCTCCTCCCACTTGTGAGCCCTATGGCCTTGCCCACTCACAGGCCCCATGTCCCCTCCCCCACTCAGACAAAGTTTGAAATTGCTGATTCTGACTGCCTGTAAAGGGCTGTTTTCACACAGTTTTCTGTAGTGGGGGTATGGGTCTGGGGCATGATTGGGGAAGGGGCACAGAATGGCAAGTGGGCAGGGCCATATAGCAGTGAATGGGCAGGATGAAGTGGGGCTGCAAAGGAAAGGGCCATGGGGGGGCGCCATGGGGTCTATGAGTGGGATGGGGCCCATGAGTGGGAGGGACCATGGGGCCGAGGGGGGCCTAAAAGGGGAGGAGGAGACACAGGGAAGAGGGATTCACATGCAGGAAGAAGGAAGTGCAGGGGATCTGGTGATGCTTCTACCATATCACACACAAAAATGTAAATATCTTTAAAACTATGTTAAAAAAAAAAATGAAAGTAAATTGCAAAAATACTCAGGAAAGCAATTCCTGTCAATTAACCTAAAGTCATTTTTGGACCATAGTTCCCCTTTAAAGTGCTACCACCAATTTTCATCATACTATGAGGCAAACTAGTTGACTGTACAATCCGTCAAGTCTGTATGTGTGTACTTAAAGGGCAAGTCCAACCCCCCCAAAGTAAAATTTTGATTTAAGCTAATTACCCACCCAAACCTAGACGTCACAAGGATTAAAACCCTTCTGTGAGGTTTCCGAGTACTTACCAGCATTCGTTAACTTGGCTGTCATCTGATGTGATTGGCTGAGACTGAGGTCTCAATGATCTGCTGAGACATTGTGTATCAGCCAATCACTGACACTGCTGCCGGCCCGGCCCCATCTGCCGTGCACGGAAAAGGCACAGAGCAGCAGCAGAAGACAGGTGAGGGGACGAGTGCTGGTAAGCATAGTTAGAAGCCTCGCAGAATAGTTTAATCCTTGCGAGGTCTAAGTTTGGGGGGGTAATTAGCTTAAATCTAAATTTTAATTTGGGGGTGGACATGCCCTTTAAACTGATTTTTTAAAAAAAAAAATATTATGTATGCAAGTCCACTTCCAACCAGGTAATTCCAGGTATGGTATCACAAGTATATCCAATTCAAGATCCTGGGCACTTTGAATTTCATAAAACGATTTTTAATATAAGATAATCAAAGGTTCGGTGCTTCACAGTGCCACTTCATCTAATAAAAATCATTTTATGAAATCCAGTGCCCAGGATCTTGACTTTGACATACAAAAAATATAATAAATAGACAAATGGAAAAAAGAGGCACATACTAAATGGATTAGCTACTTTGGCAAGACTAAAATAATTTCTATGCATTCACAATGCCTCATATCTACAGCCCTACCTATATGATTTACGCAGACCATACAATGGCTGTGCAATGGTGAAGGGGATTGAGGTACTTCCAATTAAAGTTGATCGAAAGTGTGGCATCTTATCTTGAGCAGAGGTAAAGTAGGAATAAAAAAACAGTAGCAGATCTAAATCTGTAATACTCTCCTTTTAGAAATCGAATCAATAAAGTACAAGCCAAATACATCACAAATTATATGTGTGACAATCTTATATTTAACAAATTGGGAGCAACAGTGGAATCTATCCTTGTAAAAATAACTCAAGATACGTAGCTGAGTGATTTTTATAAGAATATATCCCCTGCAATAAAAACGTCTGATAAACACAGACCAGACTTTCTCTTAATACAGAGATCCTTTTCTCAGTCGTTCCTTTAAATTCCTTCTCTCAACCTCACCCTTGAAATTCTCATGTCAGCTGGTGCAAGTAAAACTAAGCAGAGGGTGCAGAGGAAGTTGTCAGTATACTGACATGGGCGCTCTACTAAGTTTCTGCTGCACCTGCTGATGGTAGGATTTCAAAGGTTCTGGTGAAAAAAGAAATGGCTGAGAGAAGGATCTCTGTGGTAAGTAAAATTCGGGTCTGGGTTTATCCATCTTCTTTATTGCTGGGTTTGACAGGGATGGTGCTGGTTAAAGGGGAGAGCAGAACAAAATGTAAGGAGAGCAGGAGAATTCCAGAGAACCTGCTATAAAGGAGGATGTCCATTAAGAAGTTTAAGACTGGTATGTATTCATTAAAGGGCATGTCCACCCCCAACTACTGGCCCCACCATGTAGTGTAGTTTAATCCTTACCTCACATCCCAGCTCCATAGGGTTCTCCTGTAGTCCCCCCCCAAAGTCCCCAAAACTGCCCACCAGGAGGCTAGGCAGAGAGTCCATATAGGACTCGCCTTTCTACTGCTGCGTACTGCAGCCCTTCTCCCCCTCCCTCTCCCGATTCCCTCCCCCTAGCGAAAAATGTTTAATACATAAGATTCCCCCTGGGCTATTCCAACCGCTATATTTGTATCTTTATAAAGCTCCCCAAACTTTACTTACCTCTCCTCTTTCCTCCGGCGAAGTGAGCTGCCGGCAGCCTCGTCCGTGATTGGCTGCCGCTCAGCCAATCACAGACGCGGCTGCCGGTCCCGCCCCTCTGCTTGCATTTTCTCGCAAACAGAGGGCCGGGAGCGCGGCGGAGGAAAGAGAGGAGGTAAGTAGAGTTTGGGGGACTTTCTAAAGAAACAAATATAGCGGTTGGGGCTGGGAGCCCTTGGGGAATCATATATAAAAACTTTTTTTGGGTGGACATACCCTTTAATCTCATTTATTACAGGGCTGACAGGGGATTACCTCTGCCTTTATATGGTCAGGTTACACAATAACCTTATATTACACTTTAAGGAGTGCGTTATCCCTTATATAAGGAATAGCTGTTTTTATAATAAGTTCAGTGATGTTAGTTTTCAATTACAATTACCTACACAGCTCAATAAATTATTAGTATGACTTTAACGTGGAATTTATGGAAGCTGTGTGTGTTAAAGGAGAACTAAACCCAATTTTTTATACTCCAGAATCTGAAAACACCCCCCCTAAAAACACCAATAAACTATAAAATGCCACTTTAGTAAACTCTGTTAAAGTAAATCAAAGACTGTTAAGAACTGGATGAAGTATCTGTATGTATGTGTAGTGTCAGACCACACCTCCTGACCTCAGTCACATGCTTCCTTGCTTTATCTGTCCTGTAAAAGGATTGGCTAGATATTATTAATGGGTGTGACCAACTGTAACAAGTTTGTGCCATAGCTAAGGACTGAGCATGTGCAGAACATAATGGTCGTTGATCAGACTGTGTGATATTAGAATGCTGAGAAGTAAAGCACAAACCATATGTTATTTAGATAAATTTCCCAGCGCCTGTATCAAAATGAGAGGTAAGACACAGATACTGGTTTTATATCAAGGTGTTCTGCCTTCTGGTTCAGTGTTGTTCTGTGGCTTTAGTTGCCCTTTAAGTAAAAGTCACCAATGCAGCCACACTAAAGCCAAATAATATAGTAATTAGGGCCATTTTTGTGACAATTTAATGCCAGATACATACTTGGCCGAGATAAGGTACTGCACTGGTACCGCAAGAGGAAAGGTAAGTATCTTAAAAAACAAATTAATTAAGTTTTGGAAACAGGATTGCAGCCTTATCTCACCCAAAAGTTAATATTTCATGCTTTCAATCTTATAATAGTAGGAATATTTTCTTTTCAGAAATTAGTTTAAAGGGCATGTCCACCCCCAAAACTAGAACCCCCCAACTACTGGCCCCATCATGTAGTGTAGTTTAATCCTTACCTCACATCCCAACTCCATCTGGTTCTCCTGTAGTCCCCCCCCAAAGTTCCAAAAACTGCCCACCAGGAGCTAGCAGGTCCTATAGGACACTGCCTGCTACCTGGCCTCCCGGAGATTCCTGCCATGCGTGCTGCAGCCCTTCTCCCCCCTCCCTCTCCCTCCCTCTCCCTCCCGTTCTACTATCCCTCCCCCTAGCACAAATCCCCCTTAATATTCTGCTCCCCCATGTCCCCACCGCCAACCGCATGTTTTTTTTTTTAAAAAAGCTCCCCAAACTCTTACTTACCTCTCCGCTTTCCTCCGCTGCACTGAATGACCGGCAGCCGCGTCCGTGATTGGCTGCCGCTCAGCCAATCATAGACGCGACTGCCGGTCCCGCCCCTCTGCTTGCATTCTCGCAAGCAGAGGGCCGGCAGTGCGGCGGAGGATCGAGGGGAGGTAAGTAAGAGTTTGGGGGGCTTTTTAAAAAAACAAAACATGCGGTTGGGGCTGAGGGACATGGGGGAGCATGATATTAAATTTTTATTTTAGGGGTGGACATAGCCTTTAATCGTACCAGTCCAAACTTATCCTCTGCTTTAAATTATGATGTACTAGTAAAATGTATCAGGCCACATTAAACACTCACTTGTAATAAATTGTATGCTGGCTCTTCAAGAAGGTTTTCAAAGGACTGGGACACACTCTTGTTCTGGCAATTTACTAGAAGTATTCTGCAATCCTGATCAGATCTGCAAATAAAATACAAATTAGAACCAAAATCAATTTGTCTTGTTAAAAACATGTCTGACTGGCAGCTGATTTTGCCTGCCTAGTTATCTTTATGTTCATGAAAATAAAACAGAAAAATATCATCAAGCAAGATATTCTTGGTTTCATCTTGATTAAAAATTTTACATCACATGAAGTCCACTGAAGGCCATCCATTTAGCAACAAAACTTTCCAGTATGTCTGATGACAAAATCAGACCATTTTTTGGGTCAAATTTCATTGATGTGAACTTTAAGTATCTTTTGTTCGTAACATTAGATGAATGTGCCCTTACTTCACAATAAAGCAGAATATTGACAGGGTTGTCCAGGCTCCTTGGGGTCTCACAGGAGAAGCTTAGTTAATGCAAAAGCATTTAAAAGCCTTAGTTAAAGGAGAACTGTGGTACCCTTTATTAAAACGAGCACACATCTACATGCTTATAGCTACAGTCTATCCAAAGTTACTAGCTACAGTCTATCCAAAGTTACAGCAGTATAATGGGTGTTTTTTACTGCTAGCACTGTGAGCTGGGACATCATCAGTGCCACTTCTCTGCACCCAAGTCTCAGGTTTGAGCATGTCCACTTGTATCATCAGCTGCATCTTAAGCCCTGACTCCAAACGTCTTAATCATTTTTAAAGGTGTCCATAAGTAGAGGAAAGGATATAGAATGGTTGCAGGTCTGTAACTAGCTTCATAAAAAGAGTTTTTTGGAGGGAAAGCCTTTTTACACTGCTTATCATATGCCTGACTTAAGACAGACAGGACAGGCATGGAAGTACAACTTTACAAGCCTACAACTTGCATGTTTGGAAGATATGAGAACTCTTTACAATAGAGTGCACTTGTATGGAGACCACAGTTACCCTTTAAACTTATTGCATGCACATACTCATGCACAAAAAAAAAATATTTTATGTTGGCCATATTTGTATCCTTTTGCAATTGTTACAGATTCATACATATTTTAATGTTTAGCGAGTCTTGTCTTTACTGTCACAAAAATCCTTTAGATTTGTAATATTTAATGATGCTTTAAAGGGTAACTATAGGAAAAAAAACTATAAATAAATACATGTACACTACCAACTGTTAGGTATGAATGTTGCTGCATTCCTTCAATGCAGTACTTGTTTTTCTAAGGTTCAGTATCCCCTCTCCATCAGACATGACTTTCTGTTAAATCAAGAATGCTCAGTAATCACTATGCATTAGCTTTAAAAATAGGGGGTAGTTAATAAAAAAAAACTGAGGTGGTTGGGAAGAATTATTGTTTCCAGTAATGGGCAATTTAAAAAAAAATAAAAAATCAGAATAGATTCCCTTTTTTATCCTGAAAATATGGCAGTTTTTTGTTTTTGCTTTTTATAGAACTCTAGTTCTAAATTAATATCATAACACTGCCACATAACCACTACTTTTTCAATTAATTATTATTTAAAAAGCATGAATTTGCATGCTAGGATGAAAAAGTAGATACCCCCACCTTTTTTACTCCGGCTTTCAAGACACCATCTAAAGGGTATACTAATACAGGAATTGCATTCCTCTGTGTGCAGATTTAATGTCACAATGCCTGGTGCCAAGCTATGTACATTAAAGTAGAACTATAGCGTGTATAAAGTTGTTTTTTTTAAAAACTGTTAATATTTACCTTAGGCAGGGAAGTAAATTTGGTAATTCCTACCTCCCAATATTGTTTCTGTGAGGAACACCAGCACAAAGAAAACTCATTCTGCCAGTCTTCCTCCTGGCTTCAGCACTATTTCTAATTCAGGAAAGTCCATGGCTAACCTGGCAGATAAAAACTCTATTTAAGCTCCTCAACAAAACCATACTGGGAGGTAGGAATAACCAATCCTACCTTCCTTGCCCCAGGTACTTTTACGTTTTAAAGAGTTCATATTTAGAGCATAGATGTCTTTTAAAATCATTTGCCCTATAGGTATTGTGCATCTACCAAAAATCCTTTGCCCTATAGGTATTGTGCATCCACTAAAAAATTAAGTTAATTATCTTTTAGCTTTTATGCTTTTCTACTAACGAAGTGAAAAACTATTTGCATTAGAAACAAAGTAGAGTACACAGTGCATGTGGTATCAATTACACAATGTGGTTAGGTTTACTTCCTGAGCAATGAAACCTGATGGAGCGTGTCCCTTCTTGTTTGTTCTTGTACCTAGTGCATGTCCCATAATGCACCTCCTGTACCCACTGGGTACTGCACATGCACAATAGCCATGCCTTAGGGATTGACGATAAATAGCAAACTCATCTCTATTTTGCATGTATATTTACTCATCAGAACTAATTAATACAGCACCTACATTAAATTAAAAATATTAACGCCCTTTCATGTACGCTTAAAACTGTGCATATAGATTTTAAAAGAGCAAGCATGCTCTTTTAAATGGATATTTTTAAATATAGTTATGGTGGCTTAATTTTTCTAGTAGGTAAGCTCAACAAAGAAAACCTTTTCTGGTTAACTTTAAGGTCAAAGGATCTTGTTTTGGGTGTCCCTGGGTAAAACATACTCTCCAAAAATTACCTTTAAAGGATATGTACACCTTAAAAAAAATGTTATTGGCAAGCTTTTGTCTTAAGTTATCAAACATTTTTCTTCTATCCCCCCAGAGCCAACCTTAATTGCATCAAACTTGCTGGCTTCTGCCTCATGGATAATGGCATCTGCAGCTCCACCCTGACGAGATCTCCTGGCTCATCCTGCTTCCTTGGTCTCCAAAAGTAAGTTCTGGTCACACCACACGTGACATTACATAACTACGAACCGGCGCGACCGTGTGCGCGTGAGGTCATCGTGCCTCAGCCAAACATGACATGGCGCAATTACGTCACACACACGCATTGTCGTGTGCGCACTAATGTCAGGAGCACAAGGTGCGACCAGAACTTACCTTACTGCTGGCTCCACTGTGTAGTGTTAAAAAAATCCTTATCTTTCTTCTCTGTTCCTTATAGTTGTCCTGCAGTGTCTATTTAAAATCCAGAAAACTGAAGAGTAGAAACCTGTGTGGAATCCGATTATATCTGCCCCTTCCCTGTGTCTTGTTAGGAATGTGTAGTTTAACCATTAACAAATATTATACTATCCATGTTTTGTTGGAATATATTCATTGCCCCAAACGATGCATTTTTTATATTGCTTAAATGACTTTGTTCAGTAAGGGGTAGGCCACACTGGCACAAATTTTAAGTGTTCCCAACTGCGTTTTGCAATGTTAGCTCATGAGAATTGCATGCTTGTGCATTTTAATGTGCATGGCCATTCTATGTAATGTTCTGCGATCCATTTTTAAAGCACATGCAATCACCATTTTTTAGCATATTATTGCAAAAATTGCAGCACTAACTGCATGGTAATGCTTGTGAAACATGCTATATTGTGATTGCGCTTTTTTGCAACATGCATTAGAAAAGCAAATGTGGGTAAAGTAGTGAAAATGTTTCACAATCCCTAAGGAAATGAGAATAACTTACCCGAGCATGTCTAACACTAGAAAATGGAGGTACCTAACAGTTTTCAAAAACTTCAGATGGATATAGTCACTTTAAAACTACAGATGAATCTATAGGTCAGTAAATACAGCGTAATGTGTTATGTGCAGCATTTCTAGTCTTCAAGCCTAAAGGTTATTCTTCCACTGTAGTTCCCCTCAATTATCTTGATTTATACTGGCCTGTCTGCATTACTATTTATGTTAATTCTGGTGCCCAGCTATATTCCAACAGTCAGATATTACTCTCCTGAACTAAATGCAATCATACTGATATAATCAGCAATTGTTTTGGTAGGGGTACAGAATGAAATTTTCCATTTTGCTTGTACTAGCTCAACATTCAGTATTATTAAAGAGAGAGATATGATCTTTAATATGTTTTTTTTTTTTATCTTCCAATGCAACAGGATGGCATGAAATTATGAGCTGAGAGGAAATCAAACACAAGATTTCATGAATAAAGTCAGCACCCAAAACTTAACAGAAGAGAGGGTTCAAACACATTTCTCCATAAACAAAAAGCAGATAATAAGAGGGAGGCTATTCTTAGCAGTTGACTATTGTTTATAATGGATACTTTCAGATCATTTAGGATCATTTTTTTTAATAGTTACATTATCAACTTAAAAACATTATTTCTTAAGTCCCCAAAACATGTAATGCTGCCGTGGAACCTTTTGAAAATGCTATCCTATTTTGTTTTTAGTAAATTTGCTTTAGCCCAGTGAAATTTTCATTAACACACTTAAAAAGATCTGTTCTTTCTGGTCAAAAATGTGAATTGAGTCAGATTTTAAGAAGTTTATTTATTATAATAGTCTCTTCTGACAAAAATAGTGGTGCTTGTATAAACATGCTAAAATGCTACCATGGAGATTAAAGGACAAACAACAGTCATAACTAATGAAAATTTTTAGACAGAAATCAGTTTTTCCTGAAATTTATATTTTTATACTGTAAAGAGGAATTTTTCGGAGAGTATATAAAAACCCTTAATAGCAAAAGTCCAAAACACTCTAGTCTTAATCATAACACGTTTATTAAGCATCCAAATATGATATAACACATGTAACATTTTGATGTCCTTACATCATCAGACTTAATCCTCCACTGTAGAAAACAGCTTTAAACAGACATGAGCATATGAATCTAGAACACCACCTAGTGTTTTTTCCCCGATGTTACAATGTATATTATTCAACATGGCAGAAAAGCAGAAAAGTAACAATTATTACAAAAAAATTATAGCAAGTGTTAGGCTGGGGCTCCCAACAGCATCACCCAAAAGCATGCACAATTGAAATGCTTCACAATGGCGGTCTTCCGTGTACATGCTCTTCCGGTAATTTTACACTATTGGAGCGCATGCGGAAAAATTGTGATTCCCATAGCGCACGGAAGCACAACGCATGTAGTGGGGCAGCTCCAAAAGGCTACCACACAGACACGCACTCTCACTAGTGTAATCACAGGCGCATAGAAATAAATCACTGGGCCCCATAGCAACATTTTGGATGGGGCCCTTTCCCTTACCCACAAGAATAAAAACCTTAACTGCACCCCCTCATGTTTTCTAGACCTCCCCCTCGAACAAAATGTGTTTCTAGGTTACCCCATAAAAAGTGTCCATTAAAAAAAACTTATTACTGCCATAGCTACCTTTCTATCAAATAGAATGAGTGTGTACTTACAGACACTAATGGCTTCATATACACATATGTAGACACAAACACGCATGGATTTTTTTAAAAAATACACATAAAAATTACTTCTGTCATTATTATAAGTGTTTCTTAATTCTAACCATTTAATCAAATAGAGACCATCTTGCAAAGTAAATCTTCATACCTTGAGCAGGAAAGAAAAACTGAGATCTTAAAAAAAAAACAAAAAAAAAACCATATACTGAGATTTCTGTTTCCTAGTCACTGTCATGGCAGCAGTCACCAAATGGGTAAATCCCCTGCAATGCAACTGGACAGGAAATTAAAAGAACAAGTATAAAAGTCCCCACCCCTATCAGCATCTTGTCTTGTTTCCGAAGCATAAAATGTCAAAAATAACAACAAGAATAAAAAAAGGGTGAGAAAGCTTTGGTGACTGCTGCCATGACAGTGACTGGGGAACAGTAATCTCGGTAAGTATGTGATTTCCTGTTTTTCCCAGTTCACCATGGCAGCAGCACCAAATGGGATATACCAAAGCTCAAATAATGGGAGGGCAAAAGTATGCTGCTAAACACACAAATTTTATTATCTGCTACAACAGATTATAGGACTTTTCTCCCAGATATAGTCTCTTCAGAAGCCATAATGTCCATTTTATAATGCCAAATAAAAGAATTGATTGAAGCCCATTTTGGCTTATTGCATATAAGGTCTTTTGATGCTTTTGCTTCCGCCGCCCAGGAACAGGCCAGGGCTCTGGTAGAATGCACTTTCAACCCCTCAGGCTGTTATCTTTTGGCTGCGCTAGTCCTGACAATGTATTGGACCATGTGTCAGAAGATTGTCTTGGACTATCAGTTTCACTGGTGGTTCTCTGGCTAATGCCAACAGAAGAGGATACCATGGTCTCCTTGGCCAATTTGGTATAATGGCTATGACACCTTTGGCCTGAGTCTGTATTTTTTCCAATACTTTCCAAATTAGAGGAATGGGGGGAAACACATACAATAGACCTCTGCTCAATCCTGCTGAAATGCATCCACTGCCAAACATCCCTGACAAGGAAAACGGTTGTAAAACTTCTGGCACTCTGTATTTTCGCCTGTGACCATCAGGTCCACCTGAGGTTGGCCCCATTTGCACGCAAGCAAATGGGGCCATTTGGTGTAAACTCCATTCCCCTTCTAGATTTTCTTCTCCTGCTATATGGAGGGCCACTAGATCCTGTAGATTTTGTTCTGCCCATTCAAAGATTTCTTCTGCCTCCTTCAAGAGGGATTCACTCCTTGCTTGCGAATATAGGTCACTGTTGTGGTATTGTTGCTTTTTATCAGAACATTTTGATCTTGAAGGTCTTCCTGAAAACCCGTAAGTGCCATCTTTACTGCTTTTAACTCTAAAAGATTTGAGGAACCGACCTCCCTGTGCCAGCAACCTTAGATGTAGCTGTTTCGCAACCCGTGGCAGGCGTGTCAGTCGTAAGGGAGACATTGAAGGGAAGCGTCTGCCTATATTTTCTGGAAGACACCACCAGTTAGATCTTGCTTCACTTTGAAGGGAACCGAAAGTAGTCTGTCCATCTCCTGATGAGGCCTCTTCACTTTTGACAGCAGAAAGTTTTGCAGAGATCTGATGAATTAGATGAATTGTCGCCGCCATCAGACCCAGTATTTTCATGATGGTCTGGACTAAGGCTTGAGATTTTCCTCTCAAATCCTGAACTGCCTGAATAATCTTCTGTTGTCTTACCACTGGTAAGCTTACCCTGTTGAGATCTGTCTGGAACATGGCACCCAAATACACCAGTTCCCTTTTTTGGTACCAGGCCGCTTTCTTCCTGGTTGACAATCCAACCATGTTCTTGAAGAATAGCGATTACCATCTCTGTATCTTCCCTTGCCTTTTGTACCGATACTGCCACAATAGTATATCGTCGAAATAGTGGTATATAGCTATCCCGAGCTTTCTGATCTCTGCGACTAGGGCAACTAACACCTTGGTGAAAACTCTTGGTGATTGCGACAGCCCAAATGGCAGGCTGGTAAACTGAAGATAACCATTTCCCATTGTAAAACGAAGAAACTTTCTGGAGTTTACATGCACTGGAACATGTAGATAGGTATCATGTAGATATGCATCTTTTTGTTAAGAATTTAGACCTCTTGAGATCCAGAACTGGTCTGAGGGACCCTGAAGCTTTCTTTACCAGAAAGAGTCTTGAATAAAATCCCTTGGTTTGTTCTTCCTCTGGAACATATTCTATTGCTTCCATTTTCAGAAGTTGAGCCACATAGTCTTAATTGAGAGTCATCCCTTCTGGCTTGCTTGGATATCTGAAGGGAACAAAATGATTTCTTCGCAAATATCACAAATAGTTGAGGCCACGATCTCAGAAAAGTTTCTCAGCTGTCCTCCTACTATCTGGGCTGGCGAATCCCTATTGTTGTGGCGAAGAGGGACCACCGAAAGAGGATGCTCTTTTGCCTGGGCCGGCTATCGTTTGTCTCCCCGACTTCCAAGGGGTACGTCGGTTGCTCTCTTTCCCCAGTTTGTATGACCTTGGAAAACGAAAGGACCTATTTCTGAAAGGTGCTTAGTCAAACCTAGGTCTTTTTCCTCTGCAGTCTTGGGGCAAGAACACACTCTTCCCTCCAAGCGCTTTACTTAATGATGGTGTCCAATCTCTCTCCGAACAACATTTCTACTTCAAAGGGAAGGAGGCATAAGTTGGTCTTGGAGGAAGTATCTGCGAACCACGACTTCAGCCAGAGAGCCCGTCGTGCCAGAGCCATCAACCTTGCAAACAGATGGACCATATAAACTGAAGCCTCTGCGAAGAAGTCGACAGACATCCTAAAGTCTCCAAAAATTTCCAGGAGCTTTGAATATTTCACATTTGTTCCATCAGCCTCCTTGATATTTTGAAGCCAAAGTTTGATGGCCCGAGAAACCGAGGTCATAGCAATGGCTGGTCTACAGGTTGCTCCAGCAGCTGCATACGCCTTCCTGAGGGAAACCTTCATTCTTTTTCCATAGTCTCCCTAAATTCCCCTCCTCCCCTGGGACACGAAGTGAATTGGCAGAGATCGTAACAACTTTCTCCGGCAAAGTGATTAGTAGCAATAGAGATAGGCAGGAGAAAGTTGTTACGATCTCTGCCCATTCACTTCATGTGTCCCAGGGGAGATGGGGAATGCAGCCAGTAGAGGGAAAGCCAAGCCCTGCCCATATGTGCACCTCTCAGCATATAGAGCTGTGCAGAGAGGAGATGAATAATGACTGCTCCCTGGGTGTTATTTAACAGTCTATTTAAGTCTCAATAACTTTTGACCTCATCATGATAGAGAGGCAAGAGGGGGATTGTTTGAAAGGTAAGACAATTGCCTATGATTTAAAAGACTGTGTTTTTTCAGCACAGTTCCCCTTTAATCAAAGGGTGTAATGGAAAGGAAACAGCCTTCTAACAGCCGGAAAAATTTCATCCACAGTAGAGGCCTTTGGTGTTTCAGCAGTATCAAAGTTTGTATCAATCTCTGAATCTTCCTCTTCGTCTGACAGTGTGTTAGAGGGATCAGATAACACTGAATGTTCATCCTCCAAATAATCTGTTCAGCTGTGTGGTCTTACCACTTTTCTTCTTCAAAACTGCTTTCTGAATACATTGCATCAATGTTTCCAAAGAATGTTTAGTGGAAGGTGCAACTGATACATTTTCCTTAGCTTTTGTGGTGTCAGGCTGAAGTAAAGTAGCATCCAGAGATATTAGGCTGAAAGAAAAGGACAAGCCTAAGACACGGGTCACACTCTCTTTACATACTCACCCAGCTTACCTAGATCCCTTGGGGTGACTCTTTGCATTACTACCAGATTCAATGCTGAAAATGAGGCAAAGAAAGACAAACTAAGCAAGGGAAAACACAACCTATAGCCCTAGCAAAACAATCAACAACCAAGTATAAGTCTTTTATTAAAAACAGGGACAAAAAACATATATATATATAATATAATACAAAAATGTCGGCGGCACTCCGTAACAATAGGGATGATAGTGGGTGCAAGCTTCCAAACAGGCTCCGCAGTCCTGCCAAATATTCAATAGCAAATAGATACGAAGCAGCACTCCTCCATATAAAACACGTTTGTCTTTATTAAATTCTGTCACATGTCAAACAACAAGCGACGTTTCGGGCGTCACACGCCCGTTTCTCAGTAACATGTGACTATATATCAACATACATTTTTCAACATTATATAGTGTGTAGACAGGAAGTGACTCACAGCTTCTGCTACCATAGAGACCGTTAACCCTAGTGAGGAGTCCCAAGTTCTGAGCGACTCTAAGTATCAACCTCTCCCTATACTCCCCCACCTGGTGAGAATACAGATGACATTCAATCGTAAGAGGGCATACACCATATGTGTATCCATGCTGGTTAGAGAAATAAGTACAAATTGTAATCTTTATTTAACCCACTAGGGGCCAATGTTTTTAATTCTTTAATCCACCAAGTTTCTCGACATTTAAGTCTGTGTTCCCTATCACCCTGAAAGTTTAAGGGAACACTCTCCAATACCATAAACTTCATATCCCTCCCTCCATGTCCCTTTTCCACAAAATGCCTCGCTAAAGGCAAATTCACAAACCACAGTTCAAACAAAGACTAAAAAGCAAGCATTAACAACGTTTTAGATTTAACAGGGTTAATGAAAGCATCTATAAAAATCTTGGCTAAATCAATTGAATATTTAGTGCCAGAGTTTTCCTCATCAGAATCCTTTTTCGCTTGCAGAATCCTCAGCTTAAACCGATTTCAACCACCTTCAGTGACCTCAAAAGTTGTTTCAGGTACAACAAAATCAACAAAGTGACATAACAGATCTATGTAAATCATATATGATTAGACAGGATACCAGAAAGGGCTTTCAAACAAAAGAGTTTCAAGAAACATAAATGGAAATCAAGAGAATATTAAAATGAGGAAGAACATTTCAGTGTGCCAATATAAGTTTTATGTGAGTCCCTCTAGGACACAGATCCTGAAACGTATGGCTTCCAGATTTGGTAAACCTACACTCTCCCAGCATTCCTTGTTTTCTCTCTTTCACTTTGAGAATGTTTAGGTTTAATCCTTATTTACCACCCATCTTAAATTAATATTGCAACTATATTATTCGACTAGATACTTAATTGATGTTCTAGTATGTTTCTTATCTTGCAGATTTCCAAAAAACTGTACACATTTATGTCCTACATAAAAAATACAATGCTTAATTGAATACAAAACTACTGCATATACCGAGAAAAAAAAATCAAATGGCAGTTTTTAATAGACCCCCCCCCAAAACAAAAAAACATTTTGTATGCAACAGAACACCCCCCCCCAAACCTAGAACTGTTATACTTACAAAGCTGAATACCCTTTTCCACAGGCTGCACTTTTTCAGTCCTTTAGGAGATAACATTTATGTTAATATCCTGTCATTCAGTGCCTTGGTATGTCTCACCCGTCATGTTCATGACTGCAGCATATACTGGAAGGCTGGCTCGGAAGCTGAAAAAGATTGACCACAATAGAGCCGACCTGGTCTCAAAGCATGTTAAACTGATGCTGGAAATGTCTAGAAATGCTAGGAATTGCCAAAAGAAGGATGTGCATAAAGTTGCCGGTACTGTAGTTTTTTTGAAGTTTTGGGGTATTACTACATGTTCCCCAAAACAGTAAGTCCTTTCCTATTTATATCTTTTTTTAGGTGGAACCTTCACTAATGGGTTCACTTGCGGTTTTGGCATCTTTTACAGAACGAAGAAGGAGAGCGTATCTCACATTCTAAGGAGTATGTCAGCTTTTTAAGGTATTTGTGGTGTTTTGACTGCTTACAAACTTGATCTGGAGTGGACAATGCCCTAAATAATAAAAAAATGAAGATAAAATGTATGGCCTAAAGATTCGACATGGGATCCAGGTCTGACAACCGAACACCTCGTCTGAAATCGGAACGGATCGTCCAGATTTTGGGACTTCAGATTCGCATTTCAATGATTATCAATGTTTAAGGCTATTTCCGATCACTTTCGAAATAGCCTCGGACATTCGTAATCTCGGAAATACAAATCGGAAACTCACAAGTAGTCTCTGATCGTAATTTCGAGGATTATCGATGTTAAGGCATTTTCAAGAAAATAGCCCTCGACATTCATAATAATCGAAATATTGCCGCTACATTTTTGATTTGTCAGACTTCTAGATGTTACCGAGATACAGAAATCTGAAAATGGAACAAAACTCGTGAGTTTTTTCGGCCATCTCTATTAAAATATATAACTGCAAGAAGAACCGTTTAACTAGATAAACAACTTAAATATATTTATAAAATGGCAGAATAGTAAAGTGCTTTTTGTATACAGTATATTTTTCTAGAACATGATCTATACGACTTATTTAAAAATATAAAAACATGTTGCCCTATTTATAAAAAGTGTGTTGCCATTATTTTTAATTGTTTTGCCCCTACGGTAGTCCTATATTGATGGCAAATGACGTCCATCTATTCTAGTCTTAAACTTATATAGCACCCGACCTAATCCTTCCTCATCACGCAATTGGTACTGGGCCAATGCGAGGGGTGGTAACAGAACTTTACAATTGAAACAACGACAAAGTTAAATGACCACTTTTGGCATCATGGATTTGAAATAGTGATTACAATCGTATTTGTTTCGGTGGTTATCCTGATCTGTTATTATTGGGGTTTTTTTGTAGTTGGGATACTGGCTGATTTGTGTTTGGCTACCTTGATGTGTCCTTTATACATCTATACTCATTTTTGGATTAGAGACAACTTTAATAGGCATTTAGGGAAGTAGGTGATGCCCCACCCTCAACAAAATATACTTTTATAGTCTATTGGTTATCATTTTGACAAGCAAATTTTCTGGGGGTTCCTAAACCTATAGTAACAAATATAGTAATGGTGCCCTTTTAACTGTTCCCTGGTGAAGTATTGACATAAATATATAAAATTGAAGCACAAGTGATTATACCCTAGTTTTCAATTTATATACACAAAAATGCCACTACTCGTGCTTCAATTATTACTAGCCTGAAGTTAGGACTGAATAATTTTATGATCATAAAAACTGCCTGGTTTATCATAAGATCTTGGCAACATCCAAGGGGAGATTCAGACCAAGATGTGATTTCAGTTTATTTTTTTTTTTCCAAATGTCCCAAACACATCTTTCTAACCTTGATAAGACTGATCCTCTGCCCATTTTATATATAAATGCAAAATAACATTTATAAACCTCTAGCATATTTCATATTGCATTATTAATTCTCTGCTAAACAATATCTTTGAATTCTATTTGTGACAAAGTTACATTTTCTTGAAACAGCTGTTGTGTCTGGATTTTGTCAACTTGAAATAAAGAAAAGTAAAAAATTATCCTTTAAAACAAGGTTCTCAAGAATCTTCACAAGAATCCTTCACAAATTTTTTGATGGTTTGGTGTTGCACTGCTTCAGTCATAGATAGTTTACAATATAATTGGTAGCTTTAGTCAAAACATTGTAAAACTTCTTAAGTGTCATTATTTACATTTTGTTATGCTTATTTCACCTTATTTTACTCTGAAACAAAAGATAATATCTCCCAAGTTTATCTTTAAATGATACTTTATATAATGGATATATTAGTTCTTAATTGTGTTACCTGTTTAAATGGGAGCACTAGTACCTAACTCATCTATGAGTAGAGGGCTTCTCGAGCCTGAAAGGGCTCAGACCCACAGGGTGCTTCTTTTCTACCTATATGATTTTCTCATCCGGACGCAAAATGTAAGCAATTTTTAAAAAAATTGGAATAAAAAAGTTGGTTTTTAATATGAGATTGACTCCTGTTTTGTGGCAACGGAAGGCTGACTGCTGGGAATAGTAGTTCTAAACATCTGTAAATAAATTGGTCACCAAATGTTTGTGGCAATGAGTACAAGTTTCTACTGGTGTTGAAATTTTCAGAGATTATTCAATTGATAAAAAGCCTTGATATAAACTGGGGGACATATGTGTTTATTCAGTCCTTTTTAATATGGTTACTATGATTAGGGGATGTGCTTGTAGCTGTGTCCTTTGACACTGGTTCTGGAAGTTTTTTCATAGTCAACATCAACTTTTATGATTTAGATATTGAATTGAATAATGGTTGCTTGGCCTAATATGCTCTTTGGCCTAATACTACAAAAACAATGTACTGTTTTGCAAGAAGGTTATTATTTATTGTGCTGCTTTATGTAGTTATTTTTTCATCTACACACGAATACACCACAATTTTCAGTGCTGCTTCTCGTTTTATTTTTGAACATGGCCGAATCTTTCATATTCATACAACTCATTTCGTTAGAAAAAGGTGCAAGTAACAGTGGTTTTTGAGTGTGCTTTAAACAACAGAATTGACATATGGTCACCACAAATAATAGCTCCTTTCTTAGCAATAGAACATAAGGAAAGGAAAAAAAATATTAATGAAAACAAAAGTTAACTGTTCACATTTGTTATTCTAAAATTTTAGACATTTGTTAAACTGACAAATTAGGCCTTAATTAGGTTACATTCACTAATATTTTATTGGAGTACAAGATAAGGGTTAAAGGGTAAAATGTAACAATTGTCTATGTATAGGACTTGACTGTTATTGATTACTACATTAACATACATGCAAGAATAAATCCGTTTGCTACAGCAGAATTCACATAAATGGTTAACGTTTTGAGGTCATATTCTGATTGCAGCTACTCTCTAATTTCTTTAAGATTAAAAGCAGTTATTATAGAATTAACAAACAGCTGGCAATAGAACCACATTTCTGTTAACATATACTTCAATGTACAAAGTTAAAGCTATAAAATACATAAGAACTCACAATATCCTTTATTATCTAAGTCATCAGTATCCATGATCTCCACCACTTGTTATTACAAATAATGTACCCCCTACTATAGAAAACAAGGATATTAAAAGTCTCCTTTTATATTTGCCTATATAAAATAAACTGTTGAGTTTGTTGTTTGCATCAATGTGTACCTTTCAAAAAGGACAAAAATAATCTTTTTATTCAATGCTTATTTACATGTGCATTAAGAAAAATAATATTTAAAAAACCCAGCCAAGATTATTTTTTAACTTTCGGTCCTACAGTTAGTGCTGGATTTCAGTAATTCTTTTAATAACAATGCATGTTTGTCACTTCACCTTATAGTGCAGTCTCATTTTTCAAATCCCATTATTTTTCACTAATTCCTGTGTTCAAAACATTTTTCAGTCTCCGACATCAAGCCACTCGTGGATTTTGTTCACATTCCTACTAAGAGTAGCAAGGAGTGTTTGCCAATCACAAGCATTTGGTGTTAAAACACTATCTTTTTTCATAAGGCAGCTGACAGGGCTGCATGTGTGTGTCGTGTGTGTGTGACTTATATTTTATAAATATATATATAATATATCGTAGGTGGTATTTCCACTTTCACCTTGTCAGAGTGAAAACGTTATTCCTAAATGTAGCATATTTTTATATTGGCACAAGATCAATGTAATTAATTTAACAGCTTCTTTCCCTGCTGAGAATTTAAAGAGCTGCGCAATCACTTGTCTTTTTGTTTGAGGAAAGGGAGAAAAAGCTTCAAATTAAACAGCAGAAGTACTTTCTAAATTTGGAAAAGTGAAGACACCGAGTCTGGGAACTACAGGAAATAAAGCTAAATTGCTATTGTACTGTTTCAAGCAGCTGACAGATGACATTCAATTTTACCTATACATGAAAAAGAACAAAATGACTTGCATTTACTAAAAGGAAAGGATATAATAGACATCATTTTAATACTAAGTAGAAAAAATCATGAGAAAACTACACATAATTGTTTTTGTTCCAGTGTTAACTTCATTTGCTATGACTTACTGACTGCTTTACACAGAGTAATTACCAGCAATGAACAAACTATTTTAAATTAAGGGCAATTCTTACACGCTATTTCATATATGTTTGAGAGACTAAACCATGATTTTACAGCAGTACTGGTATAAACATATAACATAAATATATTTCCATTTAGTACAAAGAAAGAAGGATCAAGACATAGCTGTGTACACAGGGTTGCATTTTGAGCCAAGCATCCATTGCAAACAAAATTTTGTCAATCTGGTGAAATACAGGCAAAATAATGTGACCAAATACATACTTAAAATAAAAAATGGAAAATCTGACAATGCTTTGGCAGATTGAATAAAGTTCAGGAATATTCAATAAAAGTTTCTTATTCTTAAAAAATGGTGTTAATTTTGCCCTAACACAATCAGATGTTAGCTTTCAAATGTTTATACGATCTGATTGTTTTGGGGCAAATTAGCACCATTTTTTTTGAAAAAAACTTTTATTGAATATTTCTGTTAATAATTCAGACCACAATCTGTCACACCCAAATACAGTTTTAAAGGACAGCTACATTGTAAAAATTATATTTTAATGTAATGTGGGATTGTTGTTCCTCCCTCCCAATATTGTTTTGTTTGAGGAGTTCCAGCATATACAGTTTTTAACCTGTCCAGGTTAGTATCCTTTCGTAGGACTTTCCTGTTTTAAGATAAGTGCTTCCTGGCAGAAACAGTTTTCCTGTGGCGCTTCCTCACAAAACAATATTGGGGAGGTAGGCATTACCACCTCTTTTGCTCCCTGCCCCATGTTTTTACATTATAGTTTAAGTAAAAATGTTAAAATATGTATATGTACTATAGTATTCTCTTTTCATGCCCATTACAACACTGATTACAATCATGTTTTACTATCAGTAGTCTATCTGAAGATAATATTAGCCTATGTGTAAACCAACCTGACAAAGAGGTGCTTGTGAGGTTCTCATTGATTCCAGATCATGTAATAGCTCGTTGTATTCAATAGATACAACTGGGACTTGAAGTTTAGTTCTTAAGACGTTTTGGTAGTCATTAGAGATGGCCGGTTCGCGACCCGAACCCGGATCTGCCGCCGGATTTCCTCCCGTCCGAACGGCGGATTATTCCGCACTTTCCGGACTTCCGAACTTCTGAACTGCGGATTTTTTTTTTTTTACGAAATTTTCGAAAAACCGAGTATCTCCGTAATTACGAGGATCTACGATACTTGCGGGACACGGAAAAACCGAAGATCCTTCTAATTACGAGGATTCGACGAATGAGTACGAGGATTCACATATTACGAGTATTCTCGAGTATTAAATTTTCAATGACGGAGCAAGCCACATGATCCCAAATTAGCCAATGGCAGCTATCATAGTCACAGAAAGCCTCGTTTTTTTTATAACGGAATCTTTCGTTTTTTTACGGGAATCCTCGTATTTTCGAAAAATACAGTTTTTTTTAAAGTCACGCTAGCGGACTATACTTTTTAGGTATTGTTGGCATTTAATATATACCGTGCTTCTAAGGCCATTAACCAATCCCCAGGTCCCTGAGTGGTTAAGTGTACGTTACCAAGGCTATTTAGACCACTTTTAATGCGGATTTTGCCGAACTTTTTCTTTAATACGTTTAAACGGGTCCGCTCGCGATTTTCGAATTTTCGGATTTTTTCTGAAATCCGCGGATCCTCACGCGGACCGGATTTTTCGAAGTTCGGACATCTCTACAGTCATCCGACGGATTTCTCAATTCCAGAATGACTGGTACGAATCTGTGCCAATTATGTACCCTGGAAAATCCATCATTAGCATATTACATAACACCAGGTTAGGGCGTGAATGCATAGTGGCTAAGAGGTGTTAAAGAGGAATGCCCATTGTAAGGTGTCAAAATAGCATTGTACATGGCACCAGTTGGTGTCGAACCCCACCTCTTTAGGCTTGGTTTCTTTATTTTCAACAATGGCCTCCTTGATCCCTCCTTGAACCAGTTTATGTTTCCTTTTTGCCAATATGTTTGACATTACAATCTTCAAATTATGTCCTTTATCCTTAAGATGCAGATACACGGCTGAGTCTGACCCGAGGAATTGGCTCTTCTTTGCTGGGCCATACATTGAGCAGTTGCTGTTTGGTCTCCCCCACATACACCAAGGCATTCTTCAACTGCACTGCACTGCGTATGATGTCCACTTTCTTTGTTTTCGGTATTGGGGGGTCATTCGGATGTACCAATTGCTGCCTTAGTGTGTTGTTCGGCGGTTTAAAACAGACAAAAACACCGTATCCCTGTCTGCTTTAAACACACTGAGGCAGCATTGGTACATCCGAAAGACCTAATACTGAACACAAATAAAGCGATATACATACGCAGTGCAGTGAAGAATGCTCTGATTTGTTATGTCGGGGAGACCAAACCGCAGCTGCATCAACGTATGGCCCGCACAGAAGATCCAATTCCTCGGGTCAGGACTCAGCCATGTATCTGCATCTTTAAGGATAAAGAGACATACCTTTGAAGATTGTAATGTTAACATATTGGCAAGGAACGTGACTGGTTCAAGAGAGGTGTCAAGGAGGCCATTTAAGTGAAAATAAGAAACCAAGCCCAAATAGAGGTGGGGGGTTTCGACACCACTGTCGGCCATGTACAATGCTGATTTTGACACCTACTCTGGGCATTCCTATACCATCTCTTAGCCCATGCAATCACACCCTTAACACCTGGCTGTGATATGCTAATGGGATTTTCCAGGGTACATCATTGCACAAGATTCTTGTACAAGTCATTCTGAATTGAGAAGCCAGTCGGATGACTAGCAAAACATCTTCAAGAACTACTAACTTCAAGTCCAGTTGATCTATTGAATACAACAGATATAACTTTACAAAAGATACTGTCTTTACCATTATAATGCCCCCTGTATTAATAAGTAAAAAGAGAATAGACATGGAAGAATTTACCCTGATTTTTAAAAAAAATTAATGAGATGAGATGGAGTACTACAGATAGATTTAATGTTTTTTTTTGGGGACTTAACCCAAATTTTGCACAGATATAGTTATTTAAGTGATGTGGTAAAAAATATGCTTCATAAATTGAAAATATCATTGCAAATCCCATAATTCCACTGCAATTTCAAGAGCAGAGAATGAAAAAATATTTCCAATTCTTTATAAATCATACTCCTAATATTTTATTTTTTTAATTAAAAAATTAATTTTTGTATTGCATGCTCTGAAATGCTAATTTTCGTGTAAAATAGTTAAAAACATAATCACATGCCCTTATATTTAATAATATATTTACCCCCTTTTTGTGTGTTCAAAGTGTCTTTTTATTCGTTTCTAGCAGCTTGTAAACTCCAGGATGCGGGTTAGACCAAGCCGCTGGAACCAGGATGCTTCTGGCAGTTGGTCACACCACTAGTGGGTTAGACCGAGTACTAGCAATATCTTTCTGTGAAAAAATGTTAAACATAAACATTGTATTCTTCAGTCCTTTTGCATATGCATAAAAAGAACATAAAAGAAAATAACCTTACTTTGACTTTAAGACAATCTACGTATGTAAATTGCTACTAATGGTTTAAATGGATTAATTTTTTTAATAAATGTTTTTGGCTACACACGCAAATATGATGTTTTCATTTCAGCCTACACACCATGAAGTAATTATGAAGTAATTTTAAGTGTGAAAAGTAACTAGATATATTGCTATCTTAACAATTAGATTCTAAACCTATAACAGTGTAGACTGTTAAATATTATAAATGAATCCGTATAAATAAAGATATACAATCACCAATGCACTAGATAATCTCTGTGTTGTGCACAATCAAAGACAACCTATAGGGCCTCAATTTTTATCAAAGTCAAAGGTTTATGTGTTTATTAGGTAAGAAAATAACTGTTTCCCTTTGATAGCTATTCTAGTAGCCTCAAGACACTGTTTCTCAGGACTTGTAGTATGTTATAGTGAGATTCTATCTTCTAATTTGTTCCCTAAGCCAAAGAAATATGTACATTTTTACTCACTGATTTTCTTGTAAAGTACTTAATATCACTACAAGGATTTGTTTTTATTGAACACTCCAATTTCAATAGAACTATAGTTCATTTCTATTGAAGTAACAATGTTTGTTATATCAGTAAGTTTAACAGTAGTATATTTGTCACCTCATTTACACATATACCTGTCCATCTAAATTGTGCTCTGCACAATTGGGGTAAAAAACACCAACCATTCAGTGGATCAGTAAGTCTTGGGCAAGATGTTTAGAAATGTGGCCCTTTTTATGAAAAACGTTCATACAAAGTCTTGTTGATACCTGTCTGACACATTGTGAACAAAGGGGTTTCAAACACATCAGACGACAAAAGTACTTGAAAAAATACTTCATGATGAAATGCAGACAAGTAATCCTTCTGGATGCGCTCCAAAGTTTTACATGCTGACTGAAATGAGCTTTACGTCCATCTTACAGATGAGCTTTACGGTCCATCTTACAGATGTAATCCAGTAAATAAATTCCAAAGCATAGGGCTGCATAGGAAAGCTCCATCCAGGTTTGTCACAGGATCCTGTTAAAGTGTATCTTTACTCCAAAAAAAGCGAGATGCCACTGCTCCAAAACTTTTTTCAGATTTTAAATCTGATGCTGTGGATTCATCATTTGAAATCACCCCGCATTTAGAGGGAAAGACCTTCACTCCAGAAGCAGAAGTTATAACATACCCTGACCTCTTTGCCTGTCTACCAGCACACTTTCTGCAACATTTAAGAGAATCAGCAAAGAAAATTTTAAAAAAGGTGGGGGGAATGATAAGCAGAGGCAGGTGTGCAAAAGAAAAAAGGCAGAACAAGGAGGCAGTGAATAAAACATTACTATTTTCATGACAATGCAGGCACAGATAAATATGTGATTACCCCATTTTATTCATATTGTTGTTTCATAAAATGTAAAGTTGTTTCAGTGAGTATAGTGACCCTTTAATATATCTGTAACAGAATAGTCAGCTACAAATAACTTTTCTGTTTCAAAATTTCCTCAATATTATTATGGTACTTCCCTTACAACTAGAGAGTCCGAACTTCGCAAAATCCGGTCCGCTTCGAGGATCCGCGATTTCGGAAAAATTAGAAATCGAAAATCTGCGGCGACCCACTAAAATGAAAATACCCTCAAAATTCCGAGATTTTTGTATTTTTGAAAATTTTCGAAATACGAGTTTTCACGTATTTCGAAAATTTTCGAAAATCGAGAAAAACTAGTTTTTTCGAAAATGTTTTTCAAAAATACGAGTAATCCTCGTAATTTCGAAAATTTTCGAAAATACGTATTAATGAAATCAGAGAAATCCTTGTATTTTCAAAAATTTCGAAATTACGTTTTCCTCGTATTTTCAAAATTTTCAAAAAATACGTGAAAACTCGTATTTCGCAAATTTTTCGAAATTACGAAAAATCCGCGAATCGGAGTTCGAAGGCGAAAATCCGTAAAAATCCGCAGTTTGCGAACGGGATAAATTTGCGGCGGATCCGGGTTCGGATCCGTGAACCGGCCATCCCTACTTACACTTGTGTACACACATCTTCAGTTATTCATCTATCATTTTGTGGTTTTGCTTAATGCATTTTCTACCTACATTAAAAGGTAGATCTGTGTAAGGTCTGAATGGCGGTACATGATTATGTTTTGGCACTTCCCTGTAAATATTACCTTCAAAAATAGAGCCCGTCTGTTTTTCACACAGTAATACATATAAATGCCCTGTCTACAAAATTTCATCTGTCCAGAGTTTCTTTCCAGAAATATAATAATCTATATTAGTGTCTATATGGTGTTAGCCATTACTCCAAGTAGGAAACAGCTGCATTTTTATAATGTGTATTAAATAAACACCTGGAGAAGCAAAATTATCTAAAATAGTACAGCTCAATAATATGGTGTTGTTTATACAAAACAGTTACTCAATGTCAGGCTTGTTTCCCCATTATAAAAGAATTCAAAATTATTTTTTAATCTATTAATAATTATTTTAAACGTAGTTATTAGCAGCAGGCAACTGTGGAATAAGCACTGACCTTACTATCCCCCTCCTCCACACCACTACATAAGTTTCATGAAAAAAATCAACGGTAAATATATTATCTCTTAAACTTTGACTGAAAGGCTCCTACTATTTAATTGATGTTTAAGCAGCAGCAAAATAATTCCAAAGGATTTATATGCAATTAGAAAGCAGTCATTTAAAACAAATGAGTTTTTAATTCATCACTATTATTGACAGACTAGGTAAAAACTGGAGCAATAAAGCTTCTTATTGTCTTTTTAAGTATATGCATATATCTTAAGATTGCATATTTTGAGTTGTAAAGGCAATATTAGTCATTACAATCACTTATTTTGCTTTTACCACACGCCCTGCTCATGACATTGCTTGTCTAATTTGGTTCCATGGGTTTTATTCTAGCACAGTAACAGCTACCCATACAGGGCAGATGTTTTAAAAATTGGATTTCTGATCGAGTTTAATGACGTAAATACTCAGAAGATACGCCTGAAGCCTCCACCTTGAAATCTGAGGAAAAGATACAGACTGAAGATGGGCTCGTGGAAAATCTTCCACGCGGCCTGTTCTTTGCTTTTTCAAAAAAACACTTGACTCAATTTGATCGGATGGTTCAAAAAGTCAGTCCCATTATGGATAGCACGTTATTTAATATTGTTCTAAATATTCTATAATATTTTTTCTAGGGGAGATCTAAAGTTAAAGGGTATCATTTGCTCTAAAAAAATAACTTTAGATACAGCAAGATCCCACTCCTCCAAAACTTTTTTCAGATTTTAAATTCAGATTTTTAAATGTAGATTCTGAGAATAATCATTTGAAATCACAGCATTTATAATGAAAGACCTGTCACTCCAGAAGCAGAAATTGTAATATGGGACCCATGCTTGACCTCTTTGCCTGCCAACACCTTTCTGCAACATTTAAGAGAATCAGCAGAGAAAGAAGGTAGGGGGAGGGAGAGGGATGTGTAAGCAGAGCTGGTCTGTGGTGAGGCTGTGCAAAGTTATAAGTCTTGCAACACTACAAGAAGGCATAGTAAGGGAGGGTGGGGAAATAAGGAGTACTTTAAAAATTTTATCGCAAACAAGCACAGATCAATATGTGAGTACCATCATTTTACTTCTCTCAAATTGTAGTTTCAGAAATTTTAAGTTGTTTCGGTGAGTATAGTGACCTTTTAAATTTTACAACCTGGGTAATGTAACTTCAGGACTAACCAGAGTCTATTTTACTACTGCGATGCATACACACTTTTTTGTAGTTAGTTATTATTATTATTATGGATTTATATAGCGCCAACATCTTCTGTGGTGCTTTGCAATTACATAGTCATACATTACAACAGGGTAATACATGTTATACAAAGTCATCCATATTACATACACAGGTAATACGTAATCTAAGTAAACAGAGTGATGAGTTTACTTAAATAGTTAAATTTATAATGGAAAAAGGGAACAAAATTTTAGCTGCTCAGTCATCCCAGCACTCTAATTCTAGCCTATGGATTGTGTTGAAATTTTTACTAAGCAATAAGTGGGTCATTTGACTGGGCAGAGGTCTGCAGTCTACCATGATAAACAGAGGTAGCACAGAAGACACACATCGCAGGTACTCACCCAGGTATAGACCCATACGTTTGCAATGTATTGCACTAAAAGTTCTCATACATTATTAGACCTACATACCTTTATGTCGATCACAAACAATAATTCCTAAAAGATACATTGTGGGAATGTCGACATTTGATTCGACATTTAGTTGAAATGAACATCAAATCTATCTAACATTAACTTAATCAAACCCCATATGGCCTGAAATCTTGTGACTAAATTACACCATAATTGTAAATCCCAATCCATAATCTATCAGGTAAACATTAGCAGTAAAACCTTCACCTTGTTATGATCGATCAACAATTATATTTAATGCTGAATCAACACCAACCCAGTGTATGGTCAGCTTATATAGAATTTTTCACTATTACAGCTGGCAACATAAGGCTTATGGGCAAATATTGTCCCACACACTAATTGCACTTGGAAAGCCAGCAAATAGTTTGTGTGTAACATTCAAATATGGGCCTTATGTTGCCAAATCTCCTATCCTTCTTTATTGCACTGGAACTCCCTTCACAATAGAGATGTACTGTGGGTTCTAAAGAACCCAGTTTCGATTCGAATCCGAGGGTTTCGAAGGCCGGACGAAACTTTCGGAACACCAAAATTTACAAAACCTGAATTTTCAGAGTTTTTTGATTTTTTATAGAAAATAAATGATTATCGAAATCGAAAGTAGTTGATTATTGAAAGTAGATGATTATCAAAATCGAAAGTAGTAATTATCGAAAATCAAAAGTAGACAATTTTCGAAAATCGAAAGTAGATATTACGAAAGTAGATAATTATCGAAAATCGAAGGTAATGATTTTTGAAAATCGAAAGTAGATATTTTCGAAAACCGAAATTAACAATTTTCGAAAATCTAAAATCGAAAGTAAATGATTTTCCAAAATCAAAACTCGAACTTTAAAACTGTGGAAAATTCGAAAACGAAACTCAACAGTTTTTAAACATCTCTACTTCACAACAGATTAGTGAGATTGAATTATAGGACATCATATTTTAACAAATTTCTACTTTGAGGTACTTTTTAACTTGTAACAAATTATTTTACTCATTATTTACTTGATATTTATACTCATTATTTATATATGTATTATAATTTCTCATTCCTATAAAAAAAAACTACTACAGGGAGATTCAATAAACACAAGTAAACTACATCTTATGTTCATAACCTCAAATAAAAAGTCTAATATGAGCTGAAAGAATCTAACTTTTGTTATGATTTAGTAATAATACAATCATAAGCAAAGGCCAATTTGAGAAATAAATGATTTCATTACAAATAATTCGATAAATTCATTTTAACAAGCTAATTTTTTAAAAAAATACATTGTAAAAACACTTTTGAAAAAAATTGTTTTTTAAAGCTTGGCCTGAATTTTGCAAGTAAAAATTTATGTTATTGTTGTATGTATGTATACATTTATTTATAAAGCGCCACTTAGTGATGCAGCACTGTATAATAACAAATACAAAAAGTCATACAAGGGGGCAAATACTAAATATTTCAGTACATAAATATAGAAATTATAAAAAAACTATATAAGTGCAGTATGTAGTAGGTTACAATAATCCTCCGTGATAGGATGAGAGCATGCATAAGCATAGCGGTGGTTGGGAGAGAAAGGAACCTGCAGATTTTCACTATATTGCGAAGGAAAAGTGTTCAGGATTTGCAAGATAGTTAATGGGGCTAGAAAAGGAGAGAAAGGGGTCGATAATTACCCCTAGGCAGCATGCCGATTGGATAGGGAAAATGGGGGTATTATCAACAAAAACAGAGAAAGATGGGACAGGACCAGGAGCCGGAGAAGAGTGTTATTAGCGTAAGATACAGAGTAGTGAAGTGTAGTAGTGTCCAAGTAGTGAAGAATCTGCATTAGAGGGAATGATCAACTGATCGAAAGCAGAGGAAGGTCAAGAAGGATAAAATAGAAAAGTGACCATTGGCCTTTGCAATCTAAAGATCATTCACAATCCAAATGGCAAAGGATCCAATAGGTTTATGAGGTTGCCCAATATTGTTGTAATATCAAACCAAAGGGTTGGGTTTGGATTCACCCATACAAAAATATTTCAGAAATGGAGGCAAACACAAAAATCCAGATGCACAATATGAGGTTTATTTTCTATTGACATTAAGTGCTTATTCTAGATATTACTATTTTTTCCCCAATACCTGTTGTTCAGGTACTGCTCTACTTTCTACTTTGAAATCCAATCACTGCCACCGAAGTTTCTTTAAATCTTGCTTAAATGTGATTTTATGGAAAAAGACCACAGGGATTTATCAACTTTCATGGGAGTTTGTACATGTCAAGAGTTAAGCATAGTTGCTGAAGTATACACACATACATTTCCATATTCTCCCAGTGCCATTCACTTAACCATCCCATTCCTTAATTTTTTCACATTTACAGTCAAAGACATACCTGTTGAGCATGTTATCTGAGAATGTGTCTAGTGGTTGTAAATTTAACATTTTTGCATAGTTTTTTGTCAAATGACTGTATACGATATACAAACAAAATAATATCGCCAATTTGTAAACAATAGTCCATTCAAATGAAACATATTATTGTGTTTATGTGGTATTTTGAAGTTTCTCTCATTTAAATGAAGTAACATATCTGCGACTACATTTCTGTAAACCAGATAAAAATTATAGCCATTTACTTGGTTTGGTCTCCAATAAAAAAAAAATCAGTATCTGTGTTGTTCAAGTGGAAAGGATCTAAGAAAGCTGTCGAGAACACAAATCAAGCAGATGGAAGTTGTTCTTGGAAGATTATGAGCACCATTCCATGTGTGAAACAGATCTGTACCCTTGCTCAAGTTATTGGAAAGAATTTAAAAAGAGCTGGCAGAATTATAGAATCAGATTTTGAAAAATACTGTAAGTGCCAGTAAGTACCAGGTTGCAAATCTTACAGAGCTCCAAAGCAAGCATTTGTTGTATTAAATTTTTTACTATTTCTTTATTATTATTTTATTATTATTATTATTATTATTATTATTATTATATTACACAATCAATAATAATAATAATAATAATAAATAATAATATAATAATAATAATATAATAATAATAATAAATGTATATTATATATATAATATACATATTGGTGGGGAGATCCTGAAAGTTTAATAAGGGAACATGTTCTAGAGTATGTTTCAAGGACTGACATTTAATAGTAATAGCATGGATTTAGGGGAATAGATCTTGTCAAACTAACTTTGCTGGCTTTTATGAGGAAGTAGAAATTTAGACTCTGGCATAGCAGTAGATTAGTTTACGTGGATTTTGCAAAGGCTTTTGATACAGTCCCCACTTGGCGACTAATGTATAAGCTAAGGTCTGTTGTCTGGGGAGTCACATTTGTACATGGATAGAAAATTGGTTATGAATAGAATGCAGAGAGTAGTTGTAAATGGGGCTTATCATTATGGACTAAGTGCTAAGTGGGGTGCCACAGGGTTCTGTGTTGGGGACATTTCTATTTAATCTATTTATTAATGATTTGGAAGTGGGTATTGTCAGCAAGGTTTCTGTGTTTGCTGATGACACAAAACTTTGTTGACCATTAAAAACTTCAGAGAATGTGCAGGGGGATCTAGATAGATTGTCACATTGGGCTGCTATGTGGCAGATGAGATTCAATGTTGAGAAATGTAAGGTGATCCGCATTTTGGACTTAAAAATCCTTGTGCTATTTATACTATAAATGGCTCTGTGTTAAGGGAATCCCTGTTGGAAAGGGATCTTGGAGTTTTGGTGGAAAACAAACTTAAAGGTAGCAAGCAGTGCCAGGTGACAACAGCCAGAGCCAGCATGGTATTGTCTTGTATAAAGAGAGGTATGGATTCAAGGGAGGAAAATCGTATTCTCCCTTTTTACAAAGCATTGTAAGGCCTCATTTGGAATATGCAGTGCAATTTTGGATCCTGTGTCCAAAAGAGGACATCTTTGAAATGGAAAGGGTTCAGAGAAGGGCAACAAATTAATAGGGGATTGGGGGAGCTTATATATGAAGAGAGACTGGAAAAGTTACAATTATGTACGCTGGAGAAAAGGCGCTTGCGTGGGGATGATTACTGTGTATACATACATTAACGGCCATACAATAAACTATCTGGGGCATTGTTCACCAATAACATGTCAGAGGACACAGGACATCCCTTAAGACTTGAAGAAAAAAGGTTTTGGCTTCAATTTGGAAAGGGTTTTTCACTTTGAAACGGTAAAGCTATGGAACTGTCTTCCAGTGGACGTTGTTATGGCAGGTTCATTGGTCAGTTTAAAAAAAAAGCTGGATGAGTTCTGTAAACAAGGAATGTTGCAAGTTACTGGTATTGATTCATAAAGTAGAGTTGATCCAGGGAAATTTCCGATTTTCTGATTGCCAAGGTATTTTTTCCCCCTTCATAAATTTGGTGATATTTTTTTTGCCTTCCTCTGGATCAACAGTTAGGCAGGAATGAGGATATTGCTAGATGGGTTGGACTGGATGGACTATGTCTTTATTCAACCTCAAATATTATATATATATATATATATATATATATATATATATAATATATATATATATAAAATTAAAGCAAATAGATACGAAGCAGCACTCCTCCATTAAAACACTTTTTGTCTTTATTAAATTCTGTCACATGTCAAACAACAAGCGACGTTTCGGGCGTCACAGCGCCTCTTCTCAAGTAACATGTGACTATATATCAACATACATTTTTCAACATTATATAGTGTGTAGACAGGAAGTGACCCACAGCTTCTGCTACCATAGAGACCGTTAACCCTAGTGAGGAGTCCCAAGTTCTGAGCGACTCTAAGTATCAACCTCTCCCTATACTCCCCCACCTGGTGAGAATACAGATGACATTCAATCGTAAGAAGGCATACACCATATATGTATCCATGCTGGTTAGAGAAATAAGTACAAATTGTAATCTTTATTTAACCCACTAGGGGCCAATGTTTTTAATTCTTTAATCCACCAAGTTTCTCGACATTTAAGTCTGTGTTCCCTATCACCCTGAAAGTTTAAGGGAACACTCTCCAATACCATAAACTTCATATCCCTCCCTCCGTGTCCCTTTTCCACAAAATGCCTCGCTAAAGGCAAATTCACAAGTTTTTGGGTCACTGAGGAGTTATGTTGTGAAATACGTGACTTGACTTTCTGTGTGGTCTCCCCTACATAGAGGAGACCACACGGGCATACAATCACGTATACTACAAACTTAGAATCACAGGTAAATTTACCCCGTAGTTCAATTTCATTTCCATAAACAGAATGTACAAAATGAGCTCCCTTAATAACCATATTACAATATATGCAATGACAGCATGGATACATTCCCTTCTTCCCTCCATCTAACCAAGTACCTTGCGATTTTTTATCATGTTGTACCCGAGTGGAAGTGACCAATTTCCCAATGGTATCATTCCTCCTATATGACATCAGTGGGGGCAAATCGAACTCTCTAACTTTAGGATAAGCCTGCTTCAAAATGGGCCAATGACGCTTCAAGACCCGACCAATCTGAGAGCTTTGATGGGTGAATTGAGACACAAAGGTAAGTCTAGGGGCCCTATCTTTTTTTACTTTATTTAAACCCTCCATCACATTTACTTTTTCTCTTGCTCTATCCAATACCATTTTGGGATATCCCCTCTTTATGAATTTCCTAACCATGTTGTCTGTCTGTTGGGTCCTCACTGTCTGTTCACTGACAACCCTCTTGACCCTAGTAAATTGACTGATAGGTATTGACGTTTTCACATGCTTTGGATGACAGCTGTTATACTGTAATATCTGGTTTCGATCTGTTGGCTTGGTATATAGCTTGGTATGCAACCCTCCATGTTTATACACCATGACATCCAGGAAATGAATTTCCACCTGGCTATACGTCATGGTGAAAGATATAGCAGGGTGAATCCCATTCAACTCCCAGTGGAACCGCGACAGGACTCAACGTCACCCCGCCATAAGACGAACACGTCATCTATGAACCTCCACCAGGCCAAACAATTGGCCCGGTAGAGGTCCAGACGACTGACGTGCCCGTCTTCCAGCCATGCCATAAAGGCATTGGCATACGACGGGGCCAAATTGGACCCCTTCGCGGTCCCCCTGAGCTGTAAAAAGAATTCATCCTGAAACTGAAAATAATTTTGGGTAAGTATGATCTCAAGAGTTTTCATGAAAAATTCAATTTGTTCACTGGGATAATCAGATTCAGATTCAAGAAGCCATCTAGTGGCTTTCATACCATCACTATGGGGAATTGACGTGTACAAACTGGTCACATCAAATGTGACCAGCAATACACCATCATCCATCCCTCCTTCCACATTTTTCAACTTTTCCAAAAAATCCATACTATCCCTCAGGTATGAAGGTTTTTTCCATGTCAGTGGCCCCAGAACCCTATCCAACATCGTCGCCAAAGGTGTAAACACACAATCTATACCGGATACTATCGGCCGTCCAGGCGGCTCAACAGGATTTTTATGTATCTTAGGCAACGTGTAAAGTAACGGTATCCTGGGACCACTGACACGCAAAACTTCGGACAAGCCCTCCGAGATGATGCCCATCCCTAGGTATCTGTCCAAGTGATCATTAATCAGCTTCTGTATCTTATTAGTGGGGTCACCTTCCAATCTCATATAGACTGCTACATCTGCTAACTGAGACATAATCTCCTGAATGTAATAAGATGTATCCAAAATCACAATCGCCCCACCCTTGTCGGATGGTTTGATAGTGATTTCCTTATTTTGTGCCAGCCTCTTGATCGCTTCCCGTTCTTGTTTAGTTATATTTTCCATACATTTATAACCAACACTTGGATCCTCAATAATACTTTGTATATCTCTCTGTATACTTTTAATATATGTTTCTACCGGGGGATTAGTAGAGGGTGGCACAAATTTACTTTTATTTTTCATGTTAAACATTTCTGGTACCAAACAATTCCTATCATTAATAACTAGCATTTCTCTCTCTGGTTGTTCTGCAAAAAATACTTTTAATCTAATTGCTCTGAAAAATCTGTATAAATCAACATCTAATTTAAACAAGTCCAAATGAGTAGTCAGACAATATCCCAGTCCCTTTGATAGAACCTTATTCTCAATGTCCGTCAGTTGTATCCTGGATAAATTGAAGACTATTTGGTGCTCCGAGTCTTCATTCCTTGGGCTTGTACATTTTGTTTCTTTCTCGCTCCTCCGATGGTGTCGGCCCCCTCTCCGTCTCCTCCTCCCATTTCTCCTGGTTGCTGGAATAAAAAAGCATCATTATTCCTCTGTCCCGTTCCCCTATTCCTTCTAGGGGCTTGGGTCAAATCAGGGGCGGATGTAGAGCGCTTAGGTTGGCCTCTATATGATCCACTTGGTTGATAAGGATCATATTTAGTCCATCTATAGACTCTCCCCAGTTGGTAGTCGGTCTTGTCCCTTTCAAACTTATTCCTTTTATTTTTCTCCCCCTCCTTTTTATATTCCTCCATCTTAGTTTGTAATTTGGCTTTAAGTTCAGTAAAGTCTCCCTCCATCATGCATTCTTTAAGTTTATCCTCCACATTTTCAAGGTCTGCCTCAACCACACTTATTTCCTTTTTAACATACTCAATTGTTAATGTCATCAAATCCATAGAACATTTGTTTAGGATTTGAGCAAAACGTACCTTGTATGCTTCATTATTCGGAAGTAAGGTCGGGCGCAGTCCACTCCGTAGACCCCTCGGGATCCACTTGTGGATGTAATATTCTGCCAGTGTGATACCATGTAGCTCGAGGTCGATGTGCCTCTTGGATAACACTTCTCGTTGTTTCAACAATCGGGCACTGGAGGGTTGACTCAAAAAGTCGGTCCGACCCTGGAAGTCACTCACTATCCTTTGGGCCTCACTGTCCGTGTAGCTGAACACGCCACCTTCTGCTCCATCCATGGCATCCTCGTGGCGTGTCTCTCTCTATCAGTTCACTTCCGTTCCACGTGATCTGTACGTAATAACGTAGTCTCGCGTCGTGTCGCGAGATCTCGGGTGCTCCGCTCAACCCGGAAATATGCAATATAATGTTACGGAGTGCCGCCGACATTTTTGAATTATATTATATATATATATATATATATATATATATATGTAACACTTTAGGTTTTTTTTCTATTGTGAATAACACGTCACTTCTAAGCGTTTGGGGCCGTCATTAGGAAGTGAAATCATAGAAAAGTGCCCAAACTGTTATAGATGAGTACCTGTAGTACACCCCGCCTCTAGGTGTCTTACAAGTGAAGAAAAAAATTAAGCTGCCGCTGTTCCAGTGGAGACTGGCAAAATCAGTGCTGAAAATAGAAGATAAGAAGCCAGATGAGCTCTCCAAGTGCTGAAAGTACTGAAGGACGCGGAGGGAAACCCAGAACCACATACTAGAGGATATTCCCCAGTGTTAGAAATAAGATAATACTGTAAATATTAACCAGTGAACAAATTTAAAAGTAAGAGACTGCAATAAAAACAGTAAACGTGATAAAAATTCTGGAGTTGTTTTGTAGTCCCCTCCTAAAATGCAATGAGTGTAAAAAGTGTGAAAGTGCAGGAACACTAAGATTATAAAAGACATACAAATGATAAATCATTATTAACTCTTCAATGATATAAATATTAATATAAATAGATTTCCTTAAAGGATAACTGTATTGCCTCAATGCATTTTTTAAATGAGAGTAAGTGATTTTAGCTGCAGGAAGTGTAGACATGTAATTGGGGTGATGTTGTTTTTATGGGTATTGTTGTCCTTTAACAAATTGACAAGGCTAAATATCCAAATTGGAGGCTCTAAGCTGATTATTATGGAGATAATTCTGGGGAAAGGGGCCTCAAATTGGAGTCTCAATTAGTCAGATCACAACTTTTTTTTACTAGCAAGCATGAGAGTACTAATTGTTTGTTAAGGCCCTATGGGGATAAAGTTTTATTATCCATCGTGTTTCCCATTGGAGTAATGCCTTGTTTTTGTCTTCACCCTCAGTATCACAATTGATGGCCAGGGTATGTCCTGCCTCCCAAAAGTGATGGGCGACTGACTGTTCCTTAAATTTTAACTCCTTATCAATGTTTAAAGGCTTTTTCCCTTCAAGTATCTTTCGAAATTGCCAGCCACTGATTTGACAACCTCTCTCTCATGGATATGATAGTTTTTCCTATATAGTGTTTGCTGCAAGTGCATGAGCTGGACAAATGAGCTGGTTCATGTAAATTTTCCCTTGATGGGAATTCTTTTTCCCATATGGGGGTAAGGGAAGCTAGGTCCTGTGAGCATAGCTCCACAAGCTTGGCATCCCAAACATTTGGACAACCCTCTTGACCCTAGTAAATTGACTGATAGGTATTGACGTTTTCACATGCTTTGGATGACAGCTGTTATACTGTAATATCTGGTTTCGATCTGTTGGCTTGGTATATAGCTTGGTATGCAACCCTCCATATTTATACACCATGACATCCAGGAAATGAATTTCCACCTGGCTATACGTCATGGTGAAAGATATAGCAGGGTGAATCCCATTCAACTCCCAGTGGAACCGCGACAGGGACTCAACGTCACCCCGCCATAAGACGAACACGTCATCTATGAACCTCCACCAGGCCAAACAATTGGCCCGGTAGAGGTCCAGACGACTGACGTGCCCGTCTTCCAGCCATGCCATAAAGGCATTGGCATACGACGGGGCCACATTGGACCCCATCGCGGTCCCCCTGAGCTGTAAAAAGAATTCATCCTGAAACTGAAAATAATTTTGGGTAAGTATGATCTCAAGAGTTTTCATGAAAAATTCAATTTGTTCACTGGGATAATCAGATTCAGATTCAAGAAGCCATCTAGTGGCTTTCATACCATCACTATGGGGAATTGACGTGTACAAACTGGTCACATCAAATGTGACCAGCAATGCACCATCATCCATCCCTCCTTCCACATTTTTCAACTTTTCCAAAAAATCCATACTATCCCTCAGGTATGAAGGTTTTTTCCGTGTCAGTGGCCCCAGAACCCTATCCAACATCGTCGCCAAAGGTGTAAACACACAATCTATACCGGATACTATCGGCCGTCCAGGCGGCTCAACAGGATTTTTATGTATCTTAGGCAACGTGTAAAGTAACGGTATCCTGGGACCACTGACACGCAAAACTTCGGACAAGCCCTCCGAGATGATGCCCATCCCCAGGTATCTGTCCAAGTGATCATTAATCAGCTTCTGTATCTTATTAGTGGGGTCACCTTCCAATCTCATATAGACTGCTACATCTGCTAACTGAGACATAATCTCCTGAATGCAATAAGATGTATCCAAAATCACTATCGCCCCACCCTTGTCGGATGGTTTGATAGTGATTTCCTTATTTTGTGCCAGCCTCTTGATCGCTTCCCGTTCTTGTTTAGTTATATTTTCCATACATTTATAACCCACACTTGGATCCTCAATAATACTTTGTATATCTCTCTGTATACTTTTAATATATGTTTCTACCGGGGGATTGGTAGAGGGTGGCACAAATTTACTTTTATTTTTCATGTTAAACATTTCTGGTACCAAACAATTCCTATCATTAATAACTAGCATTTCTCTCTCTGGTTGTTCTGCAAAAAATACTTTTAATCTAATTGCTCTGAAAAATCTGTATAAATCAACACCTAATTTAAACAAGTCCAAATGAGTAGTCGGACAATATCCCAGTCCCTTTGATAGAACCTTATTCTCAATGTCCGTCAGTTGTATCCTGGATAAATTGAAGACTATTTGGTGCTCCGAGTCTTCATTCCTTGGGCTTGCATATTTTGTTTCTTTCTCGCTCCTCCGATGGTGTCGGCCCCCTCTCCGTCTCTTCCTCCCATTTCTCCTGGTTGCTGGAATAAAAAAGCATCATTATTCCTCTGTCCCGTTCCCCTATTCCTTCTAGGGGCTTGGGTCAAATCAGGGGCGGATGTAGAGCGCTTAGGTTGGCCTCTATATGATCCACTTGGTTGATAAGGATCATATTTAGTCCATCTATAGACTCTCCCCAGTTGGTAGTCGGTCTTGTCCCTTTCAAACTTATTCCTTTTATTTTTCTCCCCCTCCTTTTTATATTCCTCCATCTTAGTTTGTAATTTGGCTTTAAGTTCAGTAAAGTCTCCCTCCATCATGCATTCTTTAAGTTTGTTTATCCTCCACATTTTCAAGGTCTGCCTCAACCACACTTATTTCCTTTTTAACATACTCAATTGTTAATGTCATCAAATCCATAGAACATTTGTTTAGGATTTGAGCAAAATGTACCTTGTATGCTTCATTATTCGGAAATAAGGTCGGGCGCAGTCCACTCCGTAGACCCCTCGGGATCCACTTGTGGATATAATATTCTGCCAGTGTGATACCATGCAGCTCGAGGTCGATGTGCCTCTTGGATAACACTTCTCGTTGTTTCAACAATCGGGCACTGGAGGGTTGACTCAAAAAGTCGGTCCGACCCTGGAAGTCACTCACTATCCTTTGGGCCTCACTGTCCGTGTAGCTGAACACGCCACCTTCTGCTCCATCCATGGCGTCCTCGTGGCGTGTCTCTCTCTATCAGTTCACTTCCGTTCCCCGTGATCTGTACGTAATAACGTAGTCCCGCGTCGTGTCGCGAGATCTCGGGTGCTCCGCTCAACCCGGAAATATGCAATATAATACAAAAATGTCGGCGGCACTCCGTAACAATAGGGATGATAGTGGGTGCAAGCTTCCAAACAGGCTCCGCAGTCCTGCCAAATATTCAATAGCAAATAGATACGAAGCAGCACTCCTCCATATAAAACACGTTTGTCTTTATTAAATTCACATAAAGTCACATGTCAAACAGCAAGCGACGTTTCGGGCGTCACAGCGCTCACTTTCTCAAGTAGTAACATGTGACTAATATCAACATACATTTTTCAACATTATATGTGTGTAGACAAGGAGGACTCACAGTTCTGCTACCATAGAGACCGTTAACCCTAGTGAGGAGTCCAAGTTCTGAGCGACTCAAGTATCAACCTCTCCTATAACTCCCCACCTTGTGAGAATACAGTGACATTCAATCGTAAGAGGGCATACACCATATGTGTTATCCATGTGGTTAGAGAAATAAGTACAAATTGTAATCTTTATTTAAACACTAGGGGCCAATTGTTTTAATCTTTAATCCACCAAGTTTCTCGACATTTAAGTCTGTGTTCCCTATCACCCTGAAAGTTTAAGGGAACACTCTCCAATACCATAAACTTCATATCCCTCCCTCCAGTCCTTTTCCACAAAATGCCTCGCTAAAGGCAAATTCACAAGGCAAACGTCAATACCTATCAGTCAATTTACTAGGGTCAGAGGGTTGTCAGTGAACAGACAGTGAGGACACCAACAGACAGACAACATGGTTAGGAAATTCATAAAGAGGGGATATCCCAAAATGGTATTGGATAGAGCAAGAGAAAAAGTAAATGTGATGGAGGGTTTAAATAAAGTAAAAAAAGATAGGGCCCTAGACTTACCTTGTGTCTCAATTCACCCATCAAAGCTCTAGTATTGGTCGGGTCTTGAAGCGTCATTGGCCCATTTTGCAGCAGGCTTATCTAAGTTAGAGAGTTCGATTTGCCCCCATGATGTATATAGGGGAATGATACCATTGGGAAATTGTGTCACTTCCACTCGGGTACAACATGAAAAAAAATCGCAAGGTACTTGGTTAGATGGAGGGAAGAAGGGAATGTATCATGCTGTCATTGCATATATTGTAATATGGTTATTAAGGGAACTCATTTTTGTACATCCTGTTTATGGAAATAAAATTGAACTACGGGGTAAATTTACCTGTGATTCTAAGTTTGTGGTATACGTGAATGTATGCCCGTGTGGTCTCCTCTATGTAGGGGAGACCACACAGAAGTCAAGTCACGTATTTCACAAAATAACCTCAGTGACCCAAAAACTTGTGAATTTGCCTTTGCGAGGCATTTTGTGGAAAAGGGACATGGAGGGGGGATATGAAGTTTATGGTTTGGAGAGTGTTCCCTTAAACTTTCGGGTGATAGGGAACACAGACTTAAATGTCGAGAAACTTGGTGGATTAAAGAATTAAAAACATTGGCCCTAGTGGGTTAAATAAAGATTACAATTGTGACTTATTTCTCTAACAGCATGGATACACATATGGTGTATGCCCTCTACGATTGAATGTCATCTGTATTCTCACCAGGTGGGGGAGTATAGGGAGAGGTTGATACTTAGAGTCGCTCAGAAACTTGGGACTCCTCACTAGGGTTAAAGGTCTCTATGGTAGCAAAGCGTGAGTCACTTCTGTAGAAAAACGATCCATGTCCCTTTTCCACAAAATGCCTCGCTAAAGGCAAATTCACAAAGGCAAACGTCAATACCTATCAGTCAATTTACTAGGGTCAAGAGGGTTGTCAGTGAACAGACAGTGAGGACCCAACAGACAGACAACATGGTTAGGAAATTCATAAAGAGGGGATATCCCAAAATGGTATTGGATAGAGCAAGAGAAAAAGTAAATGTGATGGAGGGTTTAAATAAAGTAAAAAAAGATAGGGCCCCTAGACTTACCTTTGTGTCTCAATTCACCCATCAAAGCTCTCAGTATTGGTCGGGTCTTGAAGCGTCATTGGCCCATTTTGCAGCAGGCTTATCCTAAAGTTAGAGAGTTCGATTTGCCCCCACTGATGTCATATAGGAGGAATGATACCATTGGGAAATTGGTCACTTCCACTCGGGTACAACATGATAAAAAATCGCAAGGTACTTGGTTAGATGGAGGGAAGAAGGGAATGTATCCATGCTGTCATTGCATATATTGTAATATGGTTATTAAGGGAACTCATTTTGTACATCCTGTTTATGGAAATAAAATTGAACTACGGGGTAAATTTACCTGTGATTCTAAGTTTGTGGTATACGTGATTGTATGCCCGTGTGGTCTCCTCTATGTAGGGGAGACCACACAGAAAGTCAAGTCACGTATTTCACAACATAACTCCTCAGTGACCCAAAAACTTGTGAATTTGCCTTTAGCGAGGCATTTTGTGGAAAAGGGACATGGATATAGTCACATGTTACTTGAGAAAGGGCGCTGTGACGCCCGAAACGTTGCTTGTTGTTTGACATGTGACAGAATTTAATAAAGACAAACGTGTTTTTAATTGGATTTATGACTTCATTCCCTATATATACTTTGCACTCTGTAGTCACTGGTTACACCTGAGGAAGGGGGCTAAACCCCCCGAAACATTGTGTGTATTTGGCATGTTGTTATTTTCAGCACTTTAATAAATAAGTATCGTTGAAATACTGAAGTGAGTGTGCCTACCTATAAACTATATACGACTGTTATAGGATCACCCAATGGGCCCCAGCACATCCTGTAATAGGGTCACCCAATAAAATCCAGCACTGCCTCGACGCCGAGAAGGCTTTTGACAATGTAAAATGGGACTGGTTATTTAATGTCTTAGCCAAAATGAAATTCCAGGGACCATTCATTACCCTACTACAAGCGATGTACCGCAACCCAACAGCAACAATCATGATAGGAAATACCAAATCTACCCCCATCCAACTCCAAAAAGGTACCTGTCACCCCTATTATTCAATATAGCCCTGGAACCCCTCTCTAGATATCTACAAAATAGCACAACATTCAAAGGAATTACAATAGGAACAGTGGAAGTGAAGGCAGCCCTATACGCAGATTATCTTCTGATATTCTTCGAAGATATAACACATGACCTGAAACCCACAATACAACTCTTAGAAGATTATGGTATCCAATCGGGCTTTCATATTAATAGATCAAAGTGTGAATGCCTGTACTTGGGCAAGACAATGCAACTCACTAGGCATACCAACACCTACCACCCACATCACATATCTTGGTATCAAAATTGGCAAAGACCCATTATCCATATACAACTTAAACTACACACCCCTAATTAAAAAGATAACACACACCCTAACAAACTGGATCTCACTTCCGCTGTCCCTAATAGGCAGATCTCACCTCCTAAAAATGTTGATTTTCCCCAAACTCTTGTACCCCATCCAAACAATCCCACTACTACTTAGACACAAAGATATTTGCAAACTCCATACCGCCTTTTCCACTTTCTTGTGAGCAGGGAGAAAACCCAGAATCTCACTAGCAAAACTACAACTCCCTAGAGCCAATGGGGGACTGGCACTCCCCAACATACGAACATACAACCTGGCAGCAATGACTAGACACATAAGGGACTGGATGGGTGACACCACATAGGTCACAAATACTAAATTAGAACAACAACTAACACATCCATGGTCTCTAACACATATTCTATATTGCAATCCTAAACATCTACCCCAACCAATTAAGTCCTATATAACACTCAAAGATACAATAGTAACCTGGCAAGAACTCCGTAAAAAGTGCAAAGCCCCAAAACACATAGACCTCAACATGTCACTTGCCCAACACCCAGATTTCCCACAAAGCTCCACAACCCAGGGATACGAAACATGGTTCCAAAAAGGAATACTACAAGTCAATAAATTAGTCCATAGATCAGAAAAACGATTCCTAACCTTTACCGAACTTAGAAACAAATATGACATATCCATCAACTCCTTCCTGTTATATGCCCAGGTAGTATCTTATTGTAAGAAACAATTAGCCGATATTTCAGATCTATTCAAAACAACCCCAATAGAAATCATTTTATCAGCCCCAGACACTAAATTCTCTCTCTCGAGAATCCACTCAATACTAAAAGAATGGTACCTCACACCTCTAGAGAATGCCAACCTCAAAAAATGGGAAGCTGATTTTCAAATTACGGACATTATCTCCAAAATACTAGAGGGACAAGTAGCACTAAAAAAGTCCATAATAAACGAACGATGGAGAGAAACCCAAATAAAAATAATTCACAGGGCGTATATCCCACTAAACGCCCACTATCTCAGACCCACAGATCCTAACATACCCAAAGGACTCTGCCCCAAGTGCAGAACCCCCAACCCAAATCTCTTCCACAGTCTATGGTTCTGCCCAGATATACAAAATTTCTGGGACCAGACTTGCCAATATATGTCTGAGATCATGGGCTACGAGATAACAAAAGACCCCTTATTAATGTTATTCAGGTACAAACATAGCACAATGAAGGGGAGAGCCGGAGATCGAACCCGGGTGCCAAATTGGATTCATCTTACTTCTTTAATAGCTAAGAGACTGATAATGTCACATTGGATAAAAACCAACCCCCATCACTAGGGGAACTAAAAACTCAGTTACAACAATTAATGTATCTAGATAAACATGACTCAGAAAGATACGCCGAAAAATCAGTAGCCAAATTGTTCTCTATCTGGAGGAACTACATAGAACGTACATATACAGACATAGAAATACCCCAAATTATGAAAAATTTTCAATTTACCTCGTGGTATGACCGCAATGACCTCAGAGGCACCCTGGGCAGATTGAAGGCTCGCCCCTATTGAATTTGAATCTGAACCGTATAAAAAACCAAAACAACTGGTTAATAAACAATATATTGGTTACCTCCAAAAAGGAATGCCTGCTCATATATGTATGTGATATAGAATATTGTGAAACTAACGAGAACGATTGGACCCAGATTGGAGAAATCTGCACCCACCCCATCCCCCAAACCGACAGCCACGGACCCAGCTCCATTTTTAAGTTTAAATTTATTTAACTGTTATTATAGTTTAAATGTTGTTATACTCCAAACCATTGTTTTTTAAGTCTTACAATTGTTGTAAATCTCTATAATCTCTGAGTCTAACAAACTCAAAAACGTTCAAGATTCAAAACCTCCAGGTCCATCGAAGACATCCACCCCCCCCCTCTCCCAATCTCCCCCCGGATCCACGGCCCGAACAGCATTGCTCATTGCCTATTGTATAACGTACGACCAAATGTTTGGAAAACCCAATAAAAATCTTTTTTGGAAAAAAAAAAAAAAATACACTACAGAATAGATTACTTTTTAGTTTCGAGACCCCCTCCCCCTCACAAAATTAGTCCCTGCTAACATCCACCAAATATACTGGTCAGACCATTCTCTTATAGAAATACAAATTTATCTACACCTGCCACTGGTGATTAACTGAGTCACATCTCAGGTGACCAAAAATCGTTATCCATTCAAAAATTATTTGAGACAAATGAAAACTCCATCTATATGAACAATCTGGGAAGCCCAAAAGGTTGTTGTATATGGTCTACTGATACAATGGGGTGCTCAATGTAAACGACACAAAAACTTAAGAACGCTAAAATTAGTACTAACCTGCAAAATAGTAAGCACCACCTATAATTAAAACCGACAGTTAGGAAGCTTCAGAAGATGATAGCGCTTACAGATCAGTTAAAACAGTTAACATAGGATACAGAGGAAAGATCTTTAGCATGGTCCAAACAAAAATTCTATGAAAGAGCTAACAAAGCACATACAGGGAGATTCAATAAAAGTTCTTATCGTTTTAAATGGTGCTAATTTTGCCCCAACCAATCAGATCTTATTTAACATTTCAAAGCTAACAACTGATTGGTTAGGGCAAAATTAGCACCATTTTAAACGATAAGAACTTTTATTGAATAACCCTGATGATCTATTGGCAAATCAACTTAAAGCTATCTCTTTAGAGAGCTCCCTGAAGGTCATCACCACCTCCCAGGGCAGACAGGGAAATCACCCTGACCATTTAGCTGCAGAGATCCAGAAATGTTATGACAAATTATATAATTGTATCCCACCCCCAAGAGATATAAACGTATACCAAGCTAAAGGTAATGAATATTTACAATCTTGCCATCTACCCATACTAACAATTAAATTGAAACATTTAATAAATCATTTACAACAGAAGAATTGGAATAAATAATTAAGTATATGCCTAATGACAAATCCCCTGGCCCTGCCGTTTATACCTACCAGTATTAAAATATTCCAAGACCAGCTACTTCCCCATATGACAGACCTGTTCAAGAGCTTTTTATTAGGCAATTCCAAACCCACTTCTATGTCCGTCATCTTGAAGTCTGGAAAATACCCCACAAACTGTTCAAGTTATTGACCTATAGCCTTATTAAATTCAGACCTGAAACCCTTTTCTAAAGACCTTACCACCAGATTAGCTGCCTTCCTACTCTCACTAACACATGCTGATCAAGTGGGATTAATATTTATAATTTCTCCCCCTCATCCGAATGCATTAGATCCACCATAGTACAGACCCAGGGGTTTTTAATCCATGGATAACGGCTTAGATTTCATTATATTATTGATCCCATTACCCATTAACTTTACTCATTTCCAGAAGTAATTAAAATATATACGTATGGTTGGCACATAACCAAATAATGCATTATGCACAGACCCTGACCTTCAATAATCCCTTTCCTCATCCTACCCGCTTAGTATCTTTATTGGCAGAAGGACCGAGTTGCAAAGTTCTAATCTCACAATTGTATATTCTACTGAAGTCTCCTCCCCAAGGTCAAAATCTTTGGCATCTCTATATGTTTAAATGGGAAGAAATGCTGGGTTAGGTAATAAATAATGACGAATGGCTGCAAATTTGGGGAAATGCCTCTAAGGCAGCGTTTTTTCTGCGTTTTGCGTTTTTTCAGATCATTAAAAACACGGCAACGCACCGAAAACGTGTTTTCGGGTGTGATGAGATTGCGCATGCGATTGCGATTTGCGTCCCGCATTTTTAATCGCATGCGGTTTTCTATTTATATTGAAAAACCGCATGCGCAAAAAAAAAAATCAGTATAAAATCATGCTGCTTTGGTTTTTTACTCCTATAAGACTTCATAGAATATTTCCTAAAACCTCCAATCTATGTTGACATTATCAGCAACATACTGGGACCCTACCCAGTTCCTACTCCTTAGTGGAGAATGATTAAACCCAAAATGAAAACTTACATACAGGTTAATGTTAATCACCCTACAAAACCCTAAGCGGTAATAGTTTGAAATCTGAAATATATAAGTCTAGCCTGAAATCCTGAACAATGTCCTGTTTCCCCTGTTTCTGCTTCCTGGTTCTTCCAGTTAGCAACTGTCAGTTATGGATTAGATAGTTGACATCACAGCCAATGACTGTAAATCCCCTGTCTGCCTCTTCTGAGCATGTCCAGACTCAGTACAGGTTTCTAAATTGCTCAGTTTCCATGACGCATCCAGAAGCATAGCAGGCATACAGTAATGAATTCATAGGACAAACTATGATATATCAACATATTTTAAAGAGGCCATTCTTACTAAAAGATGTTCTTATGAGGGTGGAGTTGTTCTTTAAAATGGCCCTTGAAAAAGTTTTCCATACCACCTTCCAATTTACAAGTACAAACGCTCTGTTAGGGGTCTCATTCAATGAACTTACCAGAAAGGAAAATACCTTTTAGCAAGACATCTCACGGAAGATTGCTGCCTGATCCCCACCTATCTAAATTAAATTATTTAATTCCATATGTTAAGAATATGGCTAACTGCTTTTGCCTACGGGGCACTACAGAAATATTTACAACTATATAGTTTTTATGGGATGTCCTGGCAAATGTAATCTCTTAGTGATATGTTAGACATAAGGTAAATTATATAATTTGTGGTATCAATTATAGTATAAGGTTTTTTTAGTTATGCTTGCCTTTATGCCCAATGTCTTTAAAGGGCAACTGTGGTCTCAAAACAAATGAGGGTTAAATGAAAGCCTGCAGTATTTCCATTAAAATAAGCCAACAATCCCATCTCTGCCTGGAGAAATTTCATTGGGGTGAATGTTCAAACTTCCTGCTTCCAGTAGGTTGCGTGGCATCACCTGACCTCTGCCACGCCCCTCTGCCCCGGGGGAGAAGCATGCTCAGTGAAGACTTAATGCTGGGGAAATCATGAAGTATCTGGGGGGAAAATTGACAGTTGAAAAGGAAAACCTATTAATGCAGACAAAGGCTGGTCACAACCAGGAAGTTACATTGCTGAACCTGTCAAGCAATAACCTCCCACAAATTTTATCCAGAGATATGATTTAGGTTTTATTTTGAAGGTATGATGGAAAGCCATTTGTATAATTCTTACTAGTTTGAAATAATTTATGACCACAGTTACCCTTTAATGTGGAGTAACATACGTCACAAACCTATACTATACAATATGTTTAACCAAAAGCAACCTGTTAAAATGTCAATTAATCTTCACACAGCATGCAACATATAAATGCAATTTTTTTGTTTTGTGTAACCTGCTCCTGCATTACACCCAGAAGTAGCCTGAGGGTTCTGGAACTTTGAAATATGCATCTGCTTGCACCTGGAATCTGAACTATGTAGTACAGAGCAATAAGGACTACCTACATTGGATGGAAAATATGGAATCATCTTAAGACATTATCACTAAGAAATAATGTCCAACCTGATCCCTTTGACTCCCCTTCTTTACCCCACCCCATTTTATTTTTCCACCATAGATCTACTGGTAACATATGCCTTGTTAAATATATATATTTTTTCATATTTTATTATTTATATATATAAATAAAATTTTATATATATATATATATATATATATATATATATATATATAAAAACAAAAAAACCTTCGGCTTCATTCAATACTTACTCACACAGCATCACATATTTTTCAAGGCACTCAAGTAGAAGATTGCTTCCTCCTTGATGGAAGTGAAGAGCTGGAAGGACAACATCATCCTTCAAGCAGAAAACAAAATAAGACCACCCCATGCCTTCTTTGTTCTGTTTAATTGACTTCAGGTCTGTCAAGCTGAAGAGAAAGGACCATTTGCTGTTTAGGGGACTTTGGGAACCTAAAACAGTAAACAAAATAAAGCGACTATAAAAGAAGAAGATTCCACTTAACAACACTATGATTACATTTCCCCAAGAAAAATGTTTATGGGAAAAGTCCAAAATTTACATGAGTGCCCCCAGTAGAGAGGAACAAATGGGTGTAAAACCCACACTAGCCCTTTATTACTGGGTAGCATTGGGTTTACACTTATTTAAAAAATAACAACAAATATTATATCTTCCCGTTAGGCTAAAAACTCCAGGGACTTGAAATTCAGTCAATCCTCTGTACTGCACTGATGTACTTGGATGGCGCGTGATTCTTATGAGGATTTTCAAATACATGCATGAATATGTTTGCATATTTCTTTATATGTTGTTCTATTTAAATGGTAAAATAGCAAGTTGGGAGATGTAAGGTAAGTATATAATATATATTTTTTTTTAATTCATTGTTTTTGTTGGCCTGTTTTGCGTGAAGTGTTTGTGTTGGGCTTTGCAGTCCCTCACTCTGATCTGACGACAGCTGATCATTCATAGCTTCTGAGTAAGATGAAGCAATCCATTAAAAAGCTCAATTTGTGTATTGTGATAATCTGGAATGGAGTGGGCACTGCAGTGGCTCAGTGGGTATCACCCAGGAGTCCTAGGTTTAAATATTTTCTTTAGCAAGGAGTTAGTGTTTTCTCCGTGTGCTGGCAAGGGCGTCCTCCATTTACCCCACAATTGTAAAGGCATACTCTTAGGGTATTCAAAAAAATTGCAGTTAGGTTTGAAGGCAGATAATCAATCTAAAACACACTCCTATCTTTTACAGGCCAGAAACTGCAAACCTAAGATATTTAGCTCAGGCATTCTAAGTGTAACTCATCCAGGAGACATGATTTCACTTATCAGCTACTTTCCTTGTGCAAAAGAAATGGGGAGGAGTACAACCTTAATATTTTATTGATTTCAAATAATACAGAATTGTAACGAGCAGTATCTGACCTTTTGTGTTATTCCCATGTTTGTGCACGGGATTTCACATGTGATTTTAAAAAACATTGAAATCGGGGGAACCGAAACATTCCTGCAATTTCCAAAGTGCATGCAATTGCGCATTCATTTCCGTAACACATGCAATCACTATTTTTTTTTTTGCGCAATCGCATGCATTTCTATAATGGAAAATAGAGAAATTGCATGTGCAAAAGGGAGATGACACACACAAACGCACCAGAACCGCACACGCAATCTCATGGTAATATGGTGATATGTTGTAGAGTGAAAAGGAGCTTCTTTTCCCAAAAATTCTTCTGAAAAAGGGGAGTCTTCAGTTATGTCAATGAGCTGAAAAAAAAGGGTTTCTGCCAACTGTTCTATGAGTTAGAATAAAAAAAAAAAAAAGACAAAGCAGCAAGAGCTTTCTTGAAATTTGAGTCTGCTGCCCAGGATTTAAGTCAAAGAACTAAGGGGGAGATATAATACTTACCTCAATGCTCCTCTTATATTCCAGGTTTCCACAATGCAGCAATCACTTTAGCTCCAGTCTAATTAGCGTCACCATTAAAAAAAGACATTTGCTTTTGCCCTACAAAGTAGTGCAAAAAATAATGGCTGGTGTTGCATCGGGTGCCTGCTGCTATTGATGTAAATGGTAAAGGCTGTACAAATTACCCTTGCTTTTTTGCTGCTTTTAGGTTCCTAAAATTCTAAAGCTAACAGTGTCGACATAAGGCTGAAAGAAAAATGTAGTTTTAGGGTTGACTACTCCTTTAAACAGTTTGCTAGTAACTGCTTCCCACTCTGTGATCACAACCTAATTACTTTTTCTACCACCTACTCTGACACTCCATCTACTGTCCTTGTTCGCAATACTTGTGCAATAGACCTCCCGGCTCTATCCTCCTCTCTCAGTACTAGCCTCGCTGCCCTCATGTCTGACTCTAACCCTGCTTCCCCAATACATTTGTATTACTCTATCTTATCCACTACTATTGACTCCTCTGCCCCCCTACAAACATCACCCCGCTTATCCCAGTCCTTGGCTCAATTCAGATACCAAGTTACTACACCACTGTACTTGTGCAGCTGAGCGGCTGTGGAAAAAGTCACGCAGTCAGGCGGACTGTAACCATTTCAAGCTCATGTTGTTGTGACATAATTTGGCTCTTTCAGCAGCTAAACACTGCTACTTTAACACACTTATAAACATTAACAAACGTAACCCACATTGTCTATTTTCGCTATTTAACACTCTCTTGCAGCCATCCTCTACGGACACGCTTCATCCCATTAACGCTCCTCAGGATTTTGCAGACTACTTTAGTAATAAAATAGATGATATCCGTACTCTAATCCCCTCACCCCAGGACAACGCTTGCCTTCTTTTGCCTGCCCCACCACCTGCAGTTCTGGAATCTTTCACCCGTCACCCATTCTGATGTCTTTGACCTCCTGTTGTCCTTGCGCGCTTACAATGAGTACCCTTTATCCCATGCTCTCCTTCCTACTCAGACACTGCGCTAAAATCTTTCCCCCGCTCTCTCACATTTTTAATTCCTCCCTGACCTCTGGGATTTTTCCTGCTGCCTTTAAACATGCGTGTGTCAAACTTCTTCTTAAAAAACCCTCTCTGGACCCTATCTGTCTTTCAAACTACCGCCCTGTCTCCCTTTTACCGTTTGCATCAAAACTCCTTGAACGTCTTGTCTCTACACGCACTACTAAATACCTCCATGCTAATAACTTATTGGACCCGTTGCAATCAGGATTCCGACCGGGTCATTCAACTGAAATGGCCCTCTGCAAAGTCTCAAATGACCAACAAGCTGCCAAAGCCAAAGGACAGTTCTTGGACCTATCGGCTGCCTTTGATACTGAGAACCACTCTCTTCTTATGCAGATTCTATATTCTCTGGGCATCCGAAATCAAGCTGCGGCGTGGTTGTCTTCTTATCTCTCTAACAGATCTTTCTCTGTCTCTTTTGCTAAAAAGACTTCCTCCCCTGTTCCCCTTAATGTGGGGGTCCCTCAGGGCTCGGTTTTAGGACCCTTGCTTTTCTCCCTCTACACTATCTCTCTGGGAGAAATAATCAGTTCTTTCGGCTTTAAGGGCACGGCCACACTGCAACGCAAACGCATGCAATTTCATTTGCCCTTCTGTTGCGTTTGCGCATGTGTTTTTTCATTAACTATTGAAAAACGCATGCGATTGCGATTTAAAATGCGGAACGCAAATCACAATGCACCCGAAAACTCACGTTTTCGGTGCGTTGCCGCATTTTCAATGATATGAAAAAACAGCATGCGCAAACGCAAGCGCAAAAAAAGCGCAGCCTAGCCCTAAGTATTACTTATATGCTAATTTACTTGTCCACCCCCGTGCTAACCCCTGAAGTTCAATCCCAAATCTCTAAATGTCTATCTCTTTCGGGATGGCGCACCGCCGCCTCAAACTCAATCTATCCGAAACGGAATTAATCATTTCCCCCCCTAAACTGGGACCTAGTCCACCCTTCTCCATCTCTATTGACAATATGGTCATTAACCCAATCAAATCTGCAACTGCCTTGGAGTGATCTTTGACTCCTCTCTTTCCTTCCATCATCACATTAACAATGTCTCTAGTACCTGTAGTTTTCTCCTTCGCAATATTGTCAAGATCCACCCTTTTCTCTCTCTCTCTCCACTACTAAAATGCTCACCCATGCCCTTATAATCACCCGTCTTGACTACTGTAACATTCGCTGCTCACCCATGCCCTTATAATCCCCCGTCTTGACTACTGTAACATTCGCATGGTATACTACTGACAAGGTCGTACAGTAACGAAAACACTTAAACAATACATTGTAGCTGATACATACAAAGACACAAGTCTGTAACTGTGAATAGTGCAGGTTTATTGCAAAACATGCGTGCTACATGTTTCTGACCCACTTGTCTTTCCTCAAGTGTTTGAGTGGATCTGAAACATGTAGCACGCATGTTTTGCAATAAACTTGCAATATTCACAGCTACAGACCTGTGTCTTTGCATAGTTCACCTGCAATTTATTGTTTATATATCGGATTTGGTAGAGTGAAAGCCGTAGGTGAGACATACATTATTTCAGATCCGGACACACCCAGAAACCCAGACCTATATACATCACACTACAACACTGCTACTTGGAAAGTGTTAACCAGCTGCACCACCAATTTGAATATTGATGATTTAATATATTCCTACATCATAGGGGTTAAGAGGTGGGAGTGGAAATCACACAGGTGCTGAAAATGTAATCAAGGTACTGGCAGACAAGGGAAAATGTTAGCTTCAGATTTGGGGAACAAACAGAACCTAAATAAGCTCATAGAGGTAAAGAAAAGGCCCCTGAATGGAATCTTCCATGCTGAGAAGGATGTTGAGACAAGTAATTTCTAACTTAAACTTTTTGGGTTTAGTTCTCCTTTAACAACTATACCTACATCTTTGCTATACTCCAAGATGATTTTCGCGGTCTCTCCGTTTTTTTTCATTCTTTTTCTCACTATTTTTATTTTTCGAGTGTAAAAGAGACCGTCTGGATCTCCTATCGGCTTTTGCCTTAGCTTGTTTTAAAGTTTCCAGTCCATAGGTTTTTACTGGAACCGCCTACTGATTAATTCAGAGGTTCTGGAACATAATCAGAGGTTCTGGAACAGTTCTTCTTAATCCGTAGGAACTTTCCAAGGGGAACATTATCCAGCCATTCCTTCTTATGTCCACTTTCATAGCGGATATAAGAATTGGCATCCACATCTTTAAAAAAAGTTTTGGTTATAATCATGTTGTTCTCAATTTCCACCAATACTTGGCTTATATTGTGGGTAAATTTCAAACAATGAGACAAACCATTTAATTGGTTAATAAAGGTGTCCATGTATCAGCAGGTCCCCCCCCCCCCCCACACCATCAAGATATCATCAATATATCTTTTCCAAGTTTGCCATATTGTATGAACAGGGGATAATTATAAACCACCTGTTCTTCCCACCGTGCCACATAGAGGACCGCATTATTAAGTGCTAGGGGGGGTCCCATTAGTTTGAATAAAGAACATTTCACCAAATTTAAAATAGTTCTTACTAAGTACAAACAGCAGGCATTCCCCCAAAAAATCTATTTTATCTTAATTCAGTCAATTTTTGGCCTTTATATATTTTCATGGCTTCCATATCTTCAATGCGGGGAATAACCATATAAAAGGGATGTAATATTCAAAGTAACTAGAATATATGAAGGATCCCATACAAAATCATTTAAAACATTAAGCAATTCCACTGTGTCCTTCAAAAAGGAACTACTGTTCACAATCACTGTTTTAATGAAAAAATCTACATATGTAGACAGATTGGCGGTCAAGTTATCTACCCCAGAAATAATAGGGCGACCCAGGGGTGCAGTTTTACTCTTATGAATCTTAGGATGCAAATTTAGAATACATTTTTTTCTCATCATTATTGATTAAACCTTGTTTCTTGCCTTCTAGCTATCAAGGACTTTAAATCCGTTACAAACAAGGTTGTGGGATGCCTTGAGAGTAGGTTTTCTTATCACTTCCCCCACATAATAATCCTGGTTCAAAACTACTACACCCCCACCTTTGTCTGCCTCCTTTATTACTGTATTGGTATCTTTTTTCAGAAAGTACAAAGCTTCTCTCTCCTGGACACTTAAGTTTTCGTAAACATAAACCTCTTTTAATCCACATGTTTAATCTTACATATGTCCTTTACCACCGATTTTTCAAATAAGTCCATAACACTATTTCTATAAGCAATAAGGATAAATTTAGATTTAACCTTAAACGGAGTAGTTGAATCATTTAGTGGAGAGAGACATCAGGTCCTTAACTATTGATATTTTGTAAAATCTTATTATCCATACTTTTACCAGACTTTTAAGTATTACAGACTCTGTGCTACAGATTGATACATTTGTGGGACTATTGATGTAACATAGTAACATAGTATTGGTGGTTGTATAAAGACATACGTCCATCTAGTACAACCTTTATACCCTACCCATAAAAAATCTACATATGTAGATGTATATATTGAACCATCTGTGATCCACCTGTTTTTATTTTTACTTGACTATGTTTTTATATAGATACATGTGTTTTTATTTGTTTGCTTATTAGTAAAACATTCCTATATCATTATATTATTACATTTTGTGGCTTTTATCCTGCTATTTATTGTTGTTGTGTATTATAGGGGTCCGATCTTATCGTTCTCCCCTATTCCATCTGGCTGTGTGCGGGACCCACTCAGCTGTAGCAGGTGGCCATATTTTCTGTATAGTTGTTTGACTAAAACAACTATAAAGTTTCAGTTCTTTACCTGCTTTTCAACACAAGAATTTGGTATAAAACTGAATGCTGGTACTGCATATAAACCTGAACTGTAAAGGAACAATTCATTTGAATCAAGTAAAAGATCTTGTAATCTTTTTGTAGTTTGAGGTAAATGAACTTGATTTTTATGGAAATGCACCTGAAGGCAAGGACGTGATTATTAGTGCTAGAAGCCAGGTCCTAGAGCTTTTTGACTGACTTCGACTGTCAAAAATAATTTGTTTCATCTCTGGCCTAAATGCTTATGTATCTTGTGTCTTACACAAATTACTAATTTTTTCTTCCACTTCAATTTAAGCATTCCATGTAAAAGATATCGAAAGCAAATCTTCTCCAAAAAGAAGGCAGAGTATTTCTTTATTTTTTTTACGCATAACACTGTCTGTTTGAACTGCTAGCTCAGTACGAACACTGGAATATTTTTTTACTTGAGAAATAGAGCTGATTTTGTATTTTTATTATTAGATGGACAATATATTTTTTTTAAGACAATTACCTGTGACACCTTAGGTTAAAGGCAAAAAAAGAACATGAAACAAGATAAAAGCTACAGCATATTTATCAGACAATGGATACAGTTCTCATTTCCCCAAAGACGTTTTAAGAATTTCCAGGTTTCTTATCTTTTTTCCCACGTCACCGGTTAAAAGGGCTACCTGCTGCATACTTATTTCACCAAAAGCCAAAGAGTAAGGAGCAAAGTAATGTAAGATTATAGATAGTTCTGTATTGCTATTACCGTTAGTAATTTTTGGAAAGCTATATAAATAGGTAAAAGAAAACAACAGAATTATATAAAAATTAGCATTGCATAAGTTTTCAAAATATATTTATACAGACCACCATTTGTAAACTGTTTCTTCCTGTAAGAAACTGCGTTGACCATATCCCATTCAGCTTCATAACTGTTTTGGTGCTCTGTTAAATATTTTGCTCTTTCCTTCGGCGTTTGAGTCCACTCTACAACAGAGCTTGAATCCTACAAAAAAAAAAAAAAAAAAAAAAAAAACCAAAAAAAACAAATGACACAGCTATGCATTCTAAAAACAAATTCAAAAAATCATACAAAAAAACTACATCTACAACAGAAAATGAATCTAACCAAATATAAAAAAAAAAAAAAAATCCCCCCTAAACTCAAATTACAGCCTGACAGTCATTTCAATTGAAATTTGAGAATGGGTTGTGGAGGGCAAAAAAGGTATATAATTAAGCACACGAAGAATGTTGGAGTATCAGTTCAAACTTATGTTCACCAATTTAGCATCAAAAAAGGAAACATCTAGAAGAAACAATTATTTTACAGTATAAGTGTCTTGCATTAATAAATGTACCAACTCTTCAGGTCTGGTACTGGTCCCCTACAATGCTCACCAGTGGGTTGGTAACATTGGAATTAGCACGAGTTGTGGTTTGCATAACTACAGCCCAGAACCTTGAACCAAGCAGGTCAGTTAATTTGGTGCAGGTACAAGGTCTGTGGCTATGGATAAAATTGTCTGTATGTATACATGTGTCACACACCACTTTCTTTTAACCCCACACAAAAACAATGTGAATATGCCATTTACTAACTAAGGGAAAGGTCATGAATAAAATATTAAGAATTAAATGGAAGAGGTAATACAAATAAAATAAATTGCTATTAAAATCAAGTATATCTATTAAAATCAGTTAATAAATGATATATTAAAAAAATTAAACCCTCATATCTGTGGTTATGTAGATAGTACATGTATGTATATGTATGATTTCTATATCTGTGTCTTTTAAAATGCAGTTTTTGCGAGCAAAAATACACCAGTGGAATGCATCTGGTCTCCACCACCATTTTTGACAATAATGCCATTTTATAACTAATTTATGTTATCACTATAGCTCTTATAGGGCTATGGCTGTGGTGGTTTATATTGCTTTAGGGTCTGAAGGACCAATATCTCTTAGATATAAGTCATGTTTAGGCTCTCTACACTACGATCCAAAAGTTCGCCCGAGTTCCACAGGTGGAATGCATCCAGTCACTATTTTGAAAGTGATGCCGTTTTAAAAACATATTCTTTTGGCTATATTAAGGTAGAAGGCATGGACGTACTTCCGTTCTAATGTATTTTTGCCTATGAAATCAGAAAAATCATAGATATACACTTTTATCCTGAGGAAGCCATATACGAGTGTCAAAAGGCATTGATCTGCAGTTTTTTTGCATACGAAAGATACAAAAAGATACTGGCTGTAGATAGTCTTTTTTTATTTGCGTTTATGCTTTAAGTGAAATAATTTTTTTATTTTAAATACCTAAAATAAATTATTTTTAACTAATAATGTGTGAACTAGCCCATGTTTAAAATAGTAGAATAAAAAAGGAACACAGGAACTGTAAACCAGCAGCACCTAGACAGCGAGGGACCATGAGAGTTTTTGGAAGCTGTGTATATTGCAAAAGTGGGGTTTGGGGGGTTAATATATATTTTAGAACAAAGATTTTTTTGAGTGAACTTGCCCTTTAACTAATTTTAATTAAGGTATAATTCTTGATTTTAATAGGTATTTTAGTTCTTATTTTCATTCCCTCTCCCATTTATTCTTGCTCGAGTCACCTCGAGTAGATCAGAGTGGTTCTTCTAGTCTACTCTAACCTGGCCAAAAAACTGCTGGAAGACAGTGGAACTGTCTTCCAGCAGATGTGGTAATGGCAGTTCATTGAATAGCTTTCAAAGTGGCCAAGAGAAGTTTCTAAAACTAAAAAAATATTGAGAATTACTGTTATAAATACATACAATGTAGTTCTGATTGATCCAGGGATACTTTCTGATTGCTGTTTGGTATCAGGAAGGAATCCCCCCCCCACACACACCTTTTTTTTTTAAACTGTTTTTTTTTTTTTTGCCTTCCTCAGGATCAACTGTTAGGGCTAGGCCACACTGCTGCGTTTTTTTTGCGTTTGCGCTTGCGTTTGCGATTGCGATTGCGCTTGCGATTTTTCGAAATTATTGAAAACGCGGCAACGCAAAAAAAACGCGCGTTTTTCGATGCGTTTGCGTTTGCGTTTTGCGTTCTGCATTTTTAATCGCAATCGCATGCGATTTCCTATACTTATTGAAGAAATCGCAAGCGCAAACGCAAAAAAATCGCACATGAAATCGCATGCGATTGCGATTGCGTTTGCGTTTGCGTTTCAGTGTGGCCTAGCCCTTAGGTAGGGTTAAAAAGGAGGATGAAAAGGTTGATGGCCATATGTCTTTATTCTCAATTACTATGTTACTTTGTTCAAGCTCTACCTACAGCTTAGACATGCTTTCAGGGTGCAATTTCTAAATCGACCACTAAATCTTAAAGGGAATGTCCACTTTCAAAACCACATTTTAATATGTTATTGGCCAGTATTATAGCTGTAAAACAAATAAAACCGCAAGAAAATCCATTCAGGCAAACTTGAGATATATATACGTTTTTGTTATCAGCTTTTTGCACACCAGAAGCATCTTTGTCTAAATCCAAGCTTGCATAAGTCACCTTGCGCATGTGCCTTATCCCACGCAGCCTGGATCCTCTGAGCCCGACACCCCCCCCCCCCCTTCAATCCCTCTAGAGCCTTCTTTGCTGCCAGTGCCCTACCTCTAAAAACTTAACATATGCTAGGGCACCGTAGCCCACCCTAAACCGCTGATTCAGTTTGTTAAAAAAAAAGCTGCAGAACTCTACTAACAATTCTTCGTTCCCCCAGCGGTCTGTATTGTGGCAGCTTGTATCTGATTGTCTGCCTCTCAGCCAATCAGAGATGCACCTGCCAGTGTAGCTCCCTGCTTGCAGTCCCAGCAAGCAGAGGCCGAAATCAGAGCGCCAGGGAATCAAAGGATTGTAGAGTTCTGCATACATTTTTATTAACAAACCTAGCAGTTGGCGTTGGGCTAGGGTCCTCAACCAGTTTATTTTGCATGTGGACACACCATTTAAGGATATATACCAAATTGCATATGCCACAGGCATTTAAAGGTTTGTTAGCAAAAAAAATCTACATATGAGAATGATCTTGGCTCCTTGGACAATGATGATTTGGAGGAAGCACTGACATTCCATACTGTCAGTTAAACTCTTGGGTTTGGACCTAACAAATGGAAGTTTCCTGTGAGTGAAACGAACTAGAGTGAAACGTATAAGTCCCCTGTTCTAAAGGACTTTTATCACAAGGACATAGAAAAAGAAGGACATTAAAACAAGAAGGGCAATTAAACAAGGTTTGTGCGTCACTGTGTTGTGGTGTTGTGGATTAGAAGGGACAGTTTTGTTGGTGTTGTGGATTAGAAGAGACAGTTTTGTTGGTACCATGCAATGTGCATCCTGCCACATGTATAGGAACCTGGAGCAGACGTTCCAGGGAACCTACGTTTGTGTCAGGTGTGAGTGTGTTGCCCGTTTGGAAGCTGAGGTGGAGAGTCTAAGGGAGCAGCTTGCAGCGTTGCAGGGATTTTTTATTGACAAATCTGGGGGGACAGCAGGCACTGGCTGGGGCCAGTATAGAGGTGGGTAGAAGTGGGACAGGGAAGGTTGAGGGGGGAGGTAGTTTTGTTAGGGTTACTAGGGGAAGGGGGGGGTGGAAGGTTAGGTTGGCTTCTTCCCAGATTGCCCATCCAAACATATTTGCCGCCTTAGGTAATGAAGTGGCGGAGGACACCTCGGAATTAGCGTGTATGGAGGGGGCTAGTCCTTTGAGCAACCAGGGGACTGCCATCTCTGATACAAGGGAAGAGGAACAAAGGATCAATAATGCTAGGCAGGTGGCAGTGGTAGGGGAATCCATTATAAGGAAGGTAGATAGGGTAATCTGCCACCAAGACCCTACATGCCGAACTGTGTGTTGCCTGCCTGGTGCTAGGGTTTGGCATGTGGTGGATCGTGTAGACAGATTATTGGGTAGGGCTGGGAGGGACCAGACGATCTTGGTTCACATTAGTGCCAATGACAAAGTTAGATGAGGAGGTTAGGCCCTTAAACATGATTTTCGAGACCTAGGACCTCCAGGGTAGTGTTTTCAGAAATACTACCGCAGCCACATGCAGGGAGACCGAATGCAAGAAGAATGCATCCAAAATGTATGTTTGCAAATGCAAGAAGGCTGACAAAATGAGTGAATTGGAAATTATGGCATTGAATGTAAAGTATGATGTAATAGGTATAGCAGAAACGTGGTTGAACAGTTCTCACGACTGGGCTATAAATTTAGAAGGATATGCCTTGTTTAGGCAGGACAGAGAATGGATGTTAAAGTGGAGGCAATATGGGTGGAATTAGGCAACTGGCGATATGGATGTTAAAGTGGAGGCAATATGGGTGCAATTAGGCAACAGGAAAGGGGGTAATGTCATTGTCAAATGCTAGCAGAGAGGAGGTGAGTCAACTTCATATGCAGTTGGCAAGGGCTGCAAGTTTGGGGAGGGTGCTCATTATAGGGGACTTTATTTACCCTGACATTGATTGGTGTAGTGGAACTGCCATCAGAGAAAAAGGCGATGAGTTCCTGAATACGCTGCAGGATAATTTTCTCTCACAGGTGGTCGAGGTTCCTACTAGAAAAGGAGCTCTGTTGGATCTGGTAATTTTAAGCCAGTTCACATCTAAATTTATACCCTTGGGAAATGTAAAAAAAAAATAAATCTGCACCCATGTGGCTGAATTCTGATGTAAAGAGGCAAATGGAAAGGAAGAAAAAGGCATTTAAAACCTTTAAGGCCGAGGGAATGGAAAGGGCCTTTAGGGATTATAAAAACTGTAACAAGGAGTGTAAGAAAGCAATCAAACTAGCTAAAATTAATAATGAAGTTAGGATAGCTGAACAAAGTATCACTTAGCCTAACATTTTTAGTAAATTAATAGTAAGAAGATGAGGACTGAGAATGTGGCACGATTAATTAATGGAGATAAGTTAGTTACGGAGGATGGCGATAAAGCAACGGTCTTAAATACTTTTTTCCCCTCTGTATAACTATAGAAGATCCAAGTACAGATATCATAGAGTGTAGTAGCAATAATGGTATAAAAGGTTTAAGTGCACTTTGGTTAACTGAGGATATGGTACAGAAAGAACTAAATAAGGTTAATATTAATAAATCTCCTGGACAGGATAAAATACATCCTTGGGTACTAAGTTTAGTTTTATCTAGGCCATTGTTTCTTATTTTTGCAGATTCCCTCATGTCCAGAGGTGTGCCTCTGGATTGGAAAAAGGCTGATGTTATTCCAATATTCAAAAAGGGTAATCGTTCACAGCCGGGTAATTACAGGCCTGTAAGTTTAACTTCAGTCGTGGGGAAGATCCTGGAAAGTTTAATAAGGGAAAATGTTCTAGAGTATGTTTCAAGGACTGACATTATAAGTAGTAACCAGCATGGATTTAGTAGGGAATAGATCTTGTCAAACTAACTTGCTTGGCTTTTATGAGGAAGTAAGTAAAAATATAGATTCTGGCATAGCAGTAGATGTAGTTTACTTGGATTTTGCAAAGGCTTTTGATACAGTCCCCCATAGGCGACTAATGTATAAGCTGAGGTCTGGTCTGGGGAGTCACATTTGTACATGGATAGAAAATTGGTTTATGAATAGGATGCAGAGAGTAGTTATAAATGGGGCTTCATCATTATGGTGCTAAGTGGGGTGCCACAGGGTTCTGTGTTGGGGCCGCTTCTATTTAATCTATTTATTAATGATTTGGAAGTGGGTATTGTCAGCAAGGTTTCTGTGTTTGCTGACGACACATAACTTTGTCGACCATTAAAAACTTCAGAGGATGTGCAAACGTTGCAGGGGGATCTAGATAGATTGTCACATTGGGCTGCTAAGTGGAAGATGAGATTCAATGTTGATAAATGTAAGCATTTTGGACTTAAAAATCCTTGTGCTACTTATACAATAAATGGCTCTGTGTTAAGTGAATCCCCGTTGAAAAGGGATCTTGGAGTTTTGGTGGATAACAAACTTAAAGGTACAAGCAGTGCCAGGCGGCAACAGCCAGAGCCACATGTTATTGTCTTGTTAAAGAGAGGTATGGATTCAAGGGAGGAAATGTTATTCTCCCTCTTTACAACGCTTGGTAAGGCCTCATTTGGAATACGCAGTGCAATTTTGGAATCCTGTGTACAAAAAGGACATCTTTGAAATAGAAAGGGTTCAGAGAAGGGCAACTAAATTAATAAGGGGATTGGGGGAGCTTGAATATGAAGAGAGACTGGAAAAGTTACAATTATGTACGCTGGAGAATATGGGGATGGGAATATTATGTATGCTTGCGTGGGGATATGATCACTGTGTATAAAATAGGTTTAGGCTTCAATTTCGGAAAGGGTTTTTCACTGTGAGAACGGTAAAGCTATGGAACTGTCTTCCAGTGGACGTTGTTATGGCAGGTTCATTGGTCAGTTTAAAAAAAAAGCTGGATGAGTTTCTGCAAACAAGGAATGTTATTATTATTATTGATTTATATAGCGCCAACATCTTCCGTGTCGCTTTACAATAACATAGTCATACAGTACATACAGGGTAATGTTATATAAAGTCATACATATTACATACACAGGTAATACATAATATTCCGGTAAGTAAACAGAGTGAGGAGTTTCTTACAGCAATACCGTGATACAATAGGAGAGAGGACTGTCATGATATGGATCCTGCTGTAAGCAGATCTAGTATAGTTATTAAAGGGTATGTCCACCCCAAAAAAAAAGTTTTTATATATGATTCCCCAAGGGCTCCCAGCCCCAACCGCTATATTTGTTTCTTTAGAAAGCCCCCCAAACTCTATACTACCTCCCTCTTTTCCTCGCCGCGCTCCCGGCCCTCTGCTTGCGAGAAAATGCAAGCAGAGGGCCGGGACCGGCAGCCGCGTCTGTGATGGCTGAGCGGCAGCCAATCACGGACGAGGCTGCCGGCAGCTCACTTCGCCGGAGGAAAGAGGAGAGGTAAGTAAAGTTTGGGGAGCTTTATTAAGATACAAATATAGCGGTTGGGGCTGGGAGCCCAGGGGGAATCTTATGTATTAAACATTTTTCGCTAGGGGGAGGGAATCGGGAGAGGGAGGGGGAGAAGGGCTGCAGTAAGCATGACAAACTTCTCCCGGAGGCCAGGTAGAAGGCCTCCTGGTGGGCAGTTTTTGGGACTTTGGGGGGGGGGGGGGGGGGGGGATACGGAGGAACCTAGGAGCTGGGATGTGAGGTAAGGATTAAACTACACTACATGGTGGGGGCAGTAGTTGGGGGGATTATAGTTTTGGGGGTGGACATGCCCTTTAATTATATAATGTCAGTAATAGTAGGATTCCATTAGTTTTATATTTTTGTACATTGTGTTTTCCCCCCTTTTCTTCTGGACTGCTCTACCATTTGGCTGAGGTGTCATGAAACCCAGCAGGATGCCAAGGATTGTTACAGTAGGATACAAAGGATACAGTAGACTTGAGTCTCCTGATCTCAGCAGGAGGTCAAACAGACCTGGGAATGTGACCTTTGGTTTAACTATGATAAAGGCACAATCCCTTTTTCTATAAAATATACATACCTCGGCCTATGAAATAGAATATGGTGGGCCGATATGAAATATGGTTCCAGGTAGGTGAGACCATTCGGTACAATCCAAACATCATGTATGTAGGCCTTAGTAGAGGCTGGAAACCTACCTTATGTCGTTCTGGACAACTATATTTTCTATATCTGTCATGTTTGGTGTCTATCAACTGGTAAATTCATGACAATAACTAATTAACTGATTTCCAGTATTTTTCCCTTTTATCCCTTTATTTTACTGTTGCTTGTTTTTATGTCTGTATATTAATTATTTTTGTAATCACTATTGCACCGTTTTTGTTTTTCTTTTATTAAACGATATTCTATAAAATCGTTAAGCTGATTCTCCTAGTGCTCTAACAGAACTAAGTAAGAATCCTGTGCTCTGAGACGCTACATATAGTAATTCTATTCTGTATTTCTTGTATTATCTGGTACTATTCCTGCCTGAGTGTGGCAGCGAGTGATACAGTTATTTAGTATTATTTTACATTTATAGCCGTTAAGGCTGGTATCGGTTTCCACGGCCGTTAGTAAGTGGGTTTTTGCAGTAGTTAATATACCTGGTAATGGGTATAAGTTAGTGATGACAACCTTCAACTTGGTTTTGACCCGGTGCGCTGGGAAAGCTTTGTTTGGTCTGAGGTTAAGAGCTGTGGTATCGTCACTAGTATTGGCTCCTACAGCCATTAGTGAGTGGGTGGTGGCAGTGTTTTATATACCTGGTAAGTGGTATATGGTAAGTGACGGCAGCCCTCAACCTGGTTTTGACCCTGTGAGCTGGGAAAGCTCAGTTTTGCCAATAAGGAACAGACTAAGATTAATCCAGTATTTAAGAAGAAATCTACATTCACCCCCCTTATACAAAACGAGTCCCTGGAGGTATTTAATAACCTAGTTATGAATGAGGTAAAAGCTTTAAGGTGGTCACGATTTAAAGGGGAAAGAGATAATTTACAAGAAGTGAAAAGGAGGCATTAAAAAGTCTTAAAAATGATCCTAGAATCATTATGAAGAAAGCTGATAAGGTGGGGCAACAGTCTAATTGATAAGAATGCATATATGGAAGAAGCATAGGCTGTTAAAAAATAAGCACATTGTAAACAGATTGACAGTGATCCAACCCGTATAATCAAGAAAGAAATGATGATTTATTAAATGATGCCCACACACAAGGGATAATAGACAATGAAACTGTGTCCTTTTTAACCTGTGACTCCCCACGTGTACCAGTGTTTTACTGTGGCCTAAAATACATAAATTTTTGAACAACCACCAGGTCGTCCCATTGTTTCTGGCATTGAGTCCTTGTACAGCCATTAGGCAAGTTATGGACTTTTACTTACAACCAATGGTCAAAATAATAGGACATGTGTAAAGGATACTACGGAATTCTTGCAGCACATAGAGACATTGGGACTATTAAAGCCTAACACTTACTTATGTACTATGGACATTGAGGCGCTCTATACGTCCATCCCTCACGCACAGGGTATGGAATTATAGAGAGGCCTTGTTAGACTGGGGATATGACACCAATTGGTATTTTCGTTAGACCTGCTTAATCTATGTCTTACAAAGATTATTTCGCTTCCATAAAACATACTTCCTTCAATGTCAAGGCACAAGTATGGGCGCACTTTTGCGCCCACATACGCTAATATTTTTGTGGCAGATTTTGAGCGGAAGTTTATTTTACATAATGAAGCCTTTAATGGTCTCTTAAAGGGATATGTAAGATACGTAGATGATGTTTTTTTCTTATGGGAAGGCGACCTGACATCTCTCAAGGAAATGGAATGTCAAATCAACCAAAAACATCTAACATTAAGATTTACATTTTCATATAGTCAACAATGTATTAATTATCTTGATGTGCTTGTAAAGAAGCCTGAAAATATACTGATGACTGACATTTATACAAAACCTACTGACAGAAACAACTTATTAAGTGCAAAGAGTTTCCATCCTAGGGATACAGTGAGAAAATTACCCTACAGCCAATTACGCATAGTAAGTAATGATGACCTATGCAAAACAAGAATGTCGGAGATGTGCAATAAATCCCAAAAGGGGTTATGAAGCCTCTTCCTTGATCAAGGATTGTGAGGGAGTTATGCAGATCGAAAGATCTAGGTTATTGGTTTCCAAAAAGGATCCGAATCAAGGTGTGGGCACAAGATCCCATTTGTTACCAAATATTGTACCCTATCCATAAAATAAAACGATTGTTCAAAAGAATGGAGGATATTAAAGGCAGATATGGAATATGGTAAATTATTTACAGAATTGCCTTTATTCTCATATAGAAGATCTAGAAACCTAGGAGATCAAATTATTAGAACAGACGTATGCCCTTGGTAGGCAGCAAGAACTTATATTGGGACCACTTAAAGCTGGCACATTTCCCCGTAGAAAATGTAATGTATGCAGCTCCATTATTCCTGGTGAACTAGTATATCACCCCAGAAAAGGTACAAAAATTAAAATAAAGGAGTTTGCAACAGTTGCTACTAAAGGAGTGGTGTATTTACTCAAATGTCCTTGCGGTTGGGGCTATGTGGGTAAAACAGAACGGGAAGCTAAAGTGAGGATAGGAGAGCACAGGAGGGACATTATTAATTACAAGGGGGTAAGCTCTAGATATGAAACCCCAGTCAGTAGACACTTTTGGCATAATAAACATCAAGTTACACAACTTAATTGGCAAATACTTGAAGTGGTGAAACAAAGCACTCGAGGAGGGAACTATAAGAAAGCCTTATTAAATAAAGAGGCCTATTGGATTGACTATTTGCAAACTTTAAAACCATGGGGAATGAATGAGGATGCTGGTTTAAGTAGTTTCCTTTAAACTCTCGCTATATCGTTTCTTGCAATAGGTTGACTGCTGGCGGACTCCTTTATTAGAATAACCAGTGAATAGGGAAGGAATATTTATGAACACTGTTATGTTATACTATAACTTGTAATTTTAAATCATTTTAAATAACATTTTAGAAAAAAAAAAATATAATTACTCTTTCCTATTATTCCTCTAGGTCACATACCGCCATTGGTAGAATGCACTGAGATATTTATGAAAATGCTGTAAAATGTAAGGAACATTATTAAATATAAATAAGATGAAGTGATTAGTATAAACAAATTATTTACAATGGCGCTAGTACTCTCTGTTTAGCAGCATAGACTATGATGTTGAATATTAGAGCAATTTTGATATGTATAGTATTTTAATTATAACACTGGATTATGCACTTTAAATATTTATACTATTTTTTACACTGTATAATGCACTTTAAAAGTATGTGGAACTATATTTTTTATGCTTTTTACCCGATCTCGCACATATTTATGGATTTTAGTATTTGTATGTATATCACTATGAAGGCACAGACATTGTATTGTATACCCGTCAATCATGGATCACATGTGTGGGAGGAGGGGTTAAGAGGGTATAAGTCTGGGTTTGGATTGTCACTGGTTATACCTGAGGAAGGGGGCTAGTCCTCCCGAAACATTGTTTATGTTCTTTGCACAATAAAAGTGTGTATAATTTGCAAGTAGTGTGCTCCCCTCATCTTTTTTTGTCTGAAAGCTCCGTTTGGTCTGAGGTTGAGAGCTGTAGTTCCGTCAGAAGGACCCTGCCCAAGAGCTTACAGACTAGAGGATAGGGGGGCGAGACATAAGGTGACAGGAATTGGTAGGCTGTAAATAGATTGGCAGTGGAGCGTGAAAGGCGGGTTGGATCAAATTGGGTAGTATGGGGGTAATGTTTAGGCCAGGTTATATGCTTGCCTTCAATCTCACCCTCTAATCCCAACCAGGCCAAACTGCCTAGAAACCATTAATCCTCTAAGCAGCATGGAAATACCCCTGGATGATTTCATTGCTGAATACGAACATGGTCCCTTTTCTCTCTTTGTTGATCTGAGACCAAAAACACTTCACAGACTGCTCTAGCCTCATAGGAAACAGCAAAGAAGCGAGGGTCGCACTCCAAAGTAAATTAACTTCAATTTATGTAAACCACACTAATACACAACGTTTCGGGGGAAACATGCCCCCTTCCTCAGCGATCACCTGAGGAAGGGGGCATGTTTCCCCCCGAAACGTTGTGATATATGTGTGGTTTACAATAAATTGAAGTTAATTTACTTTGGAGTGCGACCCTCGCTTCTTTGCTGTTTCCTATTGATATATGTCCATTAAGGGTTGGACTATTCGGAGGAGTGGGCACCCACAGGTGGACGAGTGCAGAGGATCACCTTTACTTGATTGCTCTAGCCTCATAAACTATCCTGTACAAATCATTAAATTCTTGAAAGGCAAGGAAACACGGGACAGGTTTTATATGTTTACAAGACATAAATTAAGTCCTCTACCATATTCCACCTCTACGTATGAGACTTGAATACCTAGTTGTATCAAGGATAATACCTTTATGTTGATGGTTATAACAAAAGCTAATTATCCTCAACCTTAACTACTATCTCCCTTAATCGTTCTTTTACTCTTTTTTCAATATACAACCATAGCATAGAATCTAAACTACTATAATAGCGTACACCCTTGTTTGACTTACTCAAAAGCTCTCTTCTTTATGTGAATATCTGTACAAGTATATAGAACAAACAAAGGTTAATTACACATCCTAATCACTTAAATATACTCCGACAGATATAACCTGTCTATCTGCATTAACGTATCCCAGGCATAGGACACTGAGTCGAGAGGAATTACCTCTTATGATAACTATATCCCGACTACATAAATATAATAAGACTGATCACCCTAAAGAAATTGACTTCTCATACTTATGCAAGGTCTATGATATAATATGTATTTGTTGAACTGTACTAAGGTACATGTGTAAGGTACAACATGTAGAGGACTTGAGATCAACATTGACTTTCTCCTTGATTGGCTGTAAACTCATGTGGTGTTACACACATCAAGCCTGAAACAAACTGGGTTGGCCTCCTGTGTACATGGATGGCTTTTGACCTAAACAGATGGATAATCAAAATCAGCCAGACCTGGGGAATCTCAAATTATCAACCTACCTACATCGGACATTAATGAGTGAATAATCAATAATATGTAAGATCATTTATACTAGGTCTAATATTTATCTCAAGTTTCCCTCTCCTCCCTGCCCAAACCAAATCCTCTCTTCCCTAAATAGGTCTCATAAATATGAACAATACTGTGGCTGGGAAGGAGGCCTGACCCTGACAAGACCAACGAAGTTAGTACAGACTGCGATACCCCATAAGGAGACTATGCCTGCGCACTGCTGAACACTCCAAAATTTCTCACAACCGTTTAATCAGTCCTGGGCAGAGGATGCCATCCCTCCTAGGTCGTCGGAGGCAAGTATATTGGATGATATATCATCCACCGTTTATATTTATGTTAATGATTACTCTTTTGATTACCTTTAAAGTATTAAGCCAGGAATTGATATTCTTATTATCTGGGATGGTTCGGGGGACACACCAATCTCAAACTGCTCGCTACTAAGTAATATTAAATGGTTAGAATAGCCTCTTTAAATGTTAGGGGTCTTAACACAAACAGAAAGAGAGGATTATTACTTAAAGAAACTAATAGAATCCAAGCAGACATCCTACTTTTACAAGAAACTCCCCACACCCCCTCCGATCACTGGAACTTCATAAAAAAAAACATACCCTACAGTATATACAGCAACGCATAATAGCAAAAAGGCAGGGGTGGCCATTCTGATACATTAAAACTGCCCAATCACACCTAAGATATATACTGCAGACCCAAAAGACCGCTACATTATTCTCCAAGCCCAAATACATACCCAGGACATAATATGTAATATATATAGCCCAAATACAGGACAACGCACCTTTCTAGCTGGAATCTTATCTAAACTACAAATGATTAATTATTTAACTAAGATACTAGCAGGTGACTTTAATATACACATGTCCAACACACAAGATTGATTAACCATTGGAAATAAACCAGTATCCCGGGAAACCTCCTCCACGTCAAAAGAATTTAGAAAATTAATTAGACAACACAGCTTCTATGACAAATGGAGAATAGACACAATCCCACATCTAAAGCATTCTCTTACTACTTCTGAGTTCATCGAACCCACACAAGAATCGACTATATGTTTACCACACACCCAGGCATATCATTACTAACAAACACCACTTTAGGATACCCTACCTGGTCAGATCATTTATAAAATAAAAACTATTTTATGGATAACAATGGCTCTGTCTCCTCCTCTATGACATTATAGGAGGCACACAAGGCAGTGATCAGAGGCTATTGTATTCAGCTAGCCTCTCGCCTTAAGAAAGACCAGAATCATAGATATGAGGAACTCATATCTTCTTGTAGATTAAAAATCTACAAGAAGCAGAGAAAACCTTATACCTTAATCCATCTACTACTAAACTTCGGAGGGTGATATCAATTAGAGCAGCCCTGAAAGATCACTACCTCTCTGAAATAGACAAAAAAACTCAGATGGGCTAAACGCTCATTTTACGATATAGGTAATAAGGCCCACACCCAACTAGCTAACCTACTAAAAAATCTTAGAATCCAAGCCACCCCCACTAATATAAGAAATGAACAGGGGATTCCAATTAATGATCCCATAGGGATAGCGGTCAGATTTGAAAGATACTATAAAGATCTTTACACCAAAATACAACCCACGAGAGGCAGAGCATCTCCAAATTTCCTAGCATCAATACAGGATTACCTAACATCCAGTAACATGCCTAAATTAACGCAAAAACATCTTGAATATCTTGATAAAGCCATAACCCCAGAAGAGCTAACCAAGACTATATCATCTCACCCCCAGAGCAAAACACCCGGACCTGATGGATTCCCAAATATCTACTATAAAAGATATAGCGAAATACTTACACCCCACCTTATTTCAATATACAATGAAATCATGCAATCACACCCTCCTCCTTCACAAGCTCTCATATGGTAAATATACCCAAACCAGGTAAAGACCCCTCTCTCTGTGCCAGCTATAGGCCTATTGCCCTATTAAACTGTGACTATAAAATCTTCACTAAAATCTTAGCAAACAGGCTAGCGGAACTACTACCGACCATAATAAACAAAGATCAAGTAGGGTTTATTCGATCTAGACAAGCGGGAGATAACACTCGCAGAACTATCGATATAATTGAGCTACTACACAAGCGAACTCAATCTGCAGTAATATTAAAGGACAATTATACTCACCTTTTCCCCGATCCACTGCAGCATAGTACCCAGGGTGAGGACCTAAAATCGCTAAGTCCTAACCCTGGGTACTTTCCCTAACTCCTGCACTACTTACCGCAAATCTGCTTCGCCGATCCACACTGTTCCACCTCTCTTCTACTGTCAGTGACAGTCGTGAGGCAGCCAATTGGAAGACACGCCTCCTTGCAGAGCGTATCTTCCTATTGGCTGCCTCGCGATCTGTCACTGAGGCAGGAAGAGCGGAGGAATGGAGCGATCGGCGAAGCAGATTTGCGGTAAGTAGTGCAGGAGTTAGGGAAAGTACCCAGGGTGAGGACTTAGCGATTTTAGGTCCTCACCCTGGGTACTATGCTGCTATGGAGGAAGAGGAGCGAGGGTGAGGTGAGTATAGTTGTCCTTTAAGTCTGGATGCAAAAAAGGCCTTTGATAGGCTGGGCTGGCCATTTATGATATCTACACTGCAATATTTGGGAATGAAAGAAGGCTTTTCAAAAGCTATACTATCTTTATATTCCACACCCCAAGATGCAGTAAGATTCCCCATGACAATGTCATCAACATTTCCCATCTCTAACGGAACAAGGCAGGGTTGTCCTCTATCCCCTCTCCTGTATGCTATTTGCACTGAACCGCTTGTATGCCATATTAGAATAAATACGGATATATCAGGACTTCAATTAAAACAATCCACATATCTTATCTCCCTATTTGCAGACGATGTGCTTCTCATAATTACAAACCCACTGATATCGCTGCTAAACCTTCACAAAGAACTTGATAATTACAGTACCCTATCTGGATACAAACTTAATCAAACCAAAACAGAGGCCTTACCCATTAATATACCACCAACAATTTTACAAATATAAACACAACAATACCCTTATTCCTGGAAATATGATTCTATTAAATATCTAGGAGTACAAATTACTCCAAATTTCACTTCACTATTTTCAACCAACTATCTCCCGCTCCTCAAAGAAACAAGAAAATTACTCCAATCTTGGAAAGTTTTAATGCTTTTGTTGTTTGGTAAAATTACGACCATTAAAATGTCAATTCTACCTAAGTGGCTCTATCTATTTGAAACACTGCCAGTTCTAATCCCACGTAATTTTTTACTCACGCTCCAAAAAGATATTTTACATTTCATATGGGGATATAAAGCACATAGAATATCTAAACAAACAATTATGATGAGCAGATCCCAGGGGGGCTTGGCCGCTCCAAGTATATCCTCAAATATTACCAAGCCACTCAACTACGCCACACACTACACTGGTTTTTTACCGTACCACAATCACGATGGGTCCAATTGGAGCAGAAATGGTATCACCCATTTCACTTAGGAACTCTACTAATAAAAACAACGAAATCCAAGCAAGAAATTAACACACCCTCCTAGGACCCATACAAACAACAATAAACTTATGGCAAAAACTAACAAAATCCATGGATCTACTTTCCACTCCATCCACACTCACACCACTGGTGGGCAATCCCGACATTGTGGTTAGCCTCACCCACAATATATTAAAACATGGACCGAGTATAGGGCAACATTAATAACAGACCTTGTACACCCTATTACAAAAAGACTTTCCCACTCTAGTCTCTCAAAAGAAACCCCCAACAACACTTATATTCCCCAACCTATAAATCAGACATTATATCACTACATTATCCCCTAATCTTTCCTTTCCCCAAAAATCTCACTTTGAAAGGATAGTAGCACAAAGCCCCATACAAAAGAGTTTAATTTCTCAACTGTACAGCCTTCTAAATACAACCACAGAAGAAACCACCCAAATATATGCTCCATTGGGAAACAATATTAAACAAAAATATTACAGAGGAGAACTGGCACAGTATCTGGGAGGCGGCGGCCAAATCCTCCATTTGTACTACATATAAGGAAAATGCCTATAAAGTGTTGCTGGAGTGTTATTACACTCCAAATAAGCTCCATAAAATATGGCCGGACTACACGGATAGATGCTGGAGGGGATGTGGTGACAAGGGTACTTTCATACATATTATGTGGGATTGCCAACATATCAAAGAGATCTGGTTGCAAGCGGCCAAATTAATTCACTCTATGTTCTTTTATGACCCACCCATGGAACCAATTCACTGGATCTTGGGACTACCATTCAGAGGATTCAGTAAAACCTCAACTAAACTCTGTACCCATATCAAAGTAGCAGCTAGGCGTCTTATTACAAGACACTGGAAGCAGAAAAATCCTCCCACTGAAGTAAACCTTTTACACTCTATTTTTGAAATCAGAAGTATGGAAAAATTAACAGCTATAGTCCATGACAACATGGATAAATTCATTAAAACATGGACCCCATGGGACATGTTAATGGATATGACCTAGGTGACATCTGGGGATACCCTCGGGCCATAAACAGAGGAAAGATAGACCCTTTCTCTTACTACACCAAACCAATCCCATAACCCTAAACCTACCCACTGGCTAATCTATATATGTGTGTGTGTGGACATTTCCTTTGTTATTAATTTTGTATGCTTTTTATCCTATTTTGATTATATATGATGTTGAAAGCAGTTTAACAACAATAATTTACAAAGAGGAGTTTGAGCGGTACAGGTGAAAAACTGTGAACAACTCCTTTTCACAATTCTCTAAATGTTTAAATTTACTGTTGAAAAATCTGTTAAAAATAAAGTTATTAAACGCTCCGGCTCAGTCAATAAAACAAATAGCCCCCAAACTAAAAAATGGAGACGGAACTAAGGGTCTGCACGCTAAACGCTAGAGGACTGAATGTCCCACAAAAAAGATCTCAGATCTTATATAACATGCAACAAGAAAAAGTAGACATAATTATGCTACAAGAGACACACTTCAAAACGAATTTAATTCCATCATTACGAGACAAATACTACACTCAATGGGTCCATAGCACTAACGCCGAAGCAAAAACAAAAGGAACCTCTATAGCATTCCACAAAAGACTACCAGTCACAATCAAAACCTCACTAATTGACAACAACGGACGATACATTATACTGAATATCACTATTAATGATCATACACTAACCTAGCAAATTTTTACCTACCCAATCATTCTCAAGTCACCACAGGTATACAATACTTAGAGAAACTGATCAACTTCGCTGAGGGCAACATTATTTTAGGAGGAGATTTCAACTTTGTAATAGACCCCAACATAGACTCTACGTCAGGACACTCACACATACCTTATAAAACACTTAACAAATTCAAACGAAAACTACATGAATTGCAACTCATAGACACGTGGAGAATCCTTCACCCAACTACAAAAGACTACACATATTATTCAGCTCCCCATGACACATATAGCAGAATCGACCTATTCCTCACAGCACATAAACTACTGTCATGGAAACCTAAATGTAAAATAGGCCCTACCTTATGGTCAGATCATGCACCCACATACCTAATACTCGCAATCCCTAACTACACAAAAACAGCCTGGAACTGGCGACTAAACGACCATCTCCTGAAAGACCAAAACTGCGTACAAGACATAACTCAAACGATTGAGACCTTCATAGAAACACACAGAAACGACACAACGTCAGCACCCAACAAATGGGAAACCATAAAATGCATTATACGGGGCATACTAATAAAACATGGCACCAGAATAAAGAAAGAAACCACAAAACATGTACAACAACTCCAATCAGATATACTCAAATTAGAAATCAATCACAAACTACACAGGGACCCACAAATTTGACAAGAATTAAATAAAACTAGGACCCAACTACTACATATACTCAACAAAAAATACTGTCTCAGACAGGACTACAAAAATAGAATAATGTATGAATACAGCGATAAATGCGGCAGACCCTTGGCGAACTCTCTAAGAGACAAGAAACAAAGAACTTATATCCCTAAGGTTAAAACAGTCAACGATGTGATAGTGCACAGGTCTGAGGACATCGCTGGAGAATTTCAAAAATTTTACGCTAAATTATACTCCTTAAAAACTACACCTGCCACTAACAACACCGCAAATAAAGTAGAAAGCTCCCAGGAATACATCACAAAATCAGCCTTACCCACACTCACATTAGAACAAACACAACAACTTGAATTACCCTTCACTATATCGGAACTGACACAAACAATCAAAACCCTTAAAGGAAACAAAAGCCCAGGACCAGATGGATACACTGCCCCCTTCTATAAAAAATTCCAGAAAGAACTAATCCCACTACTACTGGAGGCCTTCAACAAGGTTTCCCCTATTCACCCCTTCCCCAAACAATCACTAGAAACACACATAGCAGTAATTCCAAAACCCAACAAGGACCCCACTACATGCGGTAGCTACCGCCCCATATCACTAATAAACATAGATATAAAAATATATGCCAAAATAATAGCTATAAGACTACAAAAACACATCCCTTTATGGATAAACAGAGATCAGTTTGGCTTCGTCCCACAGAGAGAAGGAAGGGACAACACCATCAAAACAATTATGCTGATAGATCAAGCCCAGAAACACAAAATACCAACGTGCCTCTTACCCCTAGATGCAGAGAAGGCCTTCGATAGGGTCAATTGGAGCTTTCTCGAACAGACACTCATACAAGCCGGAATCGGCCCAATATGCCTAAATAAAATCATGGCACTGTATAATTCTAACTCTGCGAGAGTCAGAATCAATGGCACATTATCTAACCCTTTTCAACTATCCAATGGAACACGACAAGGCTGCCCTCTATCCCCTTACTTATACATATTAACAATGGAACACCTAGCAAACGCAATTAGAAACAATCCAGACATTACAGGTATCAAAATTGGCCACACATCACACAAAATGGCAATATATGCAGATGATATATTACTATATATCACAAACCCACACATATCCATCCCAAACATTCTTACCGAAATCCAACAATACGGACAATTCAGTAATTTTAAAGTTAACTATCAGAAATCTAACTGCTTAAACATAAACCTCCCAGACGAAACCAAATCATTAATAAAAAACAACTTCCCCTTCAAAATACAAGAAGACAATATCACCTACCTGGGAGTCAAACTTACAGCTAACCTAAGTAAACTTTATGAAAAAAACTTTATCCCTCTCTTAGGCGTCATTTCCTCAGACCTGTGCACATGGGAAAATAGATTACATTCATGGCTTGGCAAAATAAATGTAATACGAATGAACATACTACCAAGATTGCTCTACTTGTTTCAGACTATACCTATCCTCTTGCCAACACAATTCTTCAAAAATGTTCAACAACATATGTCTAGATACATCTGGGGGAAAACCTCCCCCCCAGAATAAAATTTTCTAATATAACCAAAAGAAAAGAAAAAGGAGGACTAAATCTACCTGATATGAAAAAGTATCATACAGCTGCACTGATGGTTCACATATCTGACTGGTTCCACCACTCAAAGGATAAACTATGGGTAGAAATAGCCTCACAACTAACTACAACGCCACTATCCATACTTCCTTGGTTACCTACAGCAGATCGCAAACAATCTATGAACACATCTTATTTGCTCCCCCACATCCTCCGAAACTGGGACAAAACAATAAAAAGATATGGAATATCAAACATATATGGATACATGACACCCATTCTCCACACACCACAATTCCCACCAGGGTACAAAACGGATATGTTTCTAACATGGGAGAAATCAAAAACACCACGTATTGGTCCACTATTACAAAACAATACGATTACTCCTCTGAACACGATGATAGAAAACCAAACTCCATCTACAATGGCACTCTTCCAATATGCACAACTTCAACACTACATCCAAACAATAAGGCACAAAAAAGGCTTTAAAGCATATCCTTCCGCATTTGAGTCGATCTGCAAACAAAACTCCGAGCCCCAACATATAATCTCAAAAATATACAGGATATTACAAAACTCGGACTCTGAGCAACTACCAGCATTTACAAACAGATGGGAGAAAGACTTAAATTGCTCATTCACAGAAGAACAATGGGAAGTATGCTTCACTACAACTCACAAACTCTCAATAGCCTGCAAGGCCCAGGAAAAAAGCTACAAACTGTTAAGCAGATGGTACAGATGCCCTACCACCCTACATAAAATATACCCCTCAATCCCAGACAACTGCTGGAGATGTCAACAACCAGGAGGCTCCATGTTACATGTTTGGTACAATTGCCCCCCAATACAGAAATACTGGAACAATATAATAGACATATATATAACGAAACATCGCTGGACCAAATTACATGTACCCCTCAATTAATATTGCTAAATATGTTCCCAGCAACACATTCAAACTACCAAACAAATATTCTTCGCTTCTTTCTAATAGCTGGAAGAGCAGTACTACCAAGATACTGGAAACAACAAACCCCCCCAACAAGCAAAAACTGGATTGACGAGCTGAATCAAATAATGAGAATGGAGGAACTCACGGCCATTATAAATAACAAAATAACCAAATTCAACAAACAATGGACTACTTGGATACTATTTATGGACTCTGACAAATACAAAAACCTTCTACAGAATTAACAATCAACAACAAATGTGTATAACTTAAGAAAATTAAAATATAGAATGTCAAACTACATGAACCACAAGAAAGAGACCGGAGCAATCACCACTATACCCCCCCCTCACCCTCTTTCCCCTCTTCATCCCCCACTTTAATATCTTCTGTTACTTTATTGTAAATTAATTATGAAACAAGCTACAAATATGATAACTACTGTAAACATACGCAATAATGAAAAACAATAAAAACGTTGAATTCAAAAAAAAAAAATAATAAAGTTATAAAAAAAAAAGTACCAGGCTCCTATTTTCATATGATGTAGGTTTTTGGAGGCAGATTGTAACATTTTTGCTAGACCAATCGGAATTATGGAACACTTGGCATTAAACAAACATGAGAAAATATTGGTAGCAGAGGCAGTATTTACTGCTAAAAAAAGTTTTTGAGCAACCTTTGCACAATTGAAACTTTCTGTAAATGCCTCATTACCTTACAAAAATAAATTTATATACACAGAGTTTGTCCCACAGAGTATAGTAAAATTTGAGGTAACTAGGAGTTGATTGACTAGGTGTAATGATGTACAATAATGACACTGTAGTTATACTTGCGACAGCCACACTGGATTTCTGCATACAGGTTTTTAGGTTGCATTACATAAAGTGTATAATGTGTTTGGTACAAAAGGGTTAGCAATCTATCCGGTTTATCATGCTTAAGACACATTGGAGAAATGGTTTCTCCCTCCTGAATCTCCCCAGGAGTTCTGCTTCATAACCTGGAATCTGGAATTCATGATTGGGTACCCCTACTCCTAAACAGAAACTTGAATATAGGAAAAGTACCTAAAATGAATAAAGCACCAACTGCTATGTACTCACTTTTTATCAGAAAAGACACCAAACAAGACAGAGGAACAGAACGTTTTATTATGACTGACCACACATCTTACTTTCTCTAATTTTCCTAGTACATTTGATTGTCCAAAAACAACAAATCTGGTTTAAAAAAATACTGAAATCCAACAGTAAGCTGCTAGCTTTTCTTTTAATCCCTGGTAGATCCTATCAAATTATAGAATCAGAGATCAATCAGGCAAAAGTATCTGACTGTGTGTACCAGGCATAACTCATCCCCATAAGAAGGGCACAACCTTGTTAAAGTCCAATACGCGGATTCTGTACTCTATTAGCATCGTACTTGCGCACAGATTACAGAGTCTGTTGGGACCAGAGTACGTGGCGAAGGAGCGAGCGATCAGGTAAGTACCTTACCTTCGTTCCCAGCTCCTGCTGGTTTTATTAAAGAACGGAAGGTAAGACAAAGCTCTTTTACCTCCCGCTCTTCAATAAAACTGAATACCAAAATTTGACAGATGTGGCATTTGCATCCAAAAACAGATTAACATTATCAGCATATAAATTTATGATGACTTTGTCCAACTTTCAGCCAATAACTACATTGTCAACACAAAGAGGTATGGTGACAAAGGACATCCTTGTCACCTCTGTGACACCTCTTGTCCACCTCAGTTGATCCCAAATCTGTGTGACAGTATATTAAGGCTAGTACATAAAATGCAATATTTCAGTCCGATCGACCGATAGTTCAGTCTATTGGTCGATCGGGCGAAATGATTGCATGGATTTTTCAATAAACAATTTCCCGGGGCACCACCAAATAGTAATCTCATAAAAATACCTGTTATATAAGACCCTTAGTACACAAATGGGGAGGGGCATATGGGCAAGGGATCCATTAAAAGTTGTAAAGGAAAAGAAAAAAGAGCCCATAGAAATCGCTCACTCCAACAGGCATAAGTTGTGTACAAAATTGTAATCTTTATTTCTCCATAATATAACAAATAAATCGGTGAACACAAAAGTTAAAAAAATTTAAAATATGGCAGATACTAACAGCTCCCTGGGACGGAACCCTAAATGTAAATTCCCCAGACTACCCTATGCAAGTTAGATATAAAGTGTCTAGTTCTTAATAGATAAAAATACTATACTTAGCTATACATAAGTCTCAGTCAGGACAAGTCTCAGCAGTCAGGTAGAGGCACAGTAGCTTGGTTCATCGTGAACCCACAACATGGAGGGAATCAAGGAGACCGGTCTATATAAGGACCACCAAGTAGACAGACCGGACGCGTTTCACAAATGAAAGCTTCTACTGCGGCCTAAAACACAGCTGCACCATAGGTCCTATTAAAGGTTGACGGAGCGTCATTAAACGTGATTACGTCATCACATTGGCGTTACGTCATTACGTCAGTAACATAGATGTATTAGCATATTAGGCCCAATTGGTGCTAATTCCTGTTTGTCAAAATGTATTCTCTCAGTCCATATAAAGTCACATATGGACTTTTGGACTGGATTTTTCAGTCATGTCCGACCGACCACTTCCCCGAATCAGACAAAAGGACAATCTGACATGGTGGAAAACCGCGTCCGATCGTGTGGTCCTCTATGGACCACACAGTTGGTCGTGGCAAACTGTTGCCGCAACCATCAGTCCTTCCTCCTGGCCGACCAGTCAGAAGAGCTGAACGGTCGGTGAGGAGAAAAAGGTGCTGATGTGTACCAAGCTTTATTTACTGCTACTTGGGCTTCAGGGTGAGCATATAACAACTGGACCATATTTCTGTTGTATTCAGTTAGATCAACTGGACTTAAAAGTTTAGTTCTTGAAGACGTTTCACTAGTCATCCAACTGGCGTTCTCAATTCAAAATTAGTAGTTGTATTCCATTCTAGATTGTGACTTCAAGAATGAAATGGTAGATTGTAGGCACCCCCTAAGGTATGCTTCAAAGGCATCCCATTATGCTCCACATATTTACTGATGATTGATCTACGGTTAAATATTGAATTTGTTCAGTTACGCTATCTGGTTCCGGAAACTGATTCAGCCAACACGGGTCTCCAGTTTCAGCCTTTTTTATCTCTACCCGAGTTACTCATTGTTAGCAATATTTGGGAATGATGCCTGGGCAAGTGACAAATTGTGTGCGTACTGTGTCAGGTGTACAGAGAATTTCCTGCAGACATTTAATGTCTGGATTGTGTTTATTTATTAAAGGGTAACTGTGGTCTTGAATTATTCCAAACTAGTAAGAATTATACAAAAAGCATTCCATCCTACCTTCAAAATAAAACCTAAATCACATCTCTAGGTAAAATTTGTGAGAAGCTATTGCTGGAAAGCTTCAGCAATATTACTTCCTGCTTGAATACTTCCTGTTTTCAGCCATGTGACCAGCCTCAGCCTGCATTAATAGGCTCTCATTCTCAACTGTCAATTTTTCCCCAGGTAATTTGTGATTTCCCAGCATAAAGTCTTAACTGAGCATGCTTCTCACCTGGGGCGGACAGAGGTCAGTTGATGTCACTCAACCTACTGAAAGCAGGAAGTTTGAACATTCACCCCAATGTAATGTCTCACAGGCTCCAGCCAGAGATGTAATGGTCAGCTCATTTTAAAGGAAATACTGCAGGCCTTTATTTGACCCTAACTTGTTTTGAGACCACAGTTGCCCTTTAAAGAAAATATTTTGTATGTATACTGTATTCCTATACCCCTAGGGGTGGGGGTTTGAGACATCTACACCCTACCAGGTGTGAGTGCATTTGGGAATTTGCTCCTATGTATCATATCCCTGCACTAATGAAGCAATGAAATAACTACAAAAACATATGAAGACATTAGTCCCAATTAAACATCATGTATAAAAAGTGTTGCTCTCGCTACATGATGAAACTAATATGTATACAAGGAAAATTAAATTATGCCAGTCTGAATTGTTTGCTTTTAAATTTAACACTGAAGGGGAATATAAAAGAGAAACATTATGGAGCACTGTAAATGTATTTATTATGCTGTTAACAAGCACATACCTTTACAGCACAAAGAATATTCGAGGAGTCCATTGTTTCTTCTAGAGGTTTCCAATCTATTATAACTTCTACATCCTGAAAACAAACAAGCAAAAGCTTAGCAATAATTAAATGTGAAAATAATATAATGCTTATTCACGATTAATTTTCCATATATCACCTATAAACTAATTTCTACTTGACCAAACTTGCCACATGCAGGTCAATGAATGACACGAAACTATCAGGGGGCATACCTGTCAATAGAGCTTAAAGGGACAGTTCAGTGGAAATTATCAATATTTGTTAAAATGTTTGTTTGTGTAATGCCTTCTTAGTTATTCTACATATTCTCTCCCATTTTGAAAAATCAGTTGATTTTATACCCTTTGCTGTTCCCTGCTGTTGTCATTAGTCTGACATTTCAGGTTCTAATGGTCCTTCTTCCCAGGATGCACCACATCCTTGGAGTGGTCCTAACAGTAATTCGGTTGCATTTATTTATATACAGACAAAATGCTGAATGGGCAGATTAAGGTCATTGGGATGAAAAAATACTGCTCTTTTTTCTAAAAAGTATATGTATTTGCACTGAACTTCCCCTTTAAAGGACAACAATAAAAAAAAAAAAACATCACCCCCATTACATGTCCACACTTCCAGGAGCTGAAATCACTTACCCACGTTTACAGCCATGCTGCCCTCTCTTAAATATCACACAGCAAAGATAAGTGCTAAAAGCATGTCTCCTAGATGGCCCAGGGCCCTGATTAACATATCACTTGTAATTGGCAGGTGGAAATGTGGAAATGTCCACTCCTCTGCCAGTTAAAAAAACATTACATGTCCTGTTGCTAGGATACAGCCTACATAATCAAGCTGATCAAGGGTGGGCAGAGGAGTGTTTTCTCGCATGCTAGCTTTGAGTGACAGTTAGAGGCAGACAGAATTGTTACGCCCCCTTCACAGCATGGCTAATTAAAGGCAGAGAGAGGCTCGAAATCGGGAAAAAAATGTATGGGGAGGGCTGCATAACTTTACTCTTTTTAAAGCAATTTTAAAAAAAAATGCATTGAGGCAATACAGTTATCCTTTAAAGGTTTATGGGAAAAAAGTCAGGTCGGATGGAAGTGGTAGTGGTCAAAAGAGGGAAGGAGGATACTGCTCCTAAACAAAATGTGTGCTGGATTGAAGGCATGCAGCAACACACAAATCAGAGCAAGTGCTACTTACATGTATTTAATTATAGATTAAGATGATGCAAAGTCGTTTTTTCAGTATAGTGTCCCTTTAAGCTGGGTACACACACGCAAAATTTTTGAAAGATGACAGACAGGATCTGCAAGATCCTGTCTGTCATTCTTCAAAAATCCCAATACACACAGTCCAGAACTTTCTCCCTATGCACAGTTCGGGACTGTGTGTTTACCTCGGCTGCATCCAACACCCCTAAAGAGAGTCTACCGCGGCCAAGGGAAATTTTTCCTCTTTCCCGAATGACCGCTCGACCGACCTGAACATTCGGGAAAGCTAGGAACACACAGTACAGATAAAGCCCTGATAGCGTTGGATCGGTATCAGGGCTTTATCTGTACTGTGTGTACCTAGCTTTACACCCTGCCATTTCTGTGCAGACTGTAGCTGCTCCAGTTTCTTATGCCCACCTGTCCTTGCATACACCGACGCCTATGCGTAGCAACTCCTTTTTGTTGTCGGCGATTTTTAACCTGCTTGTCTTGCAGAGCCAATGGAAATGTTAGCGTCATATTACCATGGCTACTGGGAGGATGTCGGATATTGAGCAGCCTATGTGTATCACTGTAATCATAAGTGCATCAAGGCAGGTTTTTTTATGTGTGTATTAGCGTGTGTGGGCCACTGTGTGATTGACAGCCCCCAGGAACGATTGCAACATCTAGAGGCTGCTGCAAAGAAATGCCAACGGATTTGTTAAAAATAAATGTAGGAAGAGGGTTGGGGGTTTTTATACAATCCGATCATAGAATCTGTGGGTTGCATGATCAGATTTTCCCGTCTGGAAAATTTTTTTAATGGTGCCAATGTGGAAAATCATAGGATACACGATCTAACATTCAGACAATATCGAGATATCCCGATACTGTATGACCGGGTTCTTCGCTTCTATGGCCACCATAAGAGTATTTCTAGTAATCTGCAAGATCCAAGTGCTCCCAGATGGGAACATAAGGTAACATTATCAATTCTTGGTCCACAGTTTTTTAATCTTTTTTTTTTATCTAACTAAAGAACATGAGGTAAATGAGCTATGTCTTACCTCCCATTCTTCAATAAAACTTGCAGGAGAGTAGGGAGAACTTACCCGCGGATTGTTCCAGTGCCGGCTTCTCTTGACAGTCTCTGATGCATCCATGCCCCTTTGCACTGTGTGTGAATGGGTGCACAATGAAAAGGACTGGGGATACATCAGAGAATGTCAATGGCATCGGAGTCTGTAAGCGTTGCTGGAGCGATCTGGGTAAGTTCTTCCTCTTTTCCTGGAGAAAAGGAAGGACAGAAGATATGACATAGCTCATTTACCTCCTGTTCTTCAGTTAAACAAATAAAAGAATGTTTAATAATACAGTGGACATACCCTTTAAAGGGCATGTCCACCCCAAAACTATAATCCCCCCATTACTGGCCCCACTTTGTAGTGCGATAAAATTGCACCTTTCCTTACATCCCAGCTCCAAATGGTTCTCCTGGATTCCCCCCCCCCCCTCCCCAAAGTCCCAAAAACTGGCCACCAGGAGGATAGCCTCCTGTCTCTCCTCCGGGAGAATTTTGTCCTGCGCACTGCAGGCCATCCCCCCCTCCCTCTCCCTCTCGTTTTGCAAGCCCTCCCCCTACCAGTAAATCCCTTTGCCCATTAGTAGCTATCCTGCCCCCAGCCCCAACCGCCAAAAAAGATTTTACAGGAACTCCCCCGAACTTTACTTACCTTACCTCTTTCCCCCGGCGTTCTCAGCAGCCGGGTCCCTGATTGGCTGCCTCTCAATCACGGACGCGGCTGCCGGTACCGCCCCCTGCTTGCAGTTTCATGCAAGCAGAGGGCCGGTACAGTACGCCGCGGGAAAGAGGTAAGGTAAATAAAGATCGGGGGAGTTCTTGTAAAATCTTTTATGGCGGTTGGGGCTGGGGGCAGGATAGCTACTAATGGGCAAAAGTCCAAAAATGGAGTGGATATGCCCTTTAAAAGGATATCTGCAACTTGGAGAAGCTAAAACAAACAGGTTCAAACAATATTTTTATATGACTTTTTTCTGGTTTGAAAAAAATGCAAGCATATTCTGTCAGCCTGAACTCTAGTTTCTACCCAAGTTTGAGACATAAATTTAAAGAGTATTTTCACAGTAAATATTGACATACACTTTTTTACATTAATTGAAGAGCAGGAGAAAAAGGATCTAAAGGTGGCCATACATCTATGAGATATTACTTACGCGACCGAGCGCTCACGCGATGTTCATCGATGCTGCCGGAACCGCTTCTCCCGATCGTATATTTGACCGACATGCAATCGCAAAATCCCATTCATTTTGCGATCTCATGTCGGTCAAATGTAAGATCGGGAGAAGCGGTTCCGGCAGGATCGAAGGAACATCGTGTGAGCCCTCGGTCGGGTAAGTAATATCTCATAGATGTATGGCCACCTTGTCTTACCTACTGATCTTCAATAAACATTAGTTGGCCTCCGCTGCTTCTGGCTCCCATATATATACCATGCATGCACTATATAGCAGGGGGGGTTTAAGACTTAGCTCCCTTACCGACCATTCTTCAACTAATGTGAAAAGAGGTATGTTAATTTTTTTTTGTGAACATACCCTTTAAAGGGTAACTGTGGTCTCAAATTCTTCCAGACTAGTAATAATTATATAAAAAGCCTTCCATCACACCTTCAAAATAAAACCTAAATCAGATCTCTAGATAAAATTTGTGAGAAGTTATTGCTGGAAAGGTTCAGCAATATTACTTCCTGGTTGAACTTCCTATTTTTAGCCATGTGACCAGCTTGTAAGTCATGTGACCAGCCTGTGTGCATTAATAGGCTCCCCTTCTCAACTGTCAATTTTTTCCTCAGGTACTTCCTGATTTCCCCAGCAATAAGTCTTAACTGAGCATGCTTCTCCCCCGGGAGAAAAGGGCCAGCAGAGGTCAGGTGATGTCACTCAACCTACTAGAAGCAGGAAGTTTGAACATTCACTCCAATGTAATTTCTCACAGGCTCCAGCCAGAGATGTGATTGTTGGCTCAGTGTAAAGGAAATACTGCAGGCTTTCATTTAACCCAAACTTGTTTTGAGACCACAGTTGCCCTTTAAATGCCATCCTCATACAGGAACCAATATCAAAATGTATAAAATAAAGATTCCAAATCACAGGTAAGGTACAAACCAGCAATTCCCCACTTTATTATGGGTATCTGATTTTCTACATTTACAGATATTTAAAACTTTTTGTTGACATAAACTTAGATCCAATAAAATGTATCCTCCACTAAAACAGTAATAGTACCATAGTTACAAGCAAAGACATGGGGAAAGTTTATACAGATACTTCCAATTATGTAGGTTATCGACTAAAGCTGATTTTAGTATTCACATAGCCATTAATTTACCATGAAACAAAGATGTATATGCTATACTTCAAAAAACAAAGTAAAACAACATTCAACATCAACATACACGAAAATTAAAATAAGCCCACATCTCTGAAACTGAAACAGGCAATCACATGCTTAACCACAAACATGAGGAATTAACGCCACACAGCTAAATCCACAATTAACTCATCTCTGGGTGATACAAGTGCCACCTTATCTGTTTTTCAGCTACAAGGAAAGAGCTGCAGTTCTGACTGTGCTGGGTGCTATGTCAATTCCGCATCCGCATGAAAGTGAAATGTCTTTTAAAATCTCTCTTTTAGAAACTTATGTTTTGGAAATTTTAAAGGGTGCTGGATCTTATTTTCCCCTAAAGTTAGGTTATAAATGGGCATGGACTTGCCCTTTAAGATGTATATCAGGTAAAAAATTGCAATGTATTATTGGTTTAGCAAAAATGTTATCTAAATTGTCCTGTTGCAATATTTCCTCATGAGTTCTCAATATAAGCAACACTTAAAAAAGCAAATTGAACCATACCTTGTCTACTACACGGAGGGTTCCAGGAATTAAAACATCCTGTTCATCAATCTTTCCACATGATGAATGTATGAATACTCCTTCCTGATCATAAACAATCTAAAAATCCAAAAAGTAAAGAAGTTAAAAAAATTAGATTTCTGCATAATGTATTAGACGAAAATAATTTTAAACAATAGAAGTAATGATATAAAAATCAGAATTTCAGAATTTACCAGTTTAGGTCCAGACTAAGATGCTAATAAAAATCAATATAATTAGAAATTTCTTTGTGCAAGAATTAATAATTGGTAGATCGTTTTTGTCTGCCAACTACGGTACTCAAAAGTCTTAATTGTGAGTAAGAAAAAAAAGTGGACTTCCTCATGAAGTGCAGTCTTAGAGCTAGGCCGCACTAGCGCATTTCAGATTTGCGATTAGTTTGCGCTAGAGAGAGCGCATACATGTGGTAGCCTATTGGAGCGGCCACACTACATGCACTGCATGCGCATGCTTCCGTTAGGCCAATGCCAGTCAGCTTTCTAATTTTTGTAGTTTTGGCAGGTGATTTAACTAAATCTAATATTTTGATTAAGGGGTGAACATGCTAACTACTTTATTGTTTTCTTCGAAAAGTGACTTGCTGATAACAATGAAATTCAAACCTGGAGACAAACTTTTTGAAAAGAGTTCCATGGATGTCTATGGAGCTGGCTACCAAAAAGACTAAACTGGCCTTTGATTGAATGGCTACTAATGTCAAAAATAAGTTGTCCACCCCTGCTGTAAAAATACTTTACACACTAAATTAGCAAATTAAATATAAGTTGCAGCAACCATTGACCAATTGCTAAAGTAAGTTAGATTGTGTATTATGTGCATAGGTATGGATTTCAGGTAGGAAAAAGTCAGAGTTGCCAGAGATAAATTTTTAGGCTCTTGGCTACTTGGCTCATGGAATTTGTCCAACCCTGAGTTAAGGCATGTGTAAATAGACTAGCAAGCATTTTCAATACATGAAAACATTTTAATTTATTAAAATTAAAAGGCTACTTAAAGTCCTCGACATGTTTTCCAAAATTTTGAAAACTTAAGAACTGTGGGCAAACGAGATTTGTTAGAGACCACACTAGCTATTACTTTAATAAAGCTTGAAAGGTGAGCAGCTAAAACTAGGTTATGGCACGGCCACACTGCGCCACAAACGCGATCGCACACGTGTGCGATTATACTGCATTTGCGCAGGCGATTTCTTCATTTGAGATACGAAATCGCATGCGATCGCGCTTTAAAATGGTGGTCGTATGCGATTGTATCGCAAACGGAATCGCAATCGCATGTGTTGCCGCGATTGCTGTATTAGATAAATCGCAACCGCGAAAAAATCGCGACAGTGTGGCCTAGCCCTTAAAGGTATTCCAGTCAGGTGTATCTATAACTACTCATATTTAACCTGGATTCAACTCTAAAACACTAAAGTAGCTCAAAAGAAAATGTAAAAATACATCATACATTTGCCAATGTGATGTCAGGAAAAATGTCATATTTAAACAAATGTATATAATAACCTTACAAACAACCAGACACCAACAACTTGTCATTACATGGTTCCGACCATGGTTATACACATTGTATATAAAAATTTACAATGTAAACATTGGCAACCTTTCATTCTGAGATTCTTAGACAGCTTGTAAAATAATCTATATTTTAAGGAATGACTATATACCCAACTCTATTTCTAACAATTAAGCACAATTAAATCTATATAGAAGGGACTTTTACTGCTCCATGTTTTAGAACAAATGCTGCATTTGGGCAGGCAATCCCCTACTCTGTCTGTGCCTACAGTATGAACCCACAGGCTTAAGTTTTACATGCCAAAATAGGGTGGAGAGTGTAACCCACTTGCTTAAAGGGCATGTTCTCCCTTAAAACAAAAAACTAATCAAGTGTCAGTTACCTGCCCCCAACTGATACATTTTGTACTTTATTACCTGCATTACTTACCTGGTATTTAAGGATAATTATTGCACCCATTCTGTCAGAGTAAGCTGGTCCCTCCCTCCATGTAGTCAATAAAAGGGTAACTGAAGGGTATTTGGCATTGGTGCCAAATTGGACCAAAAAAAATCCAACCCCTTTTGGTCTGTTAGACATTATGGAAAATCCCTGATGCCTCTGACGAATCTCCAGTCCTTTGCACTGTGCATGCGCACACAGTGCAAAGGAGTGAGGGCGCATCGGAGACTGTAAGAGAAAGCAATGCTGACTCCATAAGAGAGTGAGCCTCATCGCTACGTTACAAAGGCGGGCACAGGTATCAGTGGGAGTTAAAGCAGCCTATGATTGCAAAAGTAATATTTATAGAGATGTACATTTTCCATCATGTCTAAGAGACCAAAAGGGGGTTTTTTTTTGGTCAATTTGGCACCAATGATTCCTGAAGCGTGTTTAAGGGCGGGGAGTTACTGGTGCCTGGAATCCCCCCTTTCTGCCTGCTCAGTGCAGTATGCTGTTCCACTTCTCCTTTCTGCCTGCTCAGTGCAGTATGCTGTTCCACTTCTCCTAGTGTCCATAGACTGTTAGGATTCGTACAAAAGTGCGCTTGTGTGTTCTGACCCGCGACGCATAATGTGTACAAACGGTTGTTTCGACCGATAATCGTTCCATGTATGGGCACTTTCTGTGCCAAAACGTCCGCTCGTTTGAAGATCCGCCCAGCAAGTCAGGCAACAACCCCCGACCGAACAGCTGTTTCAGCCAAGAAAGTGCCCATACACGGTGCAAGATCCACCATCAGTGTCACAGCTCTAACTTTGAAATACACTAAAGATAATTTAGTGCAAATGTGAATTTCTCAGTAAAACAGAAGATTAAGCTGGGTACACACGGACAAATATTTTGAAACACTGTCATTTGCAGCAAATGGACCACATGTTCGGCGGTGATTTACCAACATGTAAGATTGCCCATTAATTTGATCTAGACATCATTCACCACCGCAATTTACTGAAATTACTTCTGAAATATTGTGTGGTTGGCCTGAAAAATGACATCATCTAACCACTGTGTACGGGGTGTGTGTGCATGCCACGGGGTTTGCTAGTATAATAGAAAACATTGATGTATTTGTCAGGAATTCCACTGAACAAGCCTCCTTCTGGGCTTGTTCAGTGGAATTCCGCCCCCCTTGAAAATCCTGCGGTTGGATTCAATTACAGTATAACAGTGAATTGTATGATTGAAGTGCTGCACATATGGCAACCTAAAGTCCCATATATACACATCTATTGCTTACGACACAAACTTCAATAAGCCAAAAATGTCTGATTTTAATCTGGGTTCAACTCTGATTTTATGTCAAACATAAAGGAATAATTTGTTTTGGTACTGATAAGAGCAGTTAGTACTAACCACATAACAGTGAAATGAGTGGGTCCAGGAAAGGATATCTAACAGACACAAATACATCACTTCATATAAAGCGGCAGGGGAGGAAGAAAAACTTGATTCCCCGCAACAAAACGCAGTCACATTTCCAGACTGAACTTGGGCTGTGCTCTTGTGCTCTAGGTCTCACTCCTAATCAGTCAGTAAAGGTAGATGTGCCTATCAAAGTAAGTTTATTTAATGCAAACTATACTAAATATGCTTGAAACTGAGCGTATATACAGATACAAGTCTCTCTGAAAATCCCCTTCGCAGTCGGACCCTACATCTAATTTCTTAGGGTTAGTTTTATCTTGCTCGTTCTTGTTACCTTTCCTTGTACGGGAGCCGCCATCTTGCCTACGAATGTTTACGATGACGTAGCCTTCGTCTGCCCAACAAGCTTAGCCCATGCACGCATGCGCGGTGTGAGCTACGTTTTACGCCTGTGGACGTGAAGCGCGGTTTCTGGTAATGCGGCGCGGTAATGCATGGGGGGTGGTCACATGCTTTGTATTGAGGTCCCAATAACAAACTATAGAAAAATAAAATATAGGTGGTGCTAATGGAGGATAACATTGTTTACATACTAACAGAACCTGTCACAAGCACAGCCTGATTTGTTCCAAATGGATACTAAAATAACCTTTACAAATTGTTTATCACAGGTGTACGGGTTTCACCTTTAAATATGTAATAATATTGCTCATACTAGACAGTTAAGCCTGCTATATAAAGGGGCGCTAGATATTAAGACTCCTCTGCCTCCGTTCCAGTTTATGTCCGGCCATGATGTGGTTCTTCAATGTGCCATTTCCGATCCCCAGGGCCAGATTTACCATAAGGCACAGTAGGCATGTAACTAGTAGGGGCAACTGAGGTTGGAGGGATGGCTGTCAATCTTCTCCCACCAATCCAACCCCTTTATAGTCTATTTTCTTCCCCAAGATAGGGAAAATGGGTGTGGTTTGTGGGTGTGGTCTGTGTTTAGGGGTGTGTCAGGCTCTTTGGGCCTACAGGCTCCTGGGGTGTTACAGGCTCCTGGGGTGTAAATCCGGTCCTGCCATCCCGTTTAGGTTCGTGAATGTGCGTCTTCACTGGGGGGAGGGAAACTTCAGGGACGCGCACACACATGCGCAGAAAGCAAAACACACACACACATGGACTCGAACGCACATTTAGGGTTTCATTATATAGGATATACAATTATCCAACCTCATATAATAGTGACAGAACATTTGTAAGTGTGAAAGGGGGGCAGGTAACCAGAGAAGTATGTACATAATTACAGACATCCCACCCTGCCCTTTCAGGCTTCCGGGCAGGGTTGGAAAGGGGGCGTGATGTGACGTCACGTGGGGGCGGGACAGGGCGTCACGCGGAGGTGGGGGCCATCATTCATGGGGTGATGGGAGGCGGGGTTAGGGCATTCCTGGGGAGTGGGAGGCGAAAGGGGATGTGACTTGAGAGGAGATTCAAGTCTCCTCTCAAGTCCAGGAGTCTGGGGTGGTCCCACTCCCCGGAAGGGTGGGATACCTGTATTTACACAGAGTAAACGTGCAATATTTGAGCCATGCCCACATTGTTTAGGCCACAAACAGTTTTCTTAAAGGGACACTATACTGAAAAAAAGACTTTTCCTCATCTTAATCTATAATTGAATACATGTAAGTACCACTTACTCTGAGGTGTGTGTGGTGCTGCATGCCTTCAACCCAGCACACATTTTGTTTAGGAGCAGTATTCCCCCTCCCTCTTTTAACCACTCCCATTTCCATCCGACCTGACTTTTTTCCCACAAACCAACTGTCAAACCTGCACACAGCATACAGCATTCCAACTGTCAAAATTCTGTCAACATTCCAGCTACTGCAAAACTGCTCACAGAAGAATAGTTTTTGATAGCTTGATTGACAGCTGATATGTAAGATGTTTTTAATTGGATATCTAAAGAAATAGGGGGCAGATGAAAAAAAATATTATACAGTAGTGGTTGCGAAGATTTATAGTTTTCAGTATTGGTCATGTGATTTAAAATAACATTTTTTTCAGTATAGATGCCCTTTAAAGCTTGGTACACATGGTAAGATTTTTTTTCTTCCCAACCGATTTACGATCTGACAAAAACGATCGAATTCGCAAGTCTGGAGTGAAATTGGTCACGACCAATCAGAACCGTCCAAATATTGAGTGTTCGTTCAAAAAGAAGCCTAATCAGACTTGTTGGACAATCTCAATAGAGCGTGTACAATTTGTGTGTATGCGTATGACCGATTGATGTTAACAATCAGGTATTTGCCACAGGTAAAATAGACTGATCATTTTGATGGAAAAGCTTTATTAGATATAGAGAGAGTTTAGATAAATATAGTTGTGTAGAGAGACATTGAAATGCTTAGCTTCTCTTGCTGAGAACATTTGTAACAAAAGTAAAGCAGCAGCTGTCCTCTTTCTTTCCTTTTCAGATAAAGGTATGTTGTACAGAAAATGAAGATGTGATCGAATTAGTGCAACTAGTACTTCTGTTCGAATTGCGTGTCTCTTCCTTTTAATTGTTCATGCGTCGCATTGGTCCGATCCTTCCAAAGGATGGAGGCTGAAAGGCTTGGAAGGATTTATACTGGAAAAATATATAGATAGCGAGTAATTTGCTGTAAGTCAGATAATACCTTGTATGTTTTTTATTATTCACTTTACACATATGATGTTGGATCCTTAATAGGGTTAAAAAAAAATTTAAGTATCTGAATATATGTTCCTCCGCAATCAAGAGCACCACCCCTTGTAAGGTAAAAAGTTGTTGCTATTTGTAATCCCTGAGGAAGGGAGGCTTACAGGGAGATTCAATAAAAGATCTTATAGTTTAAAATGGTGCTAATTTTTCTCCAACCAATCAGATCTTATTTAACATTTGTAAGCTTACATCTGATTGTTTGGGGCAAAATTAGCACCATTTTAAACAATAAGAACTATTGAATAACACTGTTAGTGCCCCCACGAAGCGTTGGGCTAAATAGGGGTTTGTAACCCTATATTCATCTGCTCTCAGTGTGGCTGGCGTGTGATACTTCTTTTACTTGTATCTTTGTCCGGTATATAGCGAATTGGAGCCTCGCTTCAGCTGTACTGCACCTGGAGCCATTTAAAGGTGATATGGTGAATGTGCATACCTATCCTTTGTTGGATGTCCCAGATAGCACATTTGGCAGAGTGGGATGCCTAAGATAGAGGAACAGATAAAGAGAGACAGATAGATAGTCTGCCAGATAGATGTACATCATCTTTAATGGGTTTTGTAATTGCTATCAAACAGTTATGTGTAGTTCACCTCTAAAATCAGCATCATTGTTGACTAATATCCTTAGACTAGGTACAGATAAGGGGATATCTCAACCAGTTTGGCCAACCACAGTGACAGTTTGAAATATCAGTGGTCCAAATAAAAATAGCTTCTCCTGATATAGATTACGTGATCAGGAAATATACAGATATGCCTGATTAAGCCCAGAAAATTCTGCAGAATCACAGATAATTTCTCCAATATGCAACCTATTTTATACTATAAGGGTCCAGTTATGTTAGGTAGACATCATAGGATGTATGAGGAATAATACACATCCTATTATAAAACAATGATATTAAAAATCTCCTGGGAGATTTATGACCAAATGTGCAAGGTCAAAGGCTGAGTAATTCCGTTCTTTCACCTATTAGAGGATATTAATATCCTTATATTTTAAATTAGGCGCATTGTTCACTATAATATATATGCTTTATGTCACACTGATGACCTAGCTAAGCTACAAATATCATACCCTACAAAATTTTAAAGAAAGAAAAAGGTACACTCTCCCTTGATCTGCCTAAACCCTCCCATGGCGCCACCCACAAGTTACCAGCCAGTCATTCTGCTCCACTGTGCGACTCATGCAGGTTAATTCGAGGTTTACCGAAAATGAACGCTACATTCATTCATATACAGACGCGAGTTTGGAAAACTAGTTCACATAGTTCAAGTTCGTCCGAACTCGTAAAGTTCAGTCCAAACTCAGGTTCGGGTCCATCACTACGATTGGGGTGAGGCGTACACTCAAGCTAAAATTAGGGGTGGCTGACCCAGCCTCCAAAATAGATCTGATAAACCTCCCTTTTGGGGGGTTTGCTGTTTGGTGCAGAATTGGATAAAATAATAACTCAGGTTACAGGAGGCAAAAAAACTAACAAGAGAAACTAAGTGGATTTTTACTGAAAAGCAGATTCCCTAGGGATATGAATGAGGAACTGCTACATCATAATGTAATGCATTGTTATTTAATTTGTATTGTTACATTGAGTATTATATATACAGTATATAATATACCATGGGGAGCTAGTGTGAACCCACCAGACCTCTCTCTGTTTCAATATTTGAATGCGATCCCCTCCCCGATGGGGCATGGGAACAAATTCGACACCGGCAACCTATCTTCTTTCCACCAAATGCTTGATCTGTGCTGTGATATCCTTGCTGTAACATCTACATGTTTAGTTAATACTGTTTCTTTAAGGCATAGAGGCAAGCTGGGAAAATCTAAATTCCTTGTGATAGGTCTAATGCTTTGACCATAGACTAATGCCTTTTTGCATAAGGATTCATAATTCCTGTGAATAGGACTAATGGTGTAACAGGTCCAATGCGGTGAAATAGCTATGACTAATGCGTCACATAGTCCTAATCTGAACATGGTAACATAGTCTAATTCTGTGAAATAGGACTAATGCTGCGACATAGGACTAATGCTGCGACATAGGACTAATGCTGCTACATAGGACTAATGCTGCGACATGGACTAATGCTGCGACATAGGCTATGCGCTGCGACATAGGACTAATGCTGCTACATAGGACTAATGCTGTAACATAGGTGTAATGCTTGGCAAATAGGATGAAAGCTTTGACATAGGAACTAATGCTTGACTAGGGACTAATGCTTTGACATAGGACTAATGCTGTACATAGGACTAATGCTGTGACATAGGACATAATTGCTTTGACATAGGACTAATGCTGTGACATAGGACTAACTGCTGTGACTATGACTAATGCTGTGACATAGGTCTAATGCTTTGACATTGGACTAATGCTTTGACTAGAACTATGCGGTGACTAGGATCTAATGCTGTACATAGACTATGCTTTGACATAGGACTAATGCTGGCCCAATAGGACTAATGCTGCGACATGTAGGACGTATTCTGTCATACATAGGCTAAATGCTTTAGACTAGGACTAATGATTTGACTAGGACTAATGCTGATGCCCCTCTGGTATTGTAACCTGTGCGGTTGCTCATATTAAAGGCTGGCCCTGGGACTAATGCTGTGACTTGAACTAATTCTGTGACATTGACTTATTCTGTTGCATAGGACTAATGCTGTGTGACAGGTCTACTACTTTTGTACATAGGACTATGCTGTGACATAGGGACTAATGCTGTGACATAGGACAATGCTGTAACATAGGACTAATGCTGTGACACGACTATGCTATACCTACGAACTAATGCTGTGACATAAGCTATGCGTGACATAGGACTAATGCTGTGAAATCAGGACTGAAATGTGACTAATGCTGTGACATAGGACTAATTCTGTAACAGCAAATTCAAGGTGTAGAGAGTGTCCGGCATAGATATGGTGCAAAATAGTGTAGTTTATTTCCGCCATTAAGAGTAAACAAGACAGTTGCCAGTTGCCGTTAACAGAAGTTAATGGGAAGATGTGGTACGATTCTTTATGTTTGATATATAGGACTAATTCTTTCTGATTATATAGGACTAAATGCTGTTATAGGACTAATTTCTGTGATATAAGGACTAATTCTGTGATATATTGACTAATGCTGTGATATAGGAACAATCTCTGTGACATAGGTACTAATGCTGTGACAGGACTAATGCTGTGGATATAGGACTAATGCTGTGACATAGGACTAATGCTGTGACATCGGACTAATTCTGTGACATAGGACTAATTCTGTGACATAAGGAACTAATGCCTGTGAAGTAGGACTAATTCTTGTGATGTACGGACTATTCTGTGATGTAGGACTAATGCTGTGATATAGGACTAATGCTGTGACATAGGACTAATGCTGTGACATAGACCTGAATCTCATTCTGTGACATAGGACTAATTCTGTAAATAGGACTAATTCTGTGAAATAGGGACTAATTCTGTATATAGGACTCATGCTGGTGACATAGGACTCAGCGTGCATAGGACAATTCGGTTGATATAGGACTAATGCTGTGATATAGGACTAATGCTGTGATATAGGACTAATTCTGTGAACATACGCTAATGCTGGCTATACACGTATTTAAGTTAAGGTGTTAAGAAACATTCCCTTTCTGAGTCAATTGGCTTTGACATCTTCCTGCCCAGCAGTTAAACTAAAGTCATAAACAACACTGATCAGAGACAGAGCACAGAAGCACAGAAGCAGCAACTTATTTTGCTGTAGATTTCGTGACATTTATCTTTATTAACATGGGGATCAATGACTTATTTCCCAATATCCCAGTGTTCCGGCTCTCGCAGTTAGTCCATAGTTCCCGGGCTACTGCAGCAGCTTGTTACAGCATACATTACCACTACAAATCTTTAGCCCATCATGGTCCAGTCCGATTCAGGAAAGGGTGCATGTGACAGAGGTCAGTGTAGAAAGGTCTGAAAGTTTACTAGACAGCAGTAGTATGGTTGCAACTGTTCTTCATTGCTATCTTATTGATATCTTACACTCTATGTTACATTGCTATCTTATCTTATTTTTATCTTACACTCTATCTTACATGGCTATGTTATTTTGCTATCTCAACTCTAGCTTACATTGCTATCTTACACTCTATCTTACATTGCTAGCTATTGCTATCTTACACTCTATGTTACATTGCTATGTTATTGCCTATCTTTACACTCTATGTTACCATTGCTATGTTATTGCTATCTTACACTCTAGTTACATTGCTAGCTTATTGCTACCTTACACTCATGTTACCATTGCTAGTTATTGCTATCTACAACACTCTATTTTACATTGCTATCTTTTTGCTATCTTACACTGTATCTTACATTACTATCTGATTGCTATCATCTTACAGTCTATCTACATTATCTTACATTGCTATCTTACACTCTGTTACATTGATATTTTATTGTTATCTTACACTGTATCTTACATTACTATCTTATTGCTATCTTTGCTCTATCTTACCATTGCTATCTTACTCTCCTCTATCTTCATTGCTATCCTTACCTTGCGATCTTTACTCTCTATCGCTCTAAGCTTCCTTGCTATCTTATTGATATCTTACACTCTATCTTACATCTCGCTATCTTGTTGATATCTATCTACTCTCTATCTTACCTTGCTATCTTATTGATATCGTTACACTCTATCTTACATTGCTATCTTATTGATCATCTTACACTCTACTTAACAGTTGCTATCTTATTGATATCTATCCCCTCTATCTTACATTGATATCCTTACACTCTTCTTACATGATATTTATTGTTATCTTACACTCTATCTTACATTGCATCTTAACTCTCTTATGCTATCTTACTCTACCTTCTTGACATTGCTATCTTACCTCTATCTTATATGTATATTTCTTACATTGTTATCTTACACTTTATCTTACATTGCTATCTTATTGTTATCTTACACTCTATCTTACAGGTGCTATCATCTTCACTCTAATCTTACATTGCTTCTATTTATTGTTATTCTTACACTCTTCTTTACATGCCTATTCTTACACTCTATCTTACATCGGTATCTTATGATATCGTACATCTATCTTACTTGCTATTTTATTGTTATCTTACACTCTATCTTACATTGCTATCTTAACTCTAATCTTACCATTGCTATGCATTATGTTATCTTTACACTCTATCTTACATTGCTATCTTACACTATTTACATGTATTTATTTTACTTACACCTATCTTACATTCTTATCATTGATATTTACACTCTATCTTAAATTGCTATCTACACTCTTCTTACATTGCTATCTTACAGCTCTATCTTACCTTGCTACTTTTGTTATCTTACATCTATCTTACAATGCTATCTTACCACTATCTTACATTGATATTTTATTGTTATCTTACACTTATCTTACATTGGTATCTCCTTGATATCTTTACACTCTTCTTACATTGCTATCTTACACCTCTATCTTACTTGTGCTATCTTACACTCTATCTTACATTGCTATCTTACACTCTATCTTACTTATTACTATCTTATTGTTATCTTACACTCTATCTCATTGGTATCTCATTGCACATCTTACACTCATCTTACATTGCTATCTTATTGATATCTTACACTCTATCTGTACATTGCTTTTTATTGATTTATCTTACACTCTATCTTACATTGCTATCTTTGATATCTTACACCTCATCTTACATTGCTATTTATTGTTATCTTACAACTCTCTCTTACATTGCTATTTTAGTGTATCTTACACGCTATCTTACATTGCTATCTTACACTCTATCTTACATTGGTATCTCATTGATATTTTACACTCTATCTTACATTGCTATCTTACACTCTATCTTACATTGTTATCCTATTGTTATCTTACACTTTATCTTACATTGCTATCTTATTGTTATCTTACATTCTATCTTACATTGCTATCTTATTGATATCTTACACTCTATCTTACATTGCTATCTTATTGCTATCTTACACTCTATCTACTTGCTTATCTTATGTTATCTTACACTTATCTTACATCTATCTATGATATCTTACACTCTATCTTACTTGCTATCTATTGCTATCTTACACTCTATCTTACATTACAGCTATCTTATTGTTATCTTACACTCTATCTTACACTCTTCTATCCTACATTGCTATCTTATTGCTATCCTTACCTCTATCTTACATTGCTATCTTATTGATATCTTACACTCTATCTTACATTGCTATCCTATTGCTATCTTAACTCATCTATCTACATTGCTATCTTATTGTTATCTTACACTCTTCTTACCTTGCTATCTTATTTGTTATCTTACACTCTATCTTACATTGCTATCTTATACTATCTTACAATCTATCTTACATTGCTATCTATTGTTATCTTACACTCTATCTTCACATTGCTCTTATTACTATCTTACAATCTATCTTACAATTGCTATCTTAATTGTTATCTCTTACACTCTATCTTACATTGCTATCTTATTACTACACTATTACAATCTATCTTACATTGCTATCTTATTGCTATCTTACCCTCTATTTAACATTGCTATCTTATTACTATCTTAAACTCCATTGGAGTTCCTGGGGGGATGTTTTAGATAGCGGGATCAATATTTGGTTTTATTCTCCTTTAGGGTCGTATCTTACGTGTGGTTAAAAAGTACGGCCCACAGCTCAACAGAAACTGCACCAGTATTTTGCTACTGCATAGTATCCATTGAAGTTGTTCACCATAGGTCATATCAAGGGACAGCAAGGGACTTCTTGTTCCAACCGAGTGCGCGCCTGGGACATGACTGTTGGTGTGACTGATCGCACGGTCCCATAGGGAACCACATGATCGTCCGCAATTATCAACATGTTCGTTCAGACAAAAGAGCTACCAAACTAGATTGTGGCCGTTTGCCTAAGCTGATATCGTCAAAAAATCTGCCCGTGGTGTATCTAGCCTTAGGCTAGGCCACACTACGCATTTTTGCGTGTTTTGCGCACAGTTTTGCGCACACATTGCACGTTCTATTTTGTTAAAATGGAAACAGTGAACGAACTTCCCGCAATTTCCGATATGTATGCACATCTATTTGCGTTTTATGTAATTACAAACTTTCAAACATTCCACTTTCTTGGAATGTTCCTAACAGTTATTTCTACTGATTGGCTGTTGGATGGGTCAAAAAATGCTCAATCTCACTGAGCAACTGAATCAACCCAGGCGCTCGGTCAAGGACAAGACCATAACGGTCTCTATTAGGGGTCCTGCAAACGAGAATCAGTATTTCTGTTGCATTTATTTATACACAGACCAATGCTGAATGGGCAGGATAAGGTCATTGGGATGGAAAATACTGCTCTTTTTTCTGAAAAAGTACATGTATTTGCACTGAACTTGTCCCCTTTTAGTGGGACAGTGCCTCAACCCTTTATGATGTTTCCTTTTATTTTTATAACCAGGAACACCAGCACAAGGCCGGAGCCACGCCCCCACGTAGGGATAGTTTTCAGTGACGCGGTGGTGCCAGTCCAAGATACAATGTGGTCTAAACCAGAGAAAGATACGGAGAAGCTAATTAAAAATACAGCTGCCTTTATATGTCTAATAGTTCAGTTCTACACATCATAATGTGAATCTTCTGTTCCTTCTCCTTTAAGGGTATGTAAACAAAAAAATATACATGTAAGTAGCATTACTCTGAGATTGTGTGTGTTGCTGCCTGACTTTTGTTTGCTCAGGTCAGTATCCCCCCTCCCTTTCAACTGACTCCCCACTTTTCCTCTTACTACCTGACCTTTTTTTAAACTGAGCATGCTCGGTAATCATCTAGCATTAGAAGATGGAATTTCCCAACTGTCACTCATCCAGTTAACACGCAAAACCCAGTACTTGCACACTGCAAGAAGAGTTTTATTATATTGAGGTACTTGATTGACAGCTGAGACATCTTTATGATAAAAAATGATGAGTGATAGTTGGAAGAATAATATTTCCCAAGGATAAAAGAAAATGATACAATTTTCCAGTGTACTAACCCTTTTAAACTTTGCATTTATTGTTTCTGTTTATGTACAGAGAACATAGAAGCACATGAAACTCAGAGATCCACATTCCGAATGGACATTGATGAAAGCAGTGTATTATGACAGTTAACCGTTCCTGGAAAATTCATGGTCGTGGGTAACCCAGGGATTTATAAAGCAGTGATTAGAAGACCTGTGATCATAAGTAAAACTACCATCCACATATGGGTACTCTGATTATGGTAGAGCTCCAGATAGAATTGGTCATTATTTGTTAGACGATCTTACTGCTAAGCTTTTGATTTCCAGTATTTTCTCTTTAATAGCGAATGAAAGGTCCAAACAGTTTCTAGATAGTTATGTAAGATTCTATATTGTATTAGTTTATAAATCCAGGGATGATTTCCCATGACTCTAACCTCCAAATAAACCTTCATATCATATATTTGGACAGAACATGTTCTATTCCTTTTCTACAACACTTGTGTATACTATATGCTCACTTGGGACACACAGGGAGATTTACTGAGACAGCAGCACTAAACGCCCATAGATTATCATTAACGACTGGGAAAATGCCTACAAAGTTTCTGGTCCCAGAGTAAGAAAATTGAACAAGTATTACTCCCTCCTGCTGTTTGGAAGTGTTTCTGCACATTTAAAAAAAAATTGTGTGTGTCACCCCACCCCCCCCCCCCCCCCCCCCGGACCTACAGTTTGTCTAGGCACCGGCACTCAACTATAAAGCTTACATGTGACGGCCTTTCAGGCTAGCCACACTAGCCCATTTTTCACCACGCGGTTTGCGCACCGGTTCGCGCCTCTCGGCATTTGCTCCCATGATTTTCGCGAAATGGAATCGTCGATTTCCGTGCGCATTGATTGCGCGTCTGTTCGCGTTTTTGGTAAACCATGCATTACACCATTTTTTGGTGCGTTAACGCAGCGTTTTCCATAACGCGAAAAGGCAAAAACGCGAACGCACAAGAAACGCGCACACACACCGCGTGCGATTACGCTTGCGATTTTGTGCGCAATTCTTGTGCGTTGCAGTGTTGCCTCAGAGGCTCATCAACCAATAAATCAGCACACAATTCTAACCTTGTTATTTGGATTTAAGGAGACAAATTACCTTTCTGTCTATATCTTCCTCCTCTTCTTCTTTAGAGACAAAACAATTCGGTACAGATGTGCGACGACATAGGAGAAGTGTGCTAACTACCTAGCTAAGGAATCCATGAAAGCGTTACAATCTTATCCACACATTTCTGGACATTTTTTTCCTATTGACTAAAAATGGATCCATCCTGAACAATGAACGTTCCGAGGTTTCAAGGTCATGTGATTAAATCCACAATAAACTGTCACTTTCTAAATGAAATTCACCTGGGTCCATGGCTACCTACACTACATGTGTCTCGTGACACAAATAACACAAGTACAGAACACAGCAAGCACACACCTTACAAACAATTAACATACCCCCACACACACCTACTGATACACCTCTAACCAAAACCTACCAAACATTTTTACGCTCTGAAAACAAAATGTTGGCTGAGCCCATATAGACACAATTACAACCACACCGTCACTCACCCCCTATACCCACTCCATCCTTCAGTTTTTATGGCAACCATACCTACACTGGACAAAAGGTTAGGTTTACAAAACAACATACCAACAAAGCAACGACAGGAACAACACCTACTGTTACAACAACCCCACATACACACCCACCCCCTTCTATTTTCATGATAACCATATTAATCATCAAAATCATTACAATCATAAACACAAAACATACACCAACTTGGTACACCAACCAATTTATACACCTTAAAGGACCCCTCACTTCTACAATTCCTCATGTGGAATTTCCAGGGTGGAACCTAAACTGCACTGTTGCTCCCCCTGGGTTCACTTTCTTAGTCCTAGCTTTACTCACCTGAATTTCTTTCTGTGCTCTGCTCCTGGAGTCCGCGAGTGGAGTGGGCCCGGCACCCGTGAGTGGGTGTGGCCACGCAACCCGTGTTGTGGGCCAGGCCAAATGGGCTGTAAGATAATGGACCATGGGGTCCATGAGTGGCAGAGCATGCTTTCCTATGGCCTCATCGCTGATGGGGAGGAGGGCGGAGCCTACAAGACTGCATTTTCAGTAAGGCTTGCTTCAAGTTATGCGAACCCAGGGGTAGGTCCTAGCAGTTCAGGTCCTCACCCTGGTAAAAGGTACTGACCAAAGAAGAGGACGGAGGGAAGGTGGTATAATTGTCCTTTAAGGGCATGTCCACCCCCCAAACTAAAAAATTTCCCTCATACTACTACTGGCCCCACTGTACATTAAAGGGCTGTCCACCCCAAACTATAATCCCCCCACTATCTGGCCCCCTATGTAGTGTAGTTAATACTTACCTCACATCCCAGCTCCAATGGTTTCCTGGTTCCCCCCCCAAAGTCCCAAAAACTGCCCACCAGGAGGATAGCAGATCCATTAGGATCTGCCTCCTACCTGGCCTCCGGAGAAGTTTGGCATGTGTACTGCAGGCCTTCTCCCCCTCCCTCCCGATTAGCATTCCCTCCCCCTGTTAAATCCCTATATATCACACGCTGTCCAGTATTGTCATGGTTGATTTGGGCTGTATCAACGTGCGTCTCAAATTTATAGAAGTTGACTTGCCAGGAAGGAAGCCGTGTGATCTGCGTAAATTAGCGTTAGCAAACTTTCTGTAGCCTATTAGCCAGTATTTGCAAGAATTTTATAGTCACTATTCAGTAGGGATAGGGTCTGTAGCAATTTAGATCCGATGGTCTTTCCCAGTTTTGAGAAGCAGTATTATAGTTGCCTCGTAGAATGATGGTGTAAGATGACCTGTTATATGCAGTTTGAAGAGTGGCAAGTAGTTGGGGGGCTAGTTCCATTTCGTTATTTTTGTATACCTCAATCGGCAGTCCGTATGGTCCGGGTGCCTTGCTTTATGTAACAGTTTTATTTGGTTATTGTTATATCGGCTTCTAGTGAGTTAAATTGTGCTGGGGATAGGGTGGGAAAATCAACATCTGCAAGATAATCGAATATGTCCGCTAGGCTTGAGTTAGACGGACTTATATAAATCAGAGTAGAAGGTAGTGAAGGCTTGTAGTATGCCTGGTGTTGATATTACTTGACCTCGGTTGGGGTCTTGTATTTGGAGTATACATCTGTTAGTGGTCTGGGCCCGTGCTAAGTAAGTTAGGAGGTTGGCTGATTGATTGCCGTTTCAAAGAAGGTTGAATTTTGAAAAAAAAAAATCCCATTCTAGTGTATCGAAAGCTTTTTGCTATCAGGGATATCAACACACGCTGTCCAGATTGTCATGGTGATTTGTGACTGTATCAACGTGCGTCTCAAATTTATAGAAGTTGACTTGCCAGGAAGGAAGCCTGTGTGATCTGCGTAAATTAGCGTTAGCATAACTTTCTGTAGCCTATTAGCCAGTATTTTTGCAAGAATTTTATGTCACTATTCAGTAGGGATATGGGTCTGTAGGAATTTAGATCCGATGGTTCTTTCCCAGTTTTGAGAAGCAGTATTATAGTTGCCTCGTAGAATGACGGTGGTAAGCTGACCTGTATATGCAGTTTGACGAGTGGCAAGTAGTTGGGGGGCTAGTTCCATTTCGTATTTTTTGTATACCTCAATCGGCAGTCCGTATGGTCCGGGTGCCTTGTTATATGTAACAGTTTGTATTTTGGTTATTGTTATATCGGCTCTAGTGAGTTAAATTGTGCTGGGGAAGGGTGGGAAAATCAACATCTGCAAGATAATCGAATATGTCCGCTAGGCTTGAGTCAGATCGTGACTTATATAAATCAGAGTAGAAGAGTAGTGAAGGCTGTAGTATGCCTGGTGTTGATATACTTGACCTCGGTGGGGTCTTGTATTTGGGTATACATCTGTTAGTGGTCTGGGCCCGTGCTAAGTAAGTTAGGAGTTTGGCTGATTGATTGCCTGTTTCAAAGAAGGTTGAATTTTGAAAAAAGATTTGCGTTTGCTTCTTCTCAGCAAACAGTTGAGACGTCTTTGGGCAGCCAGAAATTCTGTATATGTCTCGTTGTGGATCCACTGTATATTGTTGTTCCATTATGAGTAGTTGCGTGTTTAATATGTCTTCTTCATGCCTTGTGGATCTTTTTATATTGGTGATGGTAGAGTGAAAGCAGCCTCTCATATATGCTTAAGGCGTGTCCAGTAGGTTGTAGTAGGTGGATCAGAGTAATTTAATTCAAAATATTCAGTAAATTTCCTTGAGATTGTGTTGGGTTCTGGAAAAGTCGTCAGCCAGAAGGGATTTAACTTCCAGCGTTTGTGGAGCGTATAACTGTCCTGGGCAAGTTGCATTGTTAGGGGAATGGTCCGAAATCCCTCTCGCCAGGTGAGTTATGGAACTGATGTGGGTGGCAGCAAGAGCGTTCACAAATATATAGTCGATCCTGGATAGAGTATGATGCATGGCTGAGTGAAGGTGAATTCACGTTTATATGGGTTGCACTCTCGCCAGAGTCGATCCAGCCTATTTCAGACATAAGGTTTCGTAGGGGGGTGGGGGGCCCATTATGTGGTTGTGGAGAGGGCTGCAGATGTAGTCATTAGTTGTTAAGTCCATTAGCAGATTGAAGTCACCCATACAGATTTTTCGGGAATATGGGTAGGCAGAGGCAAAATCAATAATTTTTTTTAGCGTAGCTAGTCCTGCAGAAAGGGGGATTATATAAAGCAAGTATTACATATTGAGTTTGATTCAGATCCAGTGCTGCACAGATATATCTAACTTGTTGGTCTATAAGTGTTTTTAATATGGTATCTGACTGTGGTTTTGATCAGCAATGAGACACCTTGTGAATACGAGGTGACAGCTGTGTGCTGCCCATCCTATCAACCTCTTTGTGATACATCCAGTGGTCTCTTCGTTAGGTGTGTCTCTGTAGACAGATGACGTCTGGTGCTTGTTGTTGTAGTGAGTGGAACCATGCCGTCTTTTTAGTTTATTTTGAGCCCTCTCACATTCCAAGTTAAAAACTTTGCCATTTATGTTTTATATAGAGCGGTCCAGTTGGGCTTTCCCTGTGCGGCGGCACCCAGGGTAAAGGCAAGGTAGAGGGTGAGGGAAGATGCATTATCAGGAAAACATTTGAAACTTGACATCAGTGTACAGTAAACATTGCATACATTTTTTATAAATAACAAGAGCAGACATTTGAAAAAAACATAAAACATTTGAGTACTTATTTTTGTTTCTGTGTTGTATATTTGTAATGTGCGAGTACAAGGGGCCGTACTGTTACGTTGAATTAAAGTACATTGGGACTGTGGGTCCCGTGCTCACTACTCGGTAGAGTGCTGTTACAAATGTAGGTTGTGATGGGCGATGACATAAAGGGCACTTCATGTTTGTGTATTGGTGTTGGTTGATTGTGTGTTTGAAAAAAGTGGGTGGGGTGGGTGGGAGCAGATGACATGTAGAACAAAATAGTTAGCACATATTTCATTGTGTTGCTATTTGTTGAGATTAGTAGTTGTGGTGGTCGTGTATAGTTTGAGGTGTAGTGTCGTGCTGAGTTTGTATATGGTTGCGGTTTCAGGTATGTGGCTTGGTTTATATGCTCTGTGGGTGTACATTATTCTGGGTTCACTGTCCCTGCTGGATCAGACCATTTAGGCTCACGGTATGTCAGTGGGAGTGTCAGGGGCACTAACCCCATTCACTCCCAATGTGATCATTCCTGACGGAATTTAGCAAGTGTGTCTGGTGTGGACGGTTATGTAGTGTTGCAGTCACTGGGATATAGATGTGAGTTATAGGGGTATTGTAAAATTCAGATAATTATCTCAGCTGTCTGCATTAATTGGTCATATTGGCCAGCCAGCACTCGTATCAATAGTTATGTAACAAACAGTTTTTCACCCATTAGCTGACTTTTACCCGGTGAAGTAGTGCCACCAAGGCACACTAAAAATGGTAGATGGTTGTATAAGTATACAGTGTGCATATTACTTGGCATAGCGTGCTCCAGTCTGGGAGTGGGGAAAGGTTAAAGGGGTAGAGGGGGTCAAGCCCCAGGACAGATTGTGGGGACATTGGTAGTGTAAGTAGTTATTTAAGACAGATTTTGTACATATTATCTTAATAAACCGATATAGATATCTGAGTTTTCAATAGGTTCCCACACATGTATATACATAGCATCATATATTAAGGAGAACATCCATACTAAAACATTATATATCCCCTTTAATACAGTTCAGCCATCTGTAATTCTTGTGTCAGGGTCTTGGAAAATCCCTATGAGGGGGGCCACAGTGTCATGGGCATTTGTAAACGGCTCCATAGTTGACCGGTTACAGTGGTCCAGGGCCTTGTTTCAACAAGGACAGGCCCCCCAGTGATTGCCGGTTTGCATGGCCTGATGTAATTAGTATGGATTGTTGTTGCTCTGGCAGAAGAACTGGGGGACAACATATGGGTCAGGGGCTTTGAGTAGCATTTCGGGATCAAGAGTCGCCACATGTAAGCAAGCACATGTGTGCTTGGTTAGTCTGGGGGGTGGGGAGTGGGGATGCTTGTAGCAGTACTTACATAGAGCTGGGTATATACTCTGTCTAGGTGTAGGAACGTCTCACCGGGGTATCAGAAGCCGTCGTTAGTGCAAATAGAGTGTAATGTTGAACAAACGGATCAGTGTGCAGGCCATCCTCGGTCATTCGTGGCTAGCGAGGTTTGAGGTCCTCAAATATGCATTGCCTTGCTTCAGAGGAGTGTTGGGTGCGGATCCAATTCTTTGCAGCTTCCGGGGCGTTGAAAAAATGGGTAGTGGTACCGTCGTAATCCAAGTTCAGCTGGGTACAGCATCGAATACTTGAGGCCCTTGAGTTGGAGCTGTTTCTTCACCTCCATAAATGACGCTCAGCGCTTCTGTAAATCCACAGAAAAGTCTGCAAATATCTTAATGGTGTATTTTCAAATTTGAGTTTCTTTGAGGCGCAACAGGCGTAGTATGGAGTCCCGATCCTTGGAGTTTAATAGGCGGGCAATAAGAGGTTGCGGTTGGAGCCCGGTGGTGGCGCGGTTGCGGCACACTGTGGGCCCTCTCAACAGCAAAGTTGGGTGCATTCTCTAGATCTGGGAATTGAAAGCGAAGCCATCCCTCTATGAAGGCCTCAAGTGTGGCCCTCCGCGCCCTCTGGTATGCCCTGAAAACACAGGTTTTGGCGTTCAGGCGATTTTCCAGGTCGTCCGACCTGGTGTTGCAGAATTTTTACATTTGCTGTAGTTGTGTATTGTGGCTTGTGTAGTGGGTTCAAGGTATCCTCTACCTGGGAGATCTGCCTCGACCTCTCCGATGGTGGATTTTGATCATGTCCTGGCGGAGAAGGCCCTTGTCGATTTTGACCTCTTTATAGTTATTGCCAGCGAGGTCTGCTCTCCTGGATTTCTGTGAGGGCAGCTGATATGCATTTGCCCTGGGGTAAGTTCGTTGGGTGCATCGGTAGGGTCCGGGGTAGGTGGTGTGTCATCCGCTGTAGATGGCTCCGAGCTGGTGGATCCAAAGAGCAGCGCCATCTTGGTAAGCATGGCGCGCAAAACTAGAAAGCCTGTCTGCCACTTCTTTGCAATCGGGTGCTGTTGTTTCACCCCTTCCTTTGGTTTTGTAATCCTACAATGCTGATGAACAGTTTTGATGGGCTATATGGTAACAGATATCAGTTAATAAACAACAGGTTTGTGTGAGGCCCGGGAGCTCCTCTCAACGCGTCCGCTAGGAAGCCATCTTAGTTCCGCCCCTAAGCTCTGCATTTTATGATGGCGAGGAGGGATTAAGGAAATTTGGGGATCGAAAAGTGGGTTAAGCATCTAGGGATGTGTTTCAATATGGATAATTAATAGTGTCTTAACAAGTGATGTTGTATTGTTGCATACAATTATGTCATCTCCACTTATGGGTATTTAATGGAGTGGGAGTGCCCTCCCAGCTTGATGCCATTTTTTTGTGTATAAGGTTGAGAAAGGGGCTAATAGCTCCAAAATGCCGTTATGCTTGTTGTCCATGGCATGTTGAAATTATAAAGAACTGAATAGCATTGAAAGGACAACTCCACTCTCCTAAGAAATCTTCTAGAAGAATGGCGTCTTTAAAATATGCTGATACATCATACTTTGTCCTATGAATTCATTACTGTATGCCTGCTATGCTTTTGGATGCCTCATGGAAATAGCAATTTAGAAACCTGTACTGAGCCGGGCATGCTGAGAAGAGGCAGACGGGATTAACATTCAGTCATTGGCTGTGACGTTAACTGTCAAATCCGTAACTCACAGTTGCTAACTGGAGGAACCAGGAAGCAGAAACATGGGAAACGGACATTGGGCAGGATTTCAGGTTAGATTTCAGATTTCAAAATGTTACCGTTTAGGGTTTTGGGGGTGATTTACCGTATGTACGTTTTCATTTTAGGGCTGGACTTGCCCTTTAAGACCTGTGTGCTGTATATACTACAGAATAGTATATATATTATTATTCATTATGTGACTGTTAGTTCGCAGGATTGATATTAATAATATTCCACATGTATCACTTTAAGATGAAGTTTGTGTGAACATCCGGACTGGATTATATAGGCCCACTCAGACTTATTAGTGATTGCACATTGTCAGGATATTTAAACTAAACGTGTGGTGGTCAGGAGGTGATTTTTGACACATGGTTCCTGTTTCACAGGCTACTATGTTGGCGTATACTGATGGCGAAGTTTAGATGCAAGGATCTTTGATCTTTGATACAGCAGGGGTGGAACCTACCAGACTAAGCATGGGATCTGCTGTCAAAACTTTGGGTGAGATTGTTCAATCCCCTTGGCTTATCCTCTGCTCGAAGATTGTTGGCTCGGCTACCCTTTTCTCCCCCTTTCGTTTGCTTTCATCAATATATGTTGCTTACATGTTTGAGAGTGACCTATGGGGGGCCATATGGTAAGGGCTATATTCCTTGGCTTGCTTATAACTATGCCTTGCTACTTACCTTACTTTTATATCACTGTTCGACTTTAAAGGGAACTGTGGTCCAAAAATGACTTTAGGTAAATTGCTAGGAATTGCTCTCCTGAGAATTTTTGCAATTTAAAGGGGAACTGTGGTCTCCATACAAGTTGAGTTTAAATGAAAGGCCAGTTTCCTACCTTTAAAAGAGCCATCAACCACCTCTCAGCACAGCCTCAGACTTCCTCAGTTCTTCTGAACATTATTCTCCTCAACCCATCCCAATTGCTGGAGATGTAGGAACACACAGGATCCTTATTCCATATTTTCTGCCATTGCACTCTTATTACACTCAATATGGGGCACAATTATTCCACTAAACCCCCCCGACTACTTTCTTGCTGCTCCTACCTTAATCCAGATAAAAGTAATCATACACATCTTTACAGCAACAAGATGATAGATAGCCAAATGCTGGAAATCCACTCCCCTCTCCCCAGGGAATCCCTAGTAACAGATTATGGAAATACCATGTATGGAATCATTGGGCAGCATGGTGGCTCAGTGGTTGCAGCCCTGATGTCCTAAGTTAGATTCCACCCTTGGACAATCTGCAAGGAGTTGTATGTTCCCCTGTGCTTTGCGTGAGTTTCCTCCAGGCATTCCCACAATCATAAAGACTACTGATAGGTGTATGTGTACATAAGTGATTAGATTGTAAGCTTCAGGGCAGGGCCTGATGTGAATTGAGTAAATAATTGTAAAGCGCTGCGGAATATGTAGCGCTATTAAGAGATAAAATACATACATACATACATACATAATCTAGTGCAAATTTATAAGAAGTGTTGGGGGGGAGGGATGAAACTAAAGATGCTATAATATGAATATATAAAATGTGAGGAATATATACATTCCCATATGAAATGATATAATAAGTGTATATTAACAATCTTCAATTCAATACATCTCTAGCTGAATATGTTATACCTGGAACTGGGTGCTTATGCAAGAATGTGTGTTTCCTGGCCACCCCAGGCAGCAGTTACACAAAGGGTTAAGCTCCCCTGTTTGCTGGATAAGGAAGAAACGAGGTGGAATGCAAAATGGCGCAAACCCGGAAGTCGGATGCGAACGGATGACATCATCGGTATTGGACCTGCGAAAGTCTATTTGAACAGCTGAGAACAGCGTTCTAGCCCTGCACAGCCTGTCAGTGTACCTAGCTCCAATGAAGCCGGCTGCCAAAGAGAAAAGGAGGGTCTAGTGGAGGTAAGTCTATCTACTGTTGTTCTGTAGAAATTTAAGGGAGCAGTATTATTAACAGAGTCTTTTTCTCTCTGATTATATTTTACAGTTATCATGGCCATTTGAGCAATCTGCCAAAAAGAGACTGAGAAGCTCAAGTCCTCCATCGGCAAAGTGTTAAGCTTGTTCCAAACCAGTCAAGCAAGGAAAGAGAGAGATAAGGACGGATTTTTGGAGTTGCCCACCTTAGGTGAATTTAAAGTGTTTTATTGAAAGCCACACATCAAAATACAACGTTTCGGGGAACGTGCCCCCCCAAAACGTTGAAGAAGGGGGCACATTCCCCCTTCTCAAAAATCCAGAACTGCTTGATATTTACCTCCCTTGGAAGTGGGGAGTATTCAGGAGGTAGCACCCACATAGGTTTGTGTACATAAGGAACCTGTGTAACATTGATATGTAAGGACTGTATGTTGGAATTCCTAAAGGAAGAAATGTCTGCACCCCAGCAGCCTAAGTCTAAGCATAGCAGGCATGGGGATGCTGAAATAGGACATTCTTCTAAAGAAAATCCAGAAGTTTAAATTGGATCACAGAGGCTATAGCAAAGGGATTAAAACAAGCCTCTGCTCAAAATAAGGATGTATTAGATGAGCATACAGAGGAACAACATTACAATATTGATTCTTCTGAAGGGTCAGATGATGAGCAGTTGAAGACCTTAACTTTGACCTAAAACAAGTGTCTACTTTATTAAAGCAATAAGACATACTTTAACAATAGAGGAATCAGATCAGCCTTCAACTCGGTGCTGTTTCAGAAAAAACATGCTTTTCCAGTGTATCAAGAGATTGAAGATCTGATTGATACAGATGGCACAAATTCTGCAGACGGGTGCCGGGTGAGAAGTGAAGTTTGATAAATGCTATCCTTTCCTGAAAGTTTTAAAGATGTGGAAAACCACCTACAGTGGATTCTCCAGTGGCAAGATTGTAACAGCAGGGGCAGGATGTAAGGCCTAACAGCTCTTATTTCGGTCTCTAAAGCCTCTCGGTTGGGTGGACAGATTGGAAGAGGCAATAAAGGATGGGACTAGAAGAGAGGAACTGTGGCAGGAATTTCCTAATTCGGTATGGCAGTCAATTTCATATTAAAAACATCTGCAAACCTGACAAAACTTCAGGCCCGTGAGATGGCACTTTCCGTACCGGCCAGGAGAGCCCTCTGGCTTAGATCAGAATGCTGACACCATCAAAGATATCTTTGTGTAAACTTCCTTATGAACAAGGCCGTTTATTTGGGAAAGCATTATAGAGGAAATCATTTCTAAAACCACAGGGGGCAAAAGCACATTTCTTCCACAGGCCCTAAGAATTCAGGAACAACAAAGGAAAGGTTATTCGAGATTTCCACCTCAAAGAAGAGAGATCCAAAGAATTATCGTCCAGGGAAAGAATATGCGAGAACCACAGCCTGGAAAGGGGGTACATTTTATATTTTGAAACAACAGACCCAATGTTAGTAGGTCTCCAAAGCAGCCTAAATCACCATGACATGAGCTCTGCACATGTTCTGCCAGTTGGGGACAGACTATTAAGCTTCAGCGGAACATGGGCAAAAAACGATAATAGATACGTGGGGGCTTTCAGTGGTCTCCAGGGGTTACCATCTGGAATTCAAAGCAAGACCAAAGCAGAATTTCTTTCATCAAACTCCTCTTCCGTTCAATTTAGAAAAGAGAAAGGTATTACAGGAATATGTCCAACAACTCCTGCTCAATATCTCCGGTGCAGTCCAAGAACAGCGAACCGGTTTATTCGCCGCTATTCTGGTTCCAAAACAACAGACGAGTTACGTCCAGTTCTGGACTGAGGAAACTCAATATCACATAAATTGTCGGAAATCAAGATGGAGACTCTTCAGACGATAACACCAGCCATCTTTCAGGGACTGGCTCTGTATGGTGGATTTGACCTACGCCTACTTACATATTCCAATTACCAAGGAACACTGGCGATTGAGATTCACACTGGGAGACGATCATTTCCAGTTTCAATGTCTACCATTCGGCTGTCAACGTGCCCCAGAACATTCACCAAAGTTCTATTGTGGTGGGGGCAATCTGAGGATGAAAGGTCTTCGTCTCTTTCATACCTAGACGACCTATTATTAGTAGCAAAGACAAGGGAAGAACTTTACCAACACAGAGATATGGTATTAAAATTCTAAAAGATTTCGGATGGCTCATAAATGAAAAAAAGAGTCAATTAACACCTGTAGAAGATCTGGTTTATCTAGGGGCCAGGATAAATACAGCTCTGGGTCTTCTGTTTCTTCCTCATCAGAAGATTACCAAGATAACAGAGATGGCGATTCCTTATTTTATCAGACAGCTCGGGAACTAATGAAATTCCTAGGTCTTCTAGCATTCACAATTCCTATTGTAAAAAGGGCGAGATGGAGAGCGAGGCCTTTACAACTCTTTTTCCTAAGGAGATGGAACAAAAAGAATCAAGATCTCACTCAACTTGTTGTGTTAGAGCCTGTATTCAAAGAGAATCTCCATTGGTGGATGATCCCGAGCCATCGGGAGAGGGCTTTCCCATTCAAGAGCCCGAATGGATAGAAGTGTACACAGACGCATCGGGGATAGTTTGGGGAGCCCATGTTCAAGGTGCATGCCCAAGGACAATGGAGGAAAGATCTTTCCTCATTACCGTCAGGAGTGTTGGAACTCAGAGCGATCCACCAGGCCCTGAAAGACTTCCAGTCCCTCCTTCAGGGATGCCGGTGAGGATAAGAACAGACAATAAGCAGCAGCTTCTATATATATAAAAGCAGGGAGGCACAAGAGTACCAGACTAATGAGGGAGGTTCAACCAATTATGACCTGGGCTCAAACCAACTGACACATTGACTGCCCTTTACTGCCGGGATGTTCAAGCGGATTGTCTTTCTCAGAGGACAATACAGAATGGAGAATGGAGCCTGAACGAAGAGGTTTTTTCAAATGATCGTATCCAAGTGGGGTTCCTGGATATAGACTAATGGCCTCGGAGGTGAACAGGAAGTGAAGAATTACTTCTCCAGACATTACAGCAGGACAGCAGTGCGACGGACGCATTAGCTCAAAATTGGAACGGACTAAATGCCTACATATTCCCACCGATACCAATGATATTCAGAATATTAAAGAAAATATCAGCCTCCACAAATGCAGTTATTGGCAATCCTACGAATTGGCCACGTCGCCCATGTTTCCATTGTTGAAGAGCCTAGTGATAGGGAGACCAATGTGCCTGCTACCAAGGGAAGATCTGCTGTCGCAGGGGAATATTCTTCACCCGGACCCAGCCAGTCTAAATCTAATGGCTTGGAGATTATGGGAAAGGGTTATTAAACAGTTTGGATGTTCTAAAAAGGTAATAGATACTCTAATCAGATCAAGAAAATCCGCACTTCTTCAAGATATGCTACCATCTGGGATACATTCCATAGCTGGTCCATATGTAAAAATTTAAACCCTTTAGAAATTGAAATCATCAAATTCTGGATTTCTACAAGAAGGGCTTATCATTAAGCACACTTAAGGTACAAGTCTCCGCGTTATCAGCGACTTTAAATAAAAGTCTCTTCAAGGAAACATTGGTCAGAAGATTCTTCCAAGGTGCAATGAGAATAGACTCCTCGGAAGAGATTATTACCTCAATGGGACCTACCAGTTGTCCTTTCAGCCTTGACAAAAGAACCCTTTGAACCTTTGGAACAGATTTCATTGTGGGACTTGTCACTGAAGCTAACCCTTTTACAGCATTAGTTTCAGAAAGAAAAGCATGCGAACTGCAAGCACTGTCAATAGATTTCTCATGTCTGCAGTTTCAGCTGGATTCGGTGGTCTTTACCGAATAAAGAGTTCATCCCAAAGGTGGTTACGAAATTTCATTGAACGAACCAATAATAATTCCAAGGCAAACAGCAGGATTCTACAGAAATGTCTAATTTGAGTGTTTACAACATACTGAAGTTCTACCTAGACAGACAGCACCTTCAGGAAAACACAAGCTTGTTTTGTCCTTCCAATTGGTGCAAGAAAAGGGAACCGGCCAAGACGTCTATGATAAGAAGATGGATCGTACAGGCAATCCAAAAGGCCAACAGGTCTGCTGATAAGACACTTCCCCAAAAGATAACGGCCCATTCCACGAGAAGCATCGCGGCATCTTGGGCAGCAGAAGCAGGTCCTCTATAAAACTATATGTAGGGTGGCTACGCCTCCACTTTTGTAAAACATTATAGGTTAAACTTAAGAGTAGCTTCTGAAACTAATTTTGGTCACAAAGTTCTGGAAGCAGGACCAGAGCTTAAAAATTTAAATAATGCTTTTTCTTTGGAAAATTGTAATCTTTTATTATTTTCCCTCCATAATTTATAGCTTGGTACAAAACCCTTTGTGTAACTGCTGCCTGGGATGGCCAGGAAAGTATAAAATCCTATATACTTACCAGGAGTTTCTTTTCCTGGCCATCCCTCCAGCAGCAGACTTCCCAATTATTACTAATGTTTTGTTTTGACAGCTTTTCAACTAGACAATCAGGTGAGGAGGAGGAGGTGATTTAATTACTTGGGAGGTGGGTTTTTCTTCCTTATCCAGCAAACAGGTTAGCTTAACCCTTGTGGTAACTGCTGCCTGGGGGATGGCCAGGAAAAGAAACTCCCGGAAAGTATGATAGGAGTTTATACTATACTAAACAACTAGAAGGTTGAGATATCATACCCTGTTTCTGAATGTAGTCTAAACCCAACTTATAGGATATAAGACACGCTACTAAGACCTTGAGTCTCCTTTTTTATTATTAATTTTACTGTTTCACTTATTTTAATATTGTTTATACTGAAAGGCTAAAAAAAAATAGTGTATGTAATATTTAACACTTAAAGGACACAAATTACGTACATTATTACTTTCAACTCTTCTCATTCACATCTATTATTTTGTTTCTTCTGCCATATAACTATTATATTGATGTTAGTGCATCCCCAATGCATTACTTCCTTCATTTTTTGTTTGCCCAAATGGTTTTTATAATAATTTTACTAAAATTTCAAAAATAATGATTATTGTGCTAGCAAGCTATCCTCCAGAGGCTTTAAAGTAAAAGCCAGGATCTTAGACTACAATCGGCAAAGCCCAACACTTACAAATTTCATGGCCCCCAACATGATCAAAAACATTGATCGTCAGTTTTCTCTATTTGAAACCTTTTTGCACTAAAGGTGAGGCCACCACTACAACGCACCAAGCGTGCACGCTTTTGCATGCATTATCGCTTTCTGTGCATTTGCGCTTGCGTTTTGCTATCTTTAAAGCGAAAACGCAATCAAAAAGCAAAAAAAATGCTCGCCGCAAAACGCGTACGGACGCGCAATGCCATGCGCATCGGAAATAGCAGGAACATTCACATTCCCATGATTCCATGTTAGCGAAAATCGTGGGCGTGAAAAACACGTACGCAAACGCGTGACAAACGCGCTAGTGTGGCCTAGCCCTAAGGTTTGATTTTGATGTAAATCTATGTTATGTTATTATTGAAAACTCGGCTAGTATAGGCAGATTTGACAACTCAAAATAAACCTGTGCCTCTGACACAGGCAATCAAGACAGGTTACAAGTCAATCTAATTAAGGCAGCTAACCAGCACTGATTAAGTTTGCTCACATGTGGATCCAATCAAAGGCAGGTATTTGTTTTGATTTTGTATGTGACATGGGTCCATTATAGTCTATGCGCAAAAAAGTCTGTAAATGTGTCAATTGCACTGGATTCCTTAACTAGAAGATAGCAATCTTCTATATGTCCCATTTGCTGTATCAAATTTCACGTCCCTAGATTGAAAACTGCGATAAGATACAGTCCTAAAAATAGGGAAGAAGAAAGAAAGAAAGAACAGTCATTGGCTTCTTTCAAACTAAATTAATAATAGGTACATTAAAATTATTGTCAATATTAAAAAGGATGGGGGTATATATTGGCTGGGGTTTTACATGTTTTCCTTGTTCAATATCATTTGGTAGCATCTCCCAGTTTTCACAAATTCCGCATTAAAGCACACTCAGTGGATAATGCCTTATATAGCTGTTCATACCATCCGGAATGGTTACATTACAAACAGTTTTCAATGCTTACATTTATTTAACATGATTCTGCTTTATTCTTGGATCCAATCAAGAAATGTTCTGTTTTCAGAAATGAATTATCGGGTACATAGTTTATATGATAACAGAATTAGGTTGATTAATCCTGGATGAGTTTAATGTTCCAAGGCTGACAGATGACAGTAGATATTTAGATCTACTAGTTGCCTATCCTGCTGTAGCGCAGGGCAGCAGAGACAGTGGCGCTGATCCCCCATCCTTTCATGACTGTCGGGTTTTTGGATTAGACTGTTACATTGTTGCTATTGGCGCTAAACTTTGTTTCCTGCTAGCATTGCAACAATGTTTTTTACGTCCTGGACACAATCCCATGGTTCAAATCTGTTATATTGTATTAGCCTCATCTAGGATATGATGTACTGGTTGCTGCTTATTTTATTGTTAACCCTGTATTTGCCCTTTTAGGTTAGGGGACGCCTAGCCTTTGGTGTTTTTTTTATGCTGTGTTTTATACTTATGTGTATTAATTATATTTTAATTTTTACTTTCATTATAGACCAGGTGGGGTTAATAGGTTATTGGTGGCAGGAAGTTGGGATGTGAAGGCAATAAACGTGTGTTTTTTTTATTTCTATGACCATACAAGTGTTCTGTGCCTTTTTTGTAGGGGACTTGGCACCTGTTCTTTGGTGTGTTATTTTACTGTTTTACGTGTTCCTTCCCCTATGAGGCACCACTGTAGGTATAGCGGAACACATGGTACATAGGATTGGGTTGGTGCTTCCAGGCTAAATATATTCAGAAGACCATAAAATCAGCAGTGGCATCTGCAACCATAGCTAAAGCCTTAAAATCTGGCTTTCGACACTTGAGAAAAGCATTGTTTAAAGGTACCCATAATATCAGATAATTAAGGATCTGCTTATGCTGCTAGAGGGATGATTATCTATGTGATTCTGCTCTATCATCAGTCAAATTGTCAGCTAGAGCTGCAGCTTCATCTTCATTAGCAAGAAGAGACTATGGTCTTTGAAATCCTGGGGGGTGTCCTTTGGATCCCGTTTAGAGGATGTATGTTGGTAAAAAGAGAGGATAGGTTTTTTCTCTACCACAGGACAGGAAAACCAGTAAGAAGAGAAAATTATTCCTTTTGGAAGGTAGAGGATTCCGAACAGGAAGAGACAGTTTTCTTTCCTTTTACAACACATAAACAAGGCAGAGAAGAAAAGGTTGTCTTTCGGGTACAAAGACCATTTCTCAATGACACCAGACCATTGGGCGGCCCCCAGTCTGCATATTACCAAAACTGGGTTCTTACATCAGATCGTGGGTTCTAGAAACCATCAAGAGGTATTCTCTAGAATTCTCAGAAATCTCCCCTCACAATTTTTGGTTTAAAAAAGTCCAAACTTTTCTACCAAAAAAGAAAGCAGGAGATCCAGAAATTGAAATCTCAGGCAGTCTAGTTCCTGTCCTCTCAAGAAAGATTCAGAGGGAGGAATAGGAATATCTGGAATATTTCTAACTCCAAAGTCTACTGGAGGATTTGTTGATTCATAGATCTAGATATGTAAATCAATTCAAAAGTAAAAACACTTCAAAATGAAATCAGTCAAGTCCGTATCAATACAATTCTTCCAGGAGGACTTTCTAGTTAATTTGATTTAAAGGATGCCACTGCATGTTCCCATTCACCCCGTGTCATCGGGCTTCTGAGAGTTGCCATTCACTCAAAAGAAGGTATAGAACTTCTCCAATTTTTGCAGCACTGTCCTTTGGGATTACCTCAGCATCCCATTCTGGATGATTGCTCCTAAGGGACATTCGGTTCAGAATTTAAAAAAGGAATTTTCAGTTTCAATCAAAACCCTTACAAATCTGGTGGTGGATTATAAATTGGGAAAAGTATCTCTAGTTCCAGAACAATTTTTTTTTTTTAAGGATACCATTTCGACACCCCCATTGGAACCTGTTTCTACCTTCCGAAGTTGGATTGCCAAAATCCACATCACTAGTAGCCCACCTCAAAACAGCTCCATCAATTCCATTAAAAGGCAACAAACCCAAAAACAAACATCTCCCCCATTACATGTCCCACACTTCCAGCAGCTAAATCCACTTACTCTCATTTACAGCCGTGCTGCCCTCCCTAGATATAACCAGCAAAGATGAGTGCTAACAGCCGCCTCCTAGACGGCATAGGGCCATCGTAACATATCACTTGTCATTGGCTGGTGGAATGTCTGTTACAACCTCTCTCCTCCCTCTGTCAGCAGGGGCACTCTAGGGTTTCTGCTACCATGAGCCAAACTTTTGAATGCCGCCTTTGAAAGCGCACCGCTGATTAAAGTGGGTGTGATTTTGTCAATAGGTGTGGCTAACATTTTACAATTTTGAGCTTCATATTTCCTAGTCAGTCAATTAACAAAATATGTAAATGACTAAACAGAGATTAGGTTTTTGTGTTCAAAAATAACGTATTTTATAGCCTGTGAGCACAACACCCCATTGACCACATTATATCTTAACAAACCCCTCCCTATACAGTCAGAGACCCATCACCATATCTCCCGCAACCCCTATCACCCACATACCCCTAATAATTCCTTCCTATACAGAGGTCCATGAAAATACCCCAGGGCCCAGGCCAGTCCCCACCTAATACCATTATCCCCCAGCAGTATAGGCCATATTTAAACTGTCCTGATGAGTGCTCGGTGACCTGTTTAATTTTGGATATCGTGAATAAAGCAGCACCTAGACACCATAATCACCTTAAGGTAGAGTGCACACTTCCTTGTCTATTGTCTGTCTGTCTATTCCAATCTCTGGTTGTAATCAGTTATTCTGCTTGTATCAATTTTTCTGTCTGTCTATATCTCTCTCTATTTTAATCTCTGTATCAATCTATCTATCTATCTGTCTGTCTGTCTGTCTGGTCTGTCTGTCTGTCTATCTATCCAATCTCTGTATGTATCAGTTATCTGCTTGTATCAATCTTTCTGTCTGTCTGTCTCTCTCTCTATCTATCTAATCTCTGTATCAATCTTTCTATCTATGTATGTATGTATCTATCTGTCTGTCTGTCTATCTATCTATCTAATCTATCTATCTATCTCGATAGAAGATAGATAGATAGATAGATAGATAGACAGAGGGTTAGACAGATTAGACAGAGATAGATAGACAGATAGACAGAGAGATAGACAGACAGAGATAGATAGAGAGACAGACAGAGTTAGAGATAGATAGACAGAGAGATAGCAGATTGAGAGTTAGAACAGACAGACAGTTAGACAGACAAGTTAGACAGACAGACAGATTAAGAGTTAGACAGACAAACAAAAGACCGATGATAGAATGAAGATTCAGAAAAATAAACATATATTGGCATAGAAAGGCAGACGACTCTTAAAATGAAATGTTTACTGCCCACAGTTACCATATATACTGTTGCCATACGGCCAGACAGCATCACCTTTAGAAGATGCGGCTCCCACCATGAACATTGGGCTAATAGGATGAGGAGGACTGGGGGGGGGGGGTGTTGGAGCTGCTTAACCTGTCAGAAAAGAGAAGAAGTCCAGATTTCGGGAGTGGAGTGTTTTGCTGTTAATACATCCTGAAGCTGCACATCAATCAAGAGGTCTGTATCACGCAAACTGACCTCTACCCCTGGCCCTTCCTCCGGTTAGCAGAAAACACTGAACGGGTAATGCAGACAACGGTAAGTTATAGATCACTGGATGCAGCACTTCCAGCAAATCACCTGCATTGAGTGGAAGCACCACCAGCCAATCAGATTCCTCAAACACCCTCAGCCATCCGGAGGCATTCAGAATGGTCCCTGGTGCTGCCCTTACTACTGTTAATCAAGCAGCCGATAAATAGCAGTAGTGGTGTGTAAACAATGGCCGGACGGCCGGGTACTTACAATACGCTTTTAGGAGGAGGCTGATAGTCCGGAATGTTTTAGGACACAGAGGTTGCTGGAACTGTAGGCTGGGAACAGGAACAAGGTGCTGCTGGGAACTGAGGCTGGAACAGGAGCAAGGGGTGCTGGGAACTGAACTGAAGGCTGGTACTGGATTGGATACAGGTAAGGTAGGTACTGGATACAGATGAGGTGAGTAGACGGAACTGGATACAGGCAAGGTAGTCACTGGAGGGACCGGCAAGGTAAGTACTGGATACAAGCAAGGAAGCACTGGAGACAGGCAAGGAAGTACTGGAACTGGCAAGGTAGTCACTGGAGACCGGCAAGGTAAGTACTGGATACTGGCAAGGTAAGTACTGGATACTGGCAAGGTAAGTACTGGATACTGGCAAGGTGGTCACTGGAGGCAGGCAAGGTAGTACTGGATACTGGCAAGGTAGTACTGGGAAGGTAGTACTGGATACAGACAGGTGGTCACTGGAGGCAGCAAGTTAAGTATAGGAGCAGGATCCAAGGCAGGTGAGTAAGGAGCCAGGGGTAGCTAATGCTACTATCGGGCGCCGGGTCCAGGAGGACGCCGACTTTACAAATCTCGGCTGCCCAGGTGGGCCGGCCATCGTGACGTCCGCAACGCCGCCCACCCGGAAGTGCCGAGCGGCGCGGGACCGGAGAGAGGAAGGTAATTCGTGACAGTACCACCCCTTATGGGGGCCACAGGACCAACGGGCCAGGTTTCCCTGGAAACTCTTATGGAAAGCTCTGACTAATGAGGAGAGTGACATCAGATAGTTTAATCCAAGCTCTTTCTTCCGGACCGAACCTTTCAGTGGACCAAATACTGAAGAGACCTCCTCAGAATCTAGAGTCCAAGATTATTTCGACCTCAAACTCCTGTTTGACCATCAACGAAATTGGAACCGAGGTAGTAAGGATGTGGAAATACTGATTAGAGCATACTAGCTTGATGAGGGAATATGAAACACATTCGGAATCGCCCATGCTGGAAGGAAGTTGGGGCGAACACCACTGGACCGATTAATTCCGGATAGGAAAAGGACAATAAATTTGGGTCCCAGTTTGGAGAAGGAGGCAGAAGTTGGCCCATCATCCTGAGTATAGGAAATTAACAACAAAGATATTTGTTCCAAAATTTATTGTGCGTTCAGAGATCCATTGGACTGTGGGTGTTAGGTAGGTATTGAAGACGAAGGGGGGGAGAATTTGTATACTTGATGGTCATGGACTACAAATTGAGGCTGATTGATTGCCTGTTTCAAAGAAGGTTGAATTTTGAAAAAAGAAAATCCCATTCTAGTGTATCGAAAGCTTTTTGCATATCTAGGGAAGGGCAGTACCGGAAGTAAGCGAGGGAATAGCATGGGATGAGAAAGTGTGATGTTCCTGTTTCTGTGTGAATAAATCAAGTTCCCTCTACATCCCAGTGTTTTCTTGCTCTTGAACAATATACAAGGGGACATAACAACTGGCGACGAGGATTAAAGACTTTAACCCTGTGAGTACCAGCATACTTACCATTGTGACTACCTGTACCAGTCCTCCACATACAGACCCAGTTATACTCACTTGCCTGTCACTGTCCATCTACAGCAGACTGCACAGCTCTCATTCTACTTTCTGCACTGTTCAGTTTAACTCTATCACTGCGCTTCAAAAGTAAGTTAATATGGCTGAGCAACTCCACACCTTCCCCAACTTTGATTTGTCTGAACCAATAATCTTGCACAGAACTGGAAAAAATGGCTACTCCGTTTTGACAATTTCCTGGAGGCCATGGCCATCACAGAGGATAAAGAAAGAAAGCTTTATTACTTCATTATGCTGGTTCTGCTGTTTATGACATTTACTGCACCTTACCTACAGACAGCACTACTGACTACTCAAAATGCTCTAAAGCACTAACTGAATATTTTAATCCTAAGCAAAACATCAGATATGAAAGATACAAGTTCAGAATTGCTAAACAACTACCCCAGGAGACCATGGACTCCTTTGTCACCCGTTTAAGACAATTAGCACAAAGCTGCAATTTCGCTGATGTTTGATGATGAAATCACATCACAAATTATTGATCCTGCACATCATCTAAGCTACGGCGCAAAGCTTTACAAGCAGATTGTTGCTTGCAGGATCTTCTACACATGGCACGGTCCCTGGAAATTTCTGAGACTCAAGCTGCTGCCATAGAGGAGGGCACTGATGCACAGGTGTGCAATCTTGTGCACACTAAACGCAAAACTACAGGCACTGACTGCTCAAAGATGTGCTACAGATGTGGCAAACATTTCCCTCATAATGGTGACTGTCCTGCTCTAGGACGTAAATGTACTAATTGTGGAAAACTGAATCATTTTGCGATTGTATGTAATCTGCTCCTAAGTCATCCTTACGCACATCAGATACACTGACTCAGCACAAGTCAATACATTCAGCCAAATTCTGGAGATGAGTCACCTACTGTTTGCAGTGACTATGTGTTTATTACATCCACTGCACAAACTGTACATTCCCCCATCATCACATATCTCTCCTTAACACTGCAGTTGCTTTTACTATTGACACAGGAGCCTCTGTGAACATATAGACATGTGTACATATTGCCAACTGAATACTAAACCTGCTTTGATACCTGTACAACCAAAATTTTTCCTTAGGGCTCTCAAACTCCTTTGCCGACAATAGGTAAATTTGATTCAGATATTTACTACAAAGTAAAAACCTATACTACAACTTTCTTTGTACTACAAGGCTCTGGGGGTTGCCTTCTCAGCTATCACACGCTTTAACTCTTGGACTCATCAATTAGTTCACACTGTAGCTAACCCAACAGTCTCTGATGTACAAGCACTAGTTGACAAGTACTCCAATCTTTTGTGGGCCTTGGTAAACTAAAGAATTTTCAAATTCACCTTCACATTGATGAAGACATTCGTCCAATTTCACAGCCACACAGACGAATTCCTTTTCACTTGAGGAAGCAAATTGAAGACGAACTAAAGTCTTTAGAGGAACAAGACATCATTGAAACAGTTTCAGGCCCCACTCCGGGTTTTCTCCCATAGTGGCTGTACCTAAACCCAAAGATCCAAACAAAATAAGAATTTGTGTAGACATGCGTCTTCCAAACACTGCTATACAGAGAGAGAGACACCTCTCTCCAACTCTCAGTGATGTTATTCATCTCCTAAATGGAGCCACCGTGTTCTCTAAACTGGATCTCAATAAGGGTTATCACCAACTGGAACTTGTCCAGAATCCAGATACATAACTACATTTTCCACACATGTTGGTCTGCGAAATACAAACGACTAACGTTTGGTGTTTGCTCGGCTGCTGATTTTTCAAGAAGCATAAAACATTATTCAACATATTCCTAATGCACTCAATTACAGTATGACATACTAGTTTTTGGAAAAACACAGAATGACCACAACTCGGCCCTACACGCAGTATTTGAGTGCTATCATCCCAGGACTTACACTCAACAAAGACAAATGTGAATTCACAAATCTACCTTGGAATTCTATGGCCACATATTTTCTGCTGCTGGGATGCAACCTGATCCTAAAAAAGTACAGGCAATAAAATCAACTACAATCCCAAATGATGTTAATGAAGTTCGCTCTTTTCTTGGCATGGCCAGTTACTGCGCTAGGTACATCAAGGACTTCTCCACTATCATTGCACCTTTGCGAGACCTCACCAAACAAGGATGTGCATTTCATGGTCATCAGCAGGCCAAAAATCATTTGAGACAATCAAAGCAGGCATTGTACAAATTTTTACGCAATTACCGAAACACTCCTCACTCAACCACTAATGTTCCTCCTGCAAAACTTGTCTTAACAGGCCAATTCACACTTCTTCCAGAAATCCCTAGTGCACACAATCCACCACCTAGTGCCTCTTCTATTAGAGAAACAGATTTCATCCAAACAGAAAATGAAACAATATGCGGACCAAGACGTCATGCTCAGTCCTCCCATGCACGTCTAAATGATAGGGTGGTTGTTTTTACAAAAGAGACATAACAAAACACCTCTGCATACAATCCCAAGCCTTACAATGCCATAGCCAGAAAAGGTAGCATGATTACGGCACAGCGAGATGGACATAGCATAACCCGGAATGCTTCATACTTTAAGGTTCTCCCCAGTCTGAATAACATACCACAGGCACAGACGAGTCAGAGAGTCTCCTCAAACATTAGGAGGGCCGTTCATCACTCCCTGAATGCATCCATGTACCCACTGCTGATACTTCAGTATCACCAAGGAGTGGTGGTCAGTCTCCGATTCACGATGAACCATGTTCAAGGAGACGATACCCCTGCCGACCACGAAAACCCCCACCAAGGCTTATTGAGGAAAATATACTCTTTCTAACATAAACTGATCTGTATTTTATATGCCAGTGTTTCATTTTATTTTTTCATTACTGTTTGTATGTTTTGTGTTTAACCTTTAAAAAAAAAAAAAAAAGGGATGATGTAACATCTACATGTTTAGTTAATACTGTTTCTTTAAGGCATAGAGGCAAGCTGGGAAAAAGGGGCAGTACCAGGAAGTAAGCGAGGGAATAGCATGGGATGAGAAAGTGTGATGTACCTGTTGCTCTGTGTGAATAAATCAAGTTCCCTCTACATTCCAATGTTTTTCTTGCTCTTGAAATATAACAAGGGAGACATAACACTTGCCTTTAGGGGTTTTGTGGCTTCATATATACATGCACTTATAACACATGGGAGTGTCGCACATCATCCATGTTTAATCTCAAAACTTTCCCCATGGCGTGGATGTATAAATACAGAGACGTCACATCTCTGTATACCTCTATTCCCCCACGACGAAACAGTGAAATTACTTACTTTGAGTGGGTTATATGATGATGGTCAAATTACATTTTTCAGACGGTGAATTGATATTGTTTAATTACTATTTTTCATTCATGGGAAGTTTTATATGCAATGCAGAGGAACTTCCATGGGATCCAATGTCACCCCGTCCTATGCCAATGCCTTCATGGCTTGGCTTGAGGATGACTTTGTCTATGTGTCTCTGCTTTTTCGCAGACATTGTCTGGCGTGGTGCAGATATAGACAATCAGGGAGTTTCAATAAAGTTTCTTATTGTTAAAAATGGTGCTAATTTTGCCCCAACCAATCAGATGTTCGTTTTCAAATGTTTAATATATATTTGTTCCCATACCACATCGAGGAGGGGATCGCATTCAAAAATTGAACAGCAGGGAGGTCTGATGGGTTCACAGGCTGAACACCCTAGCGCCCCATGGTCTCAGTCGAGACTATGATCTGTTTCTGTTTTTATAACTGTGATAATGATATAACATCGTCTTCTTCTTTTAAGCTCTGCATTTTTTTTTTAACTTCGTTTTTATTGAACAGTAGGAAAATAGTATACAGTGATGCCTACAAGATTGTTTGTTTATCCCCGCACTCCTGTTTCAAGCTGCTTTCTAGGTGCTGTTCCTCAGTAGCTGCCAACCACTTGCAGCTATACAAGCTTATCCAATGTTAATTTGTCTGAAGAACGCACTCTTGAGCTGTTTCTCTCTTTATGTTTGTGTTTATTAATGACATAAGTGCACAACTTTTCGGGGCGTGTCCCCTTCCTCAGGTGATGCCATTGTATATTTAAATAACAGTTGTAGAGTATTTTTGTACTTAGTTGTTATATAAATTGTATACTACATAGAATTGCATAGATTATCAATTAAACCATTTAACTATATACAATTAAGCTTGTCTGTCTTTTCTTGATTCAGTTGTTAATTAGCATCTACAGGACAGGGAGGGGGTGGAAAGAGAGGGGTAGGGGGTGGGGGAGGGAGTAGGGGTGGGGGAGGTAGGGAGTAAGGGTGGGGGAGGGTGGGGGGGGGGCGCGCTGCCCACGGGTCCAGCAGACTAACCTACTGCATCGCAGCTGTCCAACCATACCCTCCATTTTTTAGTGAACTTGCTGGGCAGCCTCTTTTGCGGTAAAGTATCTTGAGATATGGTATCGCAGCATTTACTAGGACTGTCCATTGCGCAAGCGTTGGGTGTTCTGAGGCCATCCATTTAAGTATCATGCTTTGCGGGCATAAAATAGTGTTTCTACTAAAAGTCTATGATATTTTGCCCAACAATCTTCATCCAGTATACACAGTATGCAGATCTCTCCTCTGAATGGAATCGATACATTACTTATTTTGCTGAGGAGGTGATGACTTGCTGCCAAAATGTTCTTATTCGGGGGCATGTCCACATTAGGTGCCAAAAGTCGGCTTGATCTTAATGGCATTTTGGGCAGGTGTGTACTCTCGATGGGAGATTCGTTGGAGTCTTTTGGGGGAGAGATAGGTCTGGTGTAGAATATTGAATTGGATCAATCGGTTGTTGGCGGCGGGAGATACTTTTGTATGTGAGTCTGCAAATCAGTCCTACATCTTCAGGCAAGTCCGGGAGGCATGCTTGCCATTTGGTTTGTAGTGTTCTGATTACTGCTGTTGATTGTCGTTCAATGAGCTTAGTATAAAGACGTGAAATAAGTCCTTGCATATCTTGAGTACAGAGGATACCGATTATGGGGTGCTTTGTCAGCTCGATAGTTGGGTAGGTGTGGAATTCTGCTTTCAGACAGTTTCCCAGCTGTAAATATTTATAATAGTATTGATTTGGTAGTTTGTGTTGATTTGCAGAGTTGCGAACAGAATAACTTCATTATTTCTATAATGTCTGCAAAAGTGAGGATTTGCTGTGTTTCGCCATTCTTTGTTTGTCATGGCCATCATTGTGAGAATATTTTGTTGCGCCACAGCGGGGTTTTTTGGGGGGGGGTCCGTTGTATGCCACAATTAAGTTGGCATCTCTCAAGTTTTGGAGGCCACAGTGTGTATTACTGTACCTCGCCCCACAAGGTATTTCGATGGGTTCTGAAGATATGCCATTGTGGGCCAGTTAGGTATTGGTGTTACATTTTTTAGGAGCCTGTTAAGGGGATTTTGGGGTCCACCCATGGTTTGTAGATTTTGAGTTGACTGGCAACATAATAAAAATACAGATTGGCACTGCAAGGCCACCGCAAGTTTGGGACACTGCAAGGTCGTCAGTTTGGTTCTAGCCCTCCCGTTCCCCATAAGAAAGTTGTTATCAAACTGTTTAGCTTTCGGAAGAATATGGTGGGATCCATAGTTAAGGCATGTTGAAGGGTATATAGCAATTTAGTCAATACTGATTTTGATAAGGTTGATTCTTCCAAGTAGGTTGAGTGGTAACTGTTTCCATGCGGTAATCTTAGGCAGGGTATGTTCCAACAGAGGGTGAATATTTAGTTTATAAAAAAAGAGCTGGCGAAGAGGTAAATATTGATTCCCAATAGTTTGCTGTTGGAATAGGATGGGGTAAAGTAGTGAAATCCGCCGTAGGGTTATCCATTGGGTATATGACTGACTTTGTCCAATTATTTTTAAAACCAGAGTATGGGGCGAATGTATCTAATAGTTGTATCAGTGAGGTAAGTGGTTTGCCCGGGTTATCAAGGTACAGAATGACATTGTCAGCGTAAAGTCCTAGCGTTTCAGTAGTGTCACCTAGGACAAAACCTTTAATTGAGGCATCTGATCTGATTTTAAGTGCTAGGGTCTCAATTGCCAAGGCGAAGAGAAGTGGCGAAAGGGGGCAGCCCTGCCTGGTGCCACGGAATAGAGAAATTTTTTTGTGAGGTGGCTCCATTGATTGCTATAGTTGCTTGAAGGTTTTTGTACATGATTTGAAGCCACCATATAATTTTTATCTCCAAATCCGTATCTGTGAGACAGGCCCATAGAAAATCCCATTCTAGTGTATCGAAAGCTTTTGCATATCTAGGGATATCATCACACGCTGTCCAGTATTGTCATGGTTGATTTGTGACTGTATCAACGTGCGTCTCAAATTTAGAAGTTGACTTGCCAGGAAGGAAGCCTGTTGATCTGCGTAAATTAGCGTTAGCATAACTTTCTGTAGCCTATTAGCCAGTATTTTTGCAAGAATTTTATAGTCCTATTCAGTAGGGATATGGGTCGGTAGCAATTTAGATCCGATGGTTCTTTCCCAGTTTTGAGAAGCAGTATTATAGTTGCCTCGTAGAATGAGGTGGTAAGCATGACCTGTTATATGCAGTTTGAAGAGTGGCAAGTAGTTGGGGGGCTAGTTCCATTTCGTATTTTTTGTATCCCTCAATCGGCATCCGTATGGTCCGGTGCCTTGCTATTATGTAACAGTTTCTATTTTGTTTTGTTATATCGGCTTCTAGTGAGTTAAATTGTGCGGGGGGATAGGGTGGGAAAATCAACATCTGCAAGATAATCGATATGTCCGCTAGGCTTGAGTTAGATCGTGACTTATATAAATCAGAGTAGAAGTAGTGAAGGCTTGTAGTATCCCTGGGTTGATATTACTTGACCTCGGTTGGGGTCTTGTATTTGGAGTATACATCTGTTAGTGGTCTGGGCCCGTGCTAAGTAGTTAGGAGTTTGGCTGATTGATTGCCTGTTTCAAAGAAGGTTGAATTTTGAAAAAAGAAAATCCCATTCTAGTGTATCGAAAGCTTTTTGCATATCTAGGGATATCATCACACGCTGTCCAGTATTGTCATGGTTGATTTGTGACTGTTCAACGTGCGTCTCAAATTTAGAAGTTGACTTCCAGGAAGGAAGCCTGTGTGATCTGCGTAAATTACGTTAGCATAACTTTCTGTAGCCTATTAGCCAGTATTTTTGCAAGAATTTTATAGCCACTATTCAGTAGGATATGGGTCTGTAGGAATTTGATCCGATGGTTCTTTCCCAGTTTGAGAAGCAGTATTATAGTTGCCTCGTAGAATGACGGTGTAAGCATGACCTGTTATATGCAGTTTGACGAGTGGCAAGTAGTTGGGGGCTAGTCCATTTCGTATTTTTGTATACCTCAATCGGCAGTCCGTATGGTCCGTGTGCCTTGTTATTATGTAACAGTTTTATTTTGGTTATGTTTATACTCGGCTTCTAGTGAGTTAAATTGTGCTGGGGATAGGTGGGGAAAATCAACATCTGCAAGATATCGAATTGTCCGCTAGGCTTGAGTCAGATCGTGACTTATATAAATCAGAGTAGAAGGTAGTGAAGGCTTGTAGTATGCCTGGTTTTTATATTACTTGACCTCGGTTGGGGTCTTGTATTTGGAGTATACATCTGTTGTGGTCTGGGCCCGTGCTAAGTATTAGGAGTTTGGCTGATTTTGCCTGTTTCAAAGAAGGTTGAATTTTGAAAAAAGATTTTGCGTTTGCTTCTTCTTCAGCAAACAGTTGAGACCGTCTTGGGGCAGCCAGAAATTCTGTATATGTCTCGTTTGTAGGATCCACTGTATATTGTTGTTCCATTATGAGTAGTTGCGTGTTTAATATGTCTTCTTCATGCCTTGTGTGCTTTTTATATTGGTGATGGTAGAGTGAAAGCAGCCTCTCATATATGCCTTAAGGCTGTCCCAGTAGGTTTGTAGTAGGTGGATCAGAGTAATTTAATTCAAAATATTCAGTAAATTTCCTTGAGTTTTGTTGGGTTCTGGAAAAGTCGTCAGCCAGAAGGGATTTAACTTCCAGCGTTTGTGGAGCGTATAACTGTCCTGGGCAGTTGCATTGTTTATAGGGGAATGGTCCGAAATCCCTCTCGCCAGGTGAGTTATGGAACTGATGTGGGTGGCAGCAAGAGCGTTCACAAATATTAGTCGATCCTGGATAGAGTATGATGCATGGCTGAGTGACAGGTGAATTCACGTTTATATGGGTTGCACTCTCGCCAGATGTCGATCCAGCCTATTTCAGACATAAGGTTTTCGTAGGGGGGTGGGGGGCCCATTATGTGGTTGTGGAGAGGGCTGCAGATGTAGTCTTATCTAGTGTAAGTCCATTAGCAGATTGAAGTCACCCATACAGATTTTTCGGGAATATGGGTAGGCAGAGGCAAAATCAATATTTTTTTTAGCGTAGCTAGTCCTCAGAAAGGGGGATTATATAAGCAAGTATTACATATTGAGTTTGATTCAGATCCAGTGCTGCACAGATATATCTAACTTGTTGGTCTATAAGTGTTTTTTAATATGGTATCTGACTGTGGTTTGATCAGCATAGAACACCTTGTGAATACGAGGTGACAGCTGTGTGCTGCCCATCCTATCCAACCTCTTTGTAATACATCCAGTGGTATCCTTCGTTAGGTGTCTCTTGTAGACAGTTGACGTCTGGTGCTTGTTTGTTGTAGTAGTGTGAACACTGCCGTTCTTTTAGTTTATTCTTTGAGCCCTCTCACATTCCAAGTTAAAAACTTTGCCATTTATGTTTTATATAGAGCGGTCCAGTTGGGGCTTTCCCTGTGCGCGGCACCCAGGTAAAGGCAAGGTAGAGGGTGAGAAGATGCATTATCAGGAAAACTTTTGAAACTTGACATCAGTGTACAGTAAACATTGCATACATTTTTTATAAATAACAGAGCAGACATTTGAAAAAAACATAAAACATTTGAGTACTTATTTTTTTGTTTCTGTGTTAGTATATTGTAATGTGCGAGTACAAGGGGCCGTACTGTTACGTTGATATTAAAGTACATTGGGACTGTGGGTCCCGTGCTCACTACTCGGTAAGTGCTGTTACCAATGTAGGTTGTGATGGGCGATGACATAAAGGGCACTTCATGTTTGTGTGTATTGGTGTTGGTTATTGTGTGTTTGAAAAAAGTGGGTGGGGTGGGTGGGAGCAGATGACATGTAGAACAAAATATTGCACATATTTCATTGTGTTGCTATTTGTTGAGATAGTATTGTGGGGGTCGTGTATATGTTTGAGGTGTAGTCGTGCTGCATTTGTATATGGTTCGGTTTCAGGTATGTGGCTTGGTTTATATGCCTGTGGTGTACATTATTCTGGGTTCACTGTCCCTGCTGGATCAGACCATTTAGGCTCACGGTATGTCAGTGGCGAGTGTCAGGGGCACTAACCCCTTCACTCCCAATGTGATCATCTCCTGACGGAATTTAGCAAGTGTGTCATGGTGTGGACTGGTTATTGTAGTGTTGCAGTCACTGGGATATAGATGTGAGTTATAGGGGTATTGTAAATTCAGATATTTTCTCAGCTGTCTGCATTAATTGGATCATATGGCCAGCACAGCACTCGTATTCAATAGTTATGTATCAAACAGTTTTTCACCCATTAGCTGACTTATTACCCGTGAAGTAGTGCCACCAAGGCACACTAAAAATGGTAGATTGGTTGTAAGTATACAGTGTGCATATTACTTGGCATAGCGTGCTCCAGTCTGGGAGTGGGGAAAGGGTAAAGAGGGTAGAGGGGGTCAAGCCCCAAGGACAATTGTGTGGACATTGTTAGTGTAAGTAGTTATTTAAGACAGATTTTGTACATATTATCTTAAAAACCGATATAGATATCTGAGTTTTCAATTAGTTCCCACAATGTATATACATAGCATCTTATATATTAAGGAGAACATCCATCACTAAAACATATATATATCCCCCTTTAATACAGTTCAGCCATCTGTACATTCTTCGTCAGGGTCTTGAAAATCCCTATGAGGGGCCATCAGGTCATGGGCATTTGTATAACGGCTCCATAGTTGACCGGTTACAGTGGTCCAGGGCCTTGTTTCAACAAGGTACAGGCCCCCCAGTGTATTGCCGGTTGCATGGCCTGATGTAATTAGTATGGCATTGTTGTTGGCTCTGGCAGAAACTGGGGGACAACATATGGGTCAGGGGCTTTGAGTAGCATTTCGGGATCAAGAGTCGCCACATGTAAGCAAGCACATGTGTGCTTGGTTAGTCTGGGCTGGTGGTGGGGATGCCTTGTAGCATTACTTACATAGACTGGGTTATACTCTGTCTAGGTGTAGAACGTCTCACCGGGTAAGTCAAAGCCGTCGTTAGTGCAAATAGAGTGTAATGTTGAACAAACGGATCATGGTGCAGGCCATCCCGGTCATTCGTGGCTACGAGGTTTGAGGTCCTCACATATGCATTGCCTTGCTTCAGAGGAGTTGTTGGTGGGATCCAATTCTTTGCAGCTTCCGGGGCGTTGAAAAATGGGTAGTGTACCGTCGATAATCCTAAGTTCGACTGGGTACAGCATCGAATACTTGAGCCCTTGAGTTGGAGCTGTTTCTTCACCTCCATAAATGACGCTCAGCGCTTCTGTAAATCCACAGAAAAGTCTGCAAATATCTTAATTGGTGTATTTTCAAATTTGATTCTCTTTGAGGCGCAACAGGCGTAGTATGGATGTCCCGATCCTTGGAGTTTATAGGCGGGCAATAAGGTTGCGGTCTGGAGCCCGGTGGTGGCGCGGTTGCCGGCACTTGTGGGCCCTCTCAACAGCAAAGTTGGGTGCATTCTCTAGATCTGGGAATTGAAAGCGAAGCCATCCCTCTATGAAGGCCTCAAGTGTGCGGCCCTCCGCGCCCTCTGTATGCCCTGAAAACACAGGTTTTGGCGTCTCAGGCGTTTTTCCAGGTCGTCCGACCTGTTTTGCAGATTTTTACATTTTGCTGTAGTTGCTGTATTGTGGTGCTTGTTGGGTTCAAGGTATCCTCTACCTGGGAGTTCTGCCCTCGACCTCTCCGACTTGGTGTCGGATTTTGATCATGTCCTGGCGGAGAAGGCCCTTGTCGATTTGACCTCTTCATAGTTATTGCCACGAGGTCCTGCTCTCCTGGATTTCTGTGAGGAGCTGATATGCATTTGCCCTGGGGTAAGTTCGTTGGGTGCACCGGTAGGTTCCGGGGTAGGTGGTGTGTCATCCGCTGTGATGGGCTCCGAGCTGGTGGATCCAAAGCAGCAGCGCCATCTTGGTAAGCATGGCGCGCAAATCTAGAAAGCCTGTCTGCCACTTCTTTGCATCGGGTGCTGTTGTTTCACCCCTTCCTTTGGTTTTGTAATCCTACAATGCTGATGAACATTTTTGATGGGCTATATGTACAGATATCAGTTAATAAACACAGGTTTGTGTGAGGCCCGGAGCTCCTCTCACACGCGTCCGCTTAGGAAGCCATCTTAGTTCCGCCCCTAAGCTCTGCATTTTATGATGGCGAGGAGGGATTTAAGGAAATTTGGGGATCGAAAAGTGGGTTAAGCATCTAGGGATGTGTGATTTCAATATGGATAATTATATGTGTCTTTAACAAGTGATGTTGTATTGTTGCATACAATTTGTCATTTCCACTTATGGTATTTATGGAGTGGGAGTGCCCTCCCCTCTTGATGCCATTTTTTTTGTGTATAAGGTTAGAAAGGGGCTAATAGCTCCAAAATGCCGCTTTATGCTTGTTGTCCATGGCATGTTGAAATATAAAGAACTGAATAGCATTGAAAGGACAACTCCACTCTCCTAAGAAATCTTCTAGAAAGAATGGCGTCTTTAAAATATGCTGATACATCATACTTTGTCCTATGAATTCATTACTGTATGCCTGCTATGCTTTTGGATGCCTCATGGAAATTAAGCAATTTAGAAACCTGTACTGACCTGGGCATGCTGAGAAGAGGCAGACGGGATTAACTTCAGTCATTGGCTGTGACGTTACTGTCAAAATCCGTAACTCACAGTTGCTAACTGGAGGAACCAGGAAGCAGAAACATGGGAAACAGGACATTGGGCAGGATTTCAGGTTAGATTTTCAGATTTCAAAATGTTACCGTTTAGGGTTTTGGGGTGATTTACCTGTATGTACGTTTTCATTTTAGGGCTGGACTTGCCCTTTAAGACCTGTGTGCTGTATATACTACAGAATAGTATATATATTATTTATTCATTATGTGACTGTTAGTTCTGCAGGATTGATATTAATAATATTCCACATGTATCACTTTAAGATGAAGTTTGTGTGAACATCCGGACTGGATTATATAGGCCCACTCAGACTTATTAGTGTTGCACATTGTCGGATATTTAAACTAAACGTGTGGGTGGTCAGGAGTTGATTTTTGACACATGGTTCCTGTTTCACAGGCTATCTATGTTGGCGTATGTATCTGATGGCGAAGTTTAGATGCAAGGATCTTTGATCTTGATACGCAGGGGTGGAACCTACCAGACTAAGCATGGGATCTGCTTGTCAAAACTTTTGGTGAGATGTTCAATCCCCTTGGCTTATCCTCTGCTCGAAGCATTGTTGGCTCGGCTACCCTTTTCCTCCCCCTCTTCGTTTGCTTTCATCACTATATGTCTTTGCTTACATGTTTGAAGTGACCTTGGGGGGCCATATGGTAAGGGCTATATTCCTTGGCTCTGCTTTATTAACTATGCCTTGCTACTATACCTGCTTACTTTATATCACTGTTCGACTTTAAAGGGAACTGTGGTCCAAAAATGACTTTAGGTAATTGCTAGGAATTGCTCTCCTGAGAATTTTTGCAATTTAAAGGGGAACTGTGGTCTCCATACATTTGAGTTTTAAATGAAAGGCCAGTTTCCTCCCTTTAAAACGAGCCATCAACCACCTCTCAGCACAGCCTCAGACTTCCTCAGTGTTTCTTCTTAAACATTATTCTCCTCAACCATCCCAATTGCTGGAGATGTAGGGAACACACAGGATCCTTATTCCATATTTTCTGCCATTGCACTCTTATTACACCTCAATATGGGGCACAATTATTCCACTAAACCCCCCCGATCTACTTTCTTGCTGCTCCTACCTTAACCAGATAAAAGTAATCATACACATCTTTACAGCAACAAGATGATAGATAGCCAAATGCTGGAAATCCACCTCCCCTCTCCCCAGGAATCCCTAGTTAACAGATTATGGACATACCATGTATGGAATCATTGGCAGCATGGTGGCTCAGTGGTTGCAGCCCTGATGTCCTAAGTTAGATTCCACCCTTGGACACATCTGCAAGGAGTTTGTATGTTCTCCCTGTGCTTGCGTGAGTTTCCCTCCAGCCACTTTCCCCCCACAATCATAAAGACATACTGTAGGTTGTATGTGTACATAAAGTGATTAGTTGTAAGCTCTTCAGGGCAGGGCCTGATGAAGATTGAGTAAATAATTGTAAAGCGCTGCGGAATATGTAGCGCTATATAAGAGATAAAATACATACAATACATACATACATAATCTAGTGCAAATTTATAGAAGTGTTGAGGGGGGAGGGATGAAAACTAAGATGACTATAATATGAATATATAAATGTGAGGAATATATACATTCCCATATGAAATGATATAATAGCTGTATATTACCAATCTTCAATTCAATACATCTCTAGCTGAATATGTTATAACCCTGGAACTGGGTGCTTATGCAAGATGTGTGTTTCCTGGCCACCCCCAGGCAGCAGTTACACAAAGGGTTAAGCTCCCCTGTTTGCTGGATAAGAAAACGAGGTGGAATGCAAAATGGCGCAAACCCGGAAGTCGGATGCGAACGGATGACATCATCGGTATGGACCTGCGAAAGTCTATTTGAACAGCTGAGAACAGCGTTCTCAGCCCTGCACAGCCTTCAGTGTACCTATAGCTCCAATGAAGCCGGCTGCCAAAGAGAAAGGAGGGTCTAGTGAGGTAAGTCTATCTACTGTTGTTCTGTAAAATTAAGGGAGCAGTATTATTAACAGAGTCTTTTTCTCTCTTGATTATTTTATACAGTCTATCATGGCCATTTTGACAATCATCTGCCAAAAAGAGACTGAGAAGCTCAAGTCCTCCATCGGCAAAGTGTAAAGCTTGTTCCCAACCAGTCAAGCAAGGAAAGAGATATGTAAGGACTGGATTTTTGGAGTTGCACACCTTAGTGAATTAAAGTGTTTAATTGAAAGCCACACATCAAAATACAACGTTTCGGGGGAACGTGCCCCCCCAAAACGTTGAAGAAGGGGGCACATTCCCCCTTCTCCAAAAATCCAGAACTGCTTGATTTTACCTCCCTTGGAAGTGGGGAGTATCAGGAGGTCAGCACCCACATAGGTTTGTGTACATAAGGAACCTTGTGTAACATTGATATGTAAGGACTGTATGTTGGAATTCCTAAAGGAGAAAATGTCTGCACCCAGGCAGCCTAGTCTAAGCATAGCAGGCATGGGGATGCTGAAATAGGACATTCTTCTAAAGAAAATCCAGAAGTTTTAAATTGGATCACAGAGGCTAAGCAAAGGATTAAAACAAGCCTCTGCTCAAAATAAGGATGTATTAGCTGAGCATACAGAGGAACACATTACAATATTGATTCTTCTGAAGGGTCAGATGATGAGCAGTCTGAAGCTTAACTTTGACCTAAAACAAGTGCTACTTTATTAAAGCAATAAGACATACTTTAACATAGAGGAATCAGATCAGCCTTCAACTTCGGTGCTGTTTCAGAAAAAACATGCTTTTCCAGTGTATCAAAGATTGAAGATCTGATTGATACAGAATGGCACAAATTCTGCAGACGGGTGCCGTAGAAGTGAATTTTGATAAATGCTATCCTTTCCTGGAAAGTTTTAAAGATGTGGAAAACCACCTACAGTGGATTCCAGTGGCAAGATTGTAACACAGGGCAGGATGTAGGCCTCAACAGCTCTTATTTCGGTCTCTAAAGCCCCTCTCGTTCTGGGTGGACAGATTGGAGAGGCAATAAAGGATGGGACTAGAAGAGAGGAACTGTGGCAGGAATTTCCTAATTTCGGTATTGGCAGTCAATTTCATATAAAACATCTGCAAACCTGACAAAACTTCAGGCCCTGAGATGGCACTTTCCGTACCGGCCAGGAGAGCCCTCTGGCTTAGATCATGAATGCTGACACCCCCTCAAAGATATCTTTGTGTAAACTTCCTTATGAACAAGGCCTTTTATTTGGGAAAGCATTAGAGGAAATCATTTCTAAAACCACAGGGGGCAAAAGCACATTCTTCCACAGCCCCTAAGAAATTTCAGGAACAACAAGGAAAGGTTTTCAGATTTCCACCTCAAAGAAGAGAAGATCCAAAGAATTATCGTCCAGGGAAAGAATATGCGAGAACCACAGCCTGGAAAGGGGGTACATTTTCATTATTTTTGAAACACAGACCCAATGTTAGTAGGTCCCAAAGCAGCCTAATCACCATGACATGAGCTCTGCACATGTTCTTGCCAGTTGGGACAGACTATTAAGCTCAGCGGAACATGGGCAAAAACGATAATAGATACGTGGTGCTTTCAGTGGTCTCCAGGGGTTACCATCTGGAATTCAAAGCAGAACCAAAGCAAATTTCTTTCATCAAACCCTCTTCCGTTCAATTTAAGAAAGAGAAAGGTATTACAGGAATATGTCCAACAACTCCTGCTCAATTCTCCGGTCAGTCCAGAACAGCGAACCGATTTTATTCGCCGCTATTTCTGGTTCCCAAACAACAGCCGAGTTACGTCCAGTTCTGGATCTGAGGAAACTCAATACTCACAAATTGTCGGAAATCCAAGATGGAGACTCTTCAGACGATAACACCACCATCTTTCAAGGGGACTGCTCTGTATGGTGGATTTGACCTACGCCTACTTACATATTCCAATTACCAAGGAACACTGGCGATTCCTGAGATTCACACTGGAGAACGATCATTTCCAGTTTCAATGTCTACCATTCGGCTGTCAACGTGCCCCAGAACATTCACCAAAGTTCTAATTGTGGTGGTGGCCAATCTGAGGATGAAAGGTCTTCGTCTCTTTCCTACCTAACGCCTATTATTAGTAGCAAAGACAAGGAAGAACTTTACCAACACAGAGATATGGTATTAAAAATTCTAAAAGATTTCGGATGGCTCATAAATGAAAAAAAGAGTCAATTACACCTGTAGAAGATCTGGTTTATCTGGGGGGCCAGGATAAATACAGCTCTGGTTCTTCTGTTTCTTCCTCATCAAAGATTACCAAGATAACAGAGATGGCGATATCCTTATTTATCAGACAGCTCGGGAACTAATGAAATTCCTAGTTCTTCAGCATTCACAATTCCTATTGGTAAAATGGGCGAGATGGAGAGCGAGGCCTTTACAACCTCTTTTTCCTAAGGATTGGAACAAAAAGAATCAAGATCTCACTCAACTTGTTGTGTTAGAGCCTGTATCAAAGAGAATCTCCATTGGTGGATGATCCCGAGCCATCTGGGAGAGGCTTTCCCATTCAAGAGCCCGATGGATAGAAGTGTACACAGACGCATCGGGGATAGTTTGGGGGGCCCATGTCAGGTGCAAATGCCCAAGGACAATGGAGGAAAGATCTTTCCTCATTACCGTCAGGAGTGTTGGAACTCAGAGCGATCCACCAGGCCCTGAAAGACTTCCAGTCCCTCCTTCAGGGATGGCCGGTGAGGATAGAACAACAATCAACAGCAGCTCTATATATATAAAAAAGCAGGGAGGCACCAAGAGTACCAGACTAATGAGGGAGGTCAACCAATTATGACCTGGGCTCAAACCACCCTGACACAATTGACTGCCCTTTACTGCCGGGATGTTCAAGCGGATTGTCTTTCTCAGAGGACATACAGAATGGAGAATGGAGCCTGAACGAAGTTTTTTCAAATGATCTTATCCAAGTGGGGTCTCCTGGATATGACCTAATGGCCTCGGAGGTGAACAAAGTTGAAGAATTACTTCTCCAGACATTACACAGCAGGACAGCAGTGGCGACGGACGCATTAGCTCAAATTGGAACGGCTAATGCCTACATATTCCCACCTAACCAATGATATTCAGAATATTAAAGAAAATATCAGCCTCACACATTGCATATATGTAATATTGCCCCTGTCCCCCCAGCCCCAACCGCTCTATTTATTTCATCAGAAAATGCCCCAAACTTTACTTACCTACCCTCTTTCCTCCGCCGAAATGAACTCCCGGCAGCCTCGTCCGTAATTGGCTGCCGCAGAGGGCCGGCAGCGCGGCGGAGGAAAGAGGCGAGGTAAGTAAAGTTTGGGGCATTTTCTGATTAAATAAATAGAGCGGTTGGGGCTGGGGGGACGGGGAGTAACATATGAAAAATTATTTTTAAGGGTGGACATACCCTTTAAATAAAAACCTTACCTTACATCTCTGCTCCTTGTGGTTCTTCTGTAGTCCATGTATAAAGTCCAGGAAACTGTAGGGTAGGAGCTGTCTTCCTGTCTGTAACATCTACATGTTTAGTTAATACTGTTTCTTTAAGGCATAGAGGCAAGCTGGGAAAAAGGGGCAGTACCAGGAAGTAAGCGAGGGAATAGCATGGGATGAGAAAGTGTGATGTTCCTGTTGCTCTGTGTGAATAAATCAAGTTCCCTCTACATTCCAAGTGTTTTCTTGCTCTTGAACAATATAACAAGGGAGACATAACAACTGGCGACGAGGATTAAAGACTTTAACCCTGTGAGTACCAGCATACTTACCATTGTGACTACCTGTACCAGTCCTCCACATACAGGACCCAGTTATACTCACTTGCCTGTCACTGTCCATCTACAGCAGACTGCACAGCTCTCATTCTACTTTCTGCACTGTTCAGTTTAACTCTATCACTGCTGCTTCAAAAGTAAAGTTAATATGGCTGAGCAACTCCACACCTTCCCCAACTTTGATTTGTCTGATACCAATAATCTTGCACAGAACTGGAAAAAATGGCTACTCCGTTTTGACAATTTCCTGGAGGCCATGGCCATCACAGAGGATAAAAGAAAGAAAGCTTTATTACTTCATTATGCTGGTTCTGCTGTTTATGACATTTACTGCACCTTACCTACAGACAGCACTACTGACTACTCAAAATGCTCTAAAGCACTAACTGAATATTTTAATCCTAAGCAAAACATCAGATATGAAAGATACAAGTTCAGAATTGCTAAACAACTACCCCAGGAGACCATGGACTCCTTTGTCACCCGTTTAAGACAATTAGCACAAAGCTGCAATTTCGCTGATGTTGATGATGAAATCACATCACAAATTATTGTATCCTGCACATCATCTAAGCTACGGCGCAAAGCTTTACAAGCAGATTGTTGCTTGCAGGATCTTCTACACATGGCACGGTCCCTGGAAATTTCTGAGACTCAAGCTGCTGCCATAGAGGAGGGCACTGATGCACAGGTGTGCAATCTTGTGCACACTAAACGCAAAACTACAGGCACTGACTGCTCAAAGATGTGCTACAGATGTGGCAAACATTTCCCTCATAATGGTGACTGTCCTGCTCTAGGACGTAAATGTACTAATTGTGGAAAACTGAATCATTTTGCGATTGTATGTAAATCTGCTCCTAAGTCATCCTTACGCACATCAGATACACTGAGCTCAGCACAAGTCAAATACATTCAGCCAAATTCTGGAGATGAGTCACCTACTGTTTGCAGTGACTATGTGTTTATTACATCCACTGCACAAACTGTACATTCCCCCATCATCACAATATCTCTCCTTAACACTGCAGTTGCTTTTACTATTGACACAGGAGCCTCTGTGAACATTATAGACATGTGTACATATTGCCAACTGAATACTAAACCTGCTTTGATACCTGTACAAACCAAAATTTTTCCTTATGGCTCTCAAACTCCTTTGCCGACAATAGGTAAATTTGATTCAGATATTTACTACAAAGATAAAACCTATACTACAACTTTCTTTGTACTACAAGGCTCTGGGGGTTGCCTTCTCAGCTATCACACAGCTTTAACTCTTGGACTCATCAATATAGTTCACACTGTAGCTAACCCAACAGTCTCTGATGTACAAGCACTAGTTGACAAGTACTCCAATCTTTTTGTGGGCCTTGGTAAACTAAAGAATTTTCAAATTCACCTTCACATTGATGAAGACATTCGTCCAATTTCACAGCCACACAGACGAATTCCTTTTCACTTGAGGAAGCAAATTGAAGACGAACTAAAGTCTTTAGAGGAACAAGACATCATTGAAACAGTTTCAGGCCCCACTCCATGGGTTTCTCCCATAGTGGCTGTACCTAAACCCAAAGATCCAAACAAAATAAGAATTTGTGTAGACATGCGTCTTCCAAACACTGCTATACAGAGAGAGAGACACCTCTCTCCAACTCTCAGTGATGTTATTCATCTCCTAAATGGAGCCACCGTGTTCTCTAAACTGGATCTCAATAAGGGTTATCACCAACTGGAACTTAGTCCAGAATCCAGATACATAACTACATTTTCCACACATGTTGGTCTGCGAAGATACAAACGACTAACGTTTGGTGTTTGCTCGGCTGCTGAGATTTTTCAAGAAGCAATAAGAAACATTATTCAACATATTCCTAATGCACTCAATTACAGTGATGACATACTAGTTTTTGGAAAAACACAGAATGACCACAACTCGGCCCTACACGCAGTATTTGAGTGCTTATCATCCCAAGGACTTACACTCAACAAAGACAAATGTGAATTCAACAAATCTACCTTGGAATTCTATGGCCACATATTTTCTGCTGCTGGGATGCAACCTGATCCTAAAAAAGTACAGGCAATAAAATCAACTACAATCCCAAATGATGTTAATGAAGTTCGCTCTTTTCTTGGCATGGCCAGTTACTGCGCTAGGTACATCAAGGACTTCTCCACTATCAGTGCACCTTTGCGAGACCTCACCAAACAAGGATGTGCATTTCAATGGTCATCAGCATGCCAAAAATCATTTGAGACAATCAAAGCAGGCATTGTACAAATTTTTACGCAATTACCGAAACACTCCTCACTCAACCACTAATGTTCCTCCTGCAAAACTTGTCTTTAACAGGCCAATTCATACACTTCTTCCAGAAATCCCTAGTGCACACAATCCACCACCTAGTGACTCTTCTATTAGAGAAACAGATTCTCAATCCAAACAGAAAATGAAACAATATGCGGACCAAAGACGTCATGCTCAGTCCTCCCATGCACGTCTAAATGATAGGGTGGTTGTTTTACAAAAGAGACATAACAAAACAACCTCTGCATACAATCCCAAGCCTTACCATGTCATAGCCAGAAAAGGTAGCATGATTACGGCACAGCGAGATGGACATAGCATAACCCGGAATGCTTCATACTTTAAGGTTCTCCCCAGTCTGAATAACATACCACAGGCACAGACAGGAGTCAGAGAGTCTCCTCAAACATTAGGAGGGCCAGTTCAATCACCTGAATGCATCCATGTACCACCTGCTGATACTTCAGTATCACCAAGGAGTGGTGGTCAGTCTCCGATTCACGATGAACCATGTTCAAGGAGACGATACCCCTGCCGACCACGAAAACCCCCACCAAGGCTTATTGAGGAAATATAAGCTCTTTCATAACATAAACTGATCTGTATTTTAATATGCCAGTGTTTCATTTATTTTTTCATTACTGTTTGTATGTTTTGTGTTTAACCTTTAAAAAAAAAAAAAAAGAGGGATGATGTAACATCTACATGTTTAGTTAATACTGTTTCTTTAAGGCATAGAGGCAAGCTGGGAAAAAGGGGCAGTACCAGGAAGTAAGCGAGGGAATAGCATGGGATGAGAAAGTGTGATGTACCTGTTGCTCTGTGTGAATAAATCAAGTTCCCTCTACATTCCAAGTGTTTTCTTGCTCTTGAACAATATAACAAGGGAGACATAACACTTGCCTTTAGGGGTTTTGTGGCTTCATATATACATGGCACTTATAACACATGGGAGGTGTCGCACATCATGCCATGTTTAATCTCAAAACTTTCCCCAGTGCGTGGATGTATAAATACAGAGACGTCACATCTCTGTATACCTCTATTCCCCACGAACGGAACAGTGAAATTACTTACATTGAGTGGGTTATATGATGATGGTCAAATTACATTTTTCAGACGGTGAATTGATATTGTTTAATTACTATTTTTCATTCAATGGGAAGTTTTATATGCAATGCAGAGGAACTTCCATGGGATCCAATGTCACCCCGTCCTATGCCAATGCCTTCATGGCTTGGCTTGAGGATGACTTTGTCTATGTGTCTCTGCTTTTTCGCAGACATTGTCTGGCGTGGTGCAGATATATAGACAATCAGGGAGATTCAATAAAAGTTCTTATTGTTAAAAATGGTGCTAATTTTGCCCCAACCAATCAGATGTTCGTTTTCAAATGTTAAATATTATATTTGTTCCCATACCACATCGAGGAGGGGATCGCATTCAAAAATTGAAACAGAGGGAGGTCTGATGGGTTCACAGGCTGAACACACTAGCGCCCCATGGTCTCAGTCGAGACTATGATCTGTTTCTGTTTTTATAACTTGTGATAATGATATAAATCGGTCTTCTTTCTTTTAAGCTCTGCATTTTTTTTTTAACTTCGTTTTTATTGAACAGTAGGAAAATAGTATACAGTGATGCCTACAAGATTGTTTGTTTTATCCCCGCACTCCTGTTTCAAGCTGCTTTCTAGGTGCTGTTCCTCAGTAGCTGCCAACCACTTGCAGCTATACAAGCTTATCCAATGTTAATTTGTCTGAAGAACGCACTCTTGAAGCTGTTTCTCTCTTTAGTTTGTGTTTATTAATGACATAAGTGCACAACTTTTCGGGGCGTGTCCCCTTCCTCAGGTGATGCCATTGTATATTTAAATTAACAGTTGTAGAGTATTCTTTGTACTTAGTTGTTATATAAATTGTATACTACATAGAAATTGCATAGATTATCAATTAAACCATTTAACTATATACAATTAAGCTTGTCTGTCTTTTCTTGATTCAGTTGTTAATTAGCATCTACAGGACAGGGAGGGGGGGTGGAAGTAAGGGGGGTGCGGGCGCTGCCGCACGGGTCAGCAGGACTAACCTACTGCATCGCAGCTGTCCAACCATACCCTCCAAATTTTAGTGAACTTGCCTGGGCAGCCTCTTTTGCGGTAAAGTATCTTGAGATATGGTATCGCAGCATTTACTAGGGACTTCCATTGCGCAAGCGTTGGGTGTTCTGAGGCCATCCATTTAAGTATCATGGCTTTGCGGGCATAAAATAGTGTTTCTACTAAAAGGAGTCTATGATATTTTGCCCAACAATCTTCATCCAGTATACACAGTATGCAGATCTCTCCTCTGAATGGAATCGATACATTACTTATATTGCTGAGGAAGGTGATGACTTGCTGCCAAAATGTTCTTATTCGGGGGCATGTCCACATTAGGTGCCAAAAGTCGGCTTGATCTTAATGGCATTTTGGGCAGGTGTGTACTCTCGATGGGGAGATTCGTTGGAGTCTTTTGGGGGAGAGATAGGTCTGGTGTAGAATATTGAATTGGATCAATCGGTTGTTGGCGGCGGGAGATACTTTTGTATGTGAGTCTGCAAAATCAGTCCATACATCTTCAGGCAAGTCCGGGAGGCATGCTTGCCATTTGGTTTGTAGTGTTCTGATTACTGCTGTTGATTGTCGTTCAATGAGCTTAGTATAAAGACGTGAAATAAGTCCTTGCATATCTTGAGTACAGAGGATACCGATTATGGGGTGCTTTGTCAGCTCGATAGTTGGGTAGGTGTGGAATTCTGCTTTCAGACAGTTTCCCAGCTGTAAATATTTATAATAGTAGTGATTTGGTAGTTTGTGTGTGATTTGCAGAGTTGCGAACAGAATAACTTCATTATTTTCTATAATGTCTGCAAAAGTGAGGATTTGCTTGTTTCGCCATTCTTTGTTTGTCATGGCCATCAATTGTGAGAATATTTTGTTGCGCCACAGCGGGGTTTTTTGGGGGGGGGTCCGTTGTATGCCACAATTAAGTTGGCAGCTCTCCAAGTTTTGGAGGCCACAGTGTGTATTACTGTACCTCGCCCCACAAGGTATTTCGATGGGTTCTGAAGATATGCCATTGGTGGGCCAGTTAGGTATTGGTGTTACATTTTTTAGGAGCCTGTTAAGGGGATTTTGGGGTCCACCCATGGTTGTAGATATTTGAGTTGACTGGCAACATAATAAAAATACAGATTGGGCACTGCAAGGCCACCGCAAGTTTTGGGACACTGCAAGGTCGTCAGTTTGGTTCTAGCCCTCCCGTTGCCCCATAAGAAAGTTGTTATCAAACTGTTTAGCTTTCGGAAGAAATATTGTGGGATCCATAGTTAAGGCATGTTGAAGGGTATATAGCAATTTAGTCAATAGACTGATTTTGATAAGGTTGATTCTTCCAAGTAGGTTGAGTGGTAACTGTTTCCATGCTGTAATCTTAGGCAGGGTATGTTCCAACAGAGGGTGAATATTTAGTTTATAAAAAAGAGCTGGCGAAGAGGTAATATTGATTCCCAAGTAGTTTGCTTGTGGAATAGGATGGGGTAAAGTAGTGAAATCCGCCGTAGGGTTATCCATTGGGTATATGACTGACTTGTTCCAATTTATTTTTAAACCAGAGTGTGGGGCAAATGTGTCTAATAGTTTTATCAGTGAGGTAAGTGGTTTGCCCGGGTTATCAAGGTACAGAATGACATTGTCAGCGTAAAGTCCTAGCGTTTCAGTAGTGTCACCTAGGACAAAACCTTTAATTGAGGCATCTGATCTGATTTTAAGTGCTAGGGTCTCAATTGCCAAGGCGAAGAGAAGTGGCGAAAGGGGGCAGCCCTGCCTGGTGCCACGGAATAGAGAAAATTTTTGTGAGGTGGCTCCATTGATTGCTATAGTTGCTTGAAGGTTTTTGTACATGATTTGAAGCCACCATATAAATTTATCTCCAAATCCGTATCTGTGGAGACAGGCCCATAGAAAATCCCATTCTAGTGTATCGAAAGCTTTTTGCATATCTAGGGAGTTGGCAGCTCTCCAAGTTTGGGGCAGGCCACAGTGTGTATTACTGTACCTCGCCCCACAAGGTATTTCGATGGGTTCTGAAGATATGCCATTGGTGGGCCAGTTAGGTATTGGTGTTACATTTTTTAGGAGCCTGTTAAGGGGATTTTGGGGTCCACCCATGGTTGTAGATATTTGAGTTGACTGGCAACATAATAAAAATACAGATTGGGCACTGCAAGGCCACCCAAGTTTGGGACACTGCAAGGTCGTCAGTTTGGTTCTAGCCCTCCCGTTGCCCCATAAGAAAGTTGTTATCAAACTGTTTAGCTTTCGGAAGAAATATTGTGGGATCCATAGTTAAGGCATGTTGAAGGGTATATAGCAATTTAGTCAATAGACTGATTTTGATAAGGTTGATTCTTCCAAGTAGGTTGAGTGGTAACTGTTTCCATGCTGTAATCTTAGGCAGGGTATGTTCCAACAGAGGGTGAATATTTAGTTTATAAAAAAGAGCTGGCGAAGAGGTAATATTGATTCCCAAGTAGTTTGCTTGTGGAATAGGATGGGGTAAAGTAGTGAAATCCGCCGTAGGGTTATCCATTGGGTATATGACTGACTTGTTCCAATTTATTTTTAAACCAGAGTATGGGGCGAATGTATCTAATAGTTGTATCAGTGAGGTAAGTGGTTTGCCCGGGTTATCAAGGTACAGAATGACATTGTCAGCGTAAAGTCCTAGCGTTTCAGTAGTGTCACCTAGGACAAAACCTTTAATTGAGGCATCTGATCTGATTTTAAGTGCTAGGGTCTCAATTGCCAAGCGGAAGAGAAGTGGCGAAAGGGGGCAGCCCTGCCTGGTGCCACGGAATAGAGAAAATTTTTTGTGAGGTGGCTCCATTGATTGCTATAGTTGCTTGAAGGTTTTTGTACATGATTTGAAGCCACCATATAAATTTATCTCCAAATCCGTATTGTGGAGACAGGCCATAGAAAATCCCATTCTAGTGTATCGAAAGCTTTTTGCATATCTAGGATATCATCACACGCTGTCCAGTATTGTCATGGTTGATTGTGACTGTATCAACGTGCGTCTCAAATTTATAGAAGTTGACTTGCAGGAAGGAAGCCTGTGTGATCTGCGTAAATTAGCGTTAGCATAACTTTCTGAGCCTATTAGCCAGATTTTTGCAAGAATTTTATAGTCACTATTCAGTAGGGATATGGGTCTGTAGCAATTTAGATCCGATGGTTCTTTCCCAGTTTTGAGAAGCAGTATATAGTTGCCCGTAGAATGATGGTGGTAAGCATGACCTGTTATATGCAGTTTGAAGAGTGGGAAGTAGTTGGGGGGCTAGTTCCATTTCGTATTTTTGTATACTCATCACTCTGCAGTCCGTATGGTCCGGGTGCCTTGTTTATGTAACAGTTTCTATTTTGGTTATTGTTATATCGGCTTCTAGTGAGTTAAATTGTGCTGGGGATAGGGTGGGAAAATCAACATCTGCAAGATAATCGAATATGTCCGCTAGGCTTGAGTTAGATCGTGACTTATATAAATCAGAGTAGAAGGTAGTGAAGGCTTGTAGTATGCCTGGTGTTGATATTACTTGACCTCGGTTGGGGTCTTGTATTTGGAGTATACATCTGTTAGTGGTCTGGGCCCGTGCTAAGTAAGTTAGGAGTTTGGCTGATTGATTGCCTGTTTCAAAGAAGGTTGAATTTTGAAAAAAGAAAATCCCATTCTAGTGTATCGAAAGCTTTTTGCATATCTAGGGATATCATCACACGCTGTCCAGTATTGTCATGGTTGATTTGTGACTGTATCAACGTGCGTCTCAAATTTATAGAAGTTGACTTGCCAGGAAGGAAGCCTGTGTGATCTGCGTAAATTAGCGTTAGCATAACTTTCTGTAGCCTATTAGCCAGTATTTTTGCAAGAATTTTATAGTCACTATTCAGTAGGGATATGGGTCTGTAGGAATTTAGATCCGATGGTTCTTTCCCAGTTTTGAGAAGCAGTATTATAGTTGCCTCGTAGAATGACGGTGGTAAGCATGACCTGTTATATGCAGTTTGACGAGTGGCAAGTAGTTGGGGGGCTAGTTCCATTTCGTATTTTTTGTATACCTCAATCGGCAGTCCGTATGGTCCGGGTGCCTTGCTATTATGTAACAGTTTGTATTTTGGTTATTGTTATATCGGCTTCTAGTGAGTTAAATTGTGCTGGGGATAGGGTGGGAAAATCAACATCTGCAAGATAATCGAATATGTCCGCTAGGCTTGAGTCAGATCGTGACTTATATAAATCAGAGTAGAAGGTAGTGAAGGCTTGTAGTATGCCTGGTGTTGATATTACTTGACCTCGGTTGGGGTCTTGTATTTGGAGTATACATCTGTTAGTGGTCTGGGCCCGTGCTAAGTAAGTTAGGAGTTTGGCTGATTGATTGCCTGTTTCAAAGAAGGTTGAATTTTGAAAAAAGATTTTGCGTTTTGCTTCTTCTTCAGCAAACAGTTGAGACCGTCTTTGGGCAGCCAGAAATTCTGTATATGTCTCGTTTGTAGGATCCACTGTATATTGTTGTTCCATTATGAGTAGTTGCGTGTTTAATATGTCTTCTTCATGCCTTGTGGATCTTTTTATATTGGTGATGGTAGAGTGAAAGCAGCCTCTCATATATGCCTTAAGGCTGTCCCAGTAGGTTGTAGTAGGTGGATCAGAGTAATTTAATTCAAAATATTCAGTAAATTTCCTTGAGATTGTGTTGGGTTCTGGAAAAGTCGTCAGCCAGAAGGGATTTAACTTCCAGCGTTTGTGGAGCGTATAACTGTCCTGGGCAAGTTGCATTGTTATAGGGGAATGGTCCGAAATCCCTCTCGCCAGGTGAGTTATGGAACTGATGTGGGTGGCAGCAAGAGCGTTCACAAATATATAGTCGATCCTGGATAGAGTATGATGCATGGCTGAGTGACAGGTGAATTCACGTTTATATGGGTTGCACTCTCGCCAGATGTCGATCCAGCCTATTTCAGACATAAGGTTTCGTAGGGGGGTGGGGGGCCCATTATGTGGTTGTGGAGAGGGCTGCAGATGTAGTCTTATCTAGTTGTAAGTCCATTAGCAGATTGAAGTCACCCATACAGATTTTTCGGGAATATGGGTAGGCAGAGGCAAAATCAATAATTTTTTTTAGCGTAGCTAGTCCTGCAGAAAGGGGGATTATATAAAGCAAGTATTACATATTGAGTTTGATTCAGATCCAGTGCTGCACAGATATATCTAACTTGTTGGTCTATAAGTGTTTTTTTAATATGGTATCTGACTGTGGTTTTGATCAGCAATGAGACACCTTGTGAATACGAGGTGACAGCTGTGTGCTGCCCATCCTATCCAACCTCTTTGTATACATCCAGTGGTATCCTTCGTTAGGTGTGTCTCTTGTAGACAGATGACGTCTGGTGCTTGTTGTTGTAGTAGTGTGAACACTGCCGTTCTTTTTAGTTTATCTTTGAGCCCTCTCACATTCCAAGTTAAAAACTTTGCCATTTATGTTTTATATAGAGCGGTCCAGTTGGGGCTTTCCCTGTGCGGCGGCACCCAGGGTAAAGGCAAGGTAGAGGGTGAGGGAAGATGCATTATCAGGAAAACATTTGAAACTTGACATCAGTGTACAGTAAACATTGCATACATTTTTTATAAATAACAAGAGCAGACATTTGAAAAAAACATAAAACATTTGAGTACTTATTTTTTGTTTCTGTGTTAGTATATTGTAATGTGCGAGTACAAGGGGCCGTACTGTTACGTTGATATTAAAGTACATTGGGACTGTGGGTCCCGTGCTCACTACTCGGTAGAGTGCTGTTACCAAATGTAGGTTGTGATGGGCGATGACATAAAGGGCACTTCATGTTTGTGTATTGGTGTTGGTTGATTGTGTGTTTGAAAAAAGTGGGTGGGGTGGGTGGGAGCAGATGACATGTAGAACAAAATATGTAGCACATATTTCATTGTGTTGCTATTTGTTGAGATTAGTAGTTGTGGTGGTCGTGTATATGTTTGAGGTGTAGTCGTGCTGCAGTTTGTATATGGTTGCGGTTTCAGGTATGTGGCTTGGTTTATATGCTCTGTGGGTGTACATTATTCTGGGTTCACTGTCCCTGCTGGATCAGACCATTTAGGCTCACGGTATGTCAGTGGCGAGTGTCAGGGGCACTAACCCCATTCACTCCCAATGTGATCATCTCCTGACGGAATTTAGCAAGTGTGTCATGGTGTGGACTGGTTATGTAGTGTTGCAGTCACTGGGATATAGATGTGAGTTATAGGGGTATTGTAAAATTCAGATAATTATCTCAGCTGTCTGCATTAATTGGATCATATTGGCCAGCACAGCACTCGTATTCAATAGTTATGTATCAAACAGTTTTTCACCCATTAGCTGACTTATTACCCGGTGAAGTAGTGCCACCAAGGCACACTAAAAATGGTAGATTGGTTGTATAAGTATACAGTGTGCATATTACTTGGCATAGCGTGCTCCAGTCTGGGAGTGGGGAAAGGGTAAAGAGGGTAGAGGGGGTCAAGCCCCAAGGACAGATTGTGTGGACATTGTTAGTGTAAGTAGTTATTTAAGACAGATTTTGTACATATTATCTTAAATAAACCGATATAGATATCTGAGTTTTCAATTAGGTTCCCACACATGTATATACATAGCATCTTATATATTAAGGAGAACATCCATACTAAAACATATATATATCCCCCTTTAATACAGTTCAGCCATCTGTACATTCTTCGTTCAGGGTCTTGGAAAATCCCTATGAGGGGGGCCATCAGTGTCATGGGCATTTGTATAACGGCTCCATAGTTGACCGGTTACAGTGGTCCAGGGCCTTGTTTCAACAAGGTACAGGCCCCCCAGTGTATTGCCGGTTTGCATGGCCTGATGTAATTAGTATGGCATTGTTGTTGGCTCTGGCAGAAGAACTGGGGGACAACATATGGGTCAGGGGCTTTGAGTAGCATTTCGGGATCAAGAGTCGCCACATGTAAGCAAGCACATGTGTGCTTGGTTAGTCTGGGCTGGTGGGGAGTGGGGATGCCTTGTAGCAGTACTTACATAGAGCTGGGTATATACTCTGTCTAGGTGTAGGAACGTCTCACCGGGGTATCAGAAGCCGTCGTTAGTGCAAATAGAGTGTAATGTTGAACAAACGGATCAGTGTGCAGGCCATCCTCGGTCATTCGTGGCTAGCGAGGTTTGAGGTCCTCACATATGCATTGCCTTGCTTCAGAGGAGTTGTTGGGTGCGGATCCAATTCTTTGCAGCTTCCGGGGCGTTGAAAAAATGGGTAGTGGTACCGTCGATAATCCTAAGTTCAGCTGGGTACAGCATCGAATACTTGAGGCCCTTGAGTTGGAGCTGTTTCTTCACCTCCATAAATGACGCTCAGCGCTTCTGTAAATCCACAGAAAAGTCTGCAAATATCTTAATTGGTGTATTTTCAAATTTGAGTTCTCTTTGAGGCGCAACAGGCGTAGTATGGAGTCCCGATCCTTGGAGTTTAATAGGCGGGCAATAAGAGGTTGCGGTCTGGAGCCCGGTGGTGGCGCGGTTGCCGGCACACTGTGGGCCCTCTCAACAGCAAAGTTGGGTGCATTCTCTAGATCTGGGAATTGAAAGCGAAGCCATCCCTCTATGAAGGCCTCAAGTGTGCGGCCCTCCGCGCCCTCTGGTATGCCCTGAAAACACAGGTTTTGGCGTCTCAGGCGATTTTCCAGGTCGTCCGACCTGGTTTGCAGAATTTTTACATTTTGCTGTAGTTGCTGTATTGTGGCTTGTAGTGGGTTCAAGGTATCCTCTACCTGGGAGATTCTGCCCTCGACCTCTCCGACTTGGTGTCGGATTTTGATCATGTCCTGGCGGAGAAGGCCCTTGTCGATTTTGACCTCTTCTATAGTTATTGCCAGCGAGGTCCTGCTCTCCTGGATTTCTGTGAGGAGCTGGATATGCATTTGCCCTGGGGTAAGTTCGTTGGGTGCATCGGTAGGTTCCGGGGTAGGTGGTGTGTCATCCGCTGTAGATGGGCTCCGAGCTGGTGGATCCAAAGCAGCAGCGCCATCTTGGTAAGCATGGCGCGCAAATCTAGAAAGCCTGTCTGCCACTTCTTTGCAATCGGGTGCTGTTGTTTCACCCCTTCCTTTTGGTTTTGTAATCCTACAATGCTGATGAACAGTTTTGATGGGCTATATGGTAACAGATATCAGTTAATAAACAACAGGTTTGTGTGAGGCCCGGGAGCTCCTCTCACACGCGTCCGCTTAGGAAGCCATCTTAGTTCCGCCCCTAAGCTCTGCATTTTATGATGGCGAGGAGGGATTTAAAGGAAATTTGGGGATCGAAAAGTGGGTTAAGCATCTAGGGATGTGTGATTTCAATATGGATAATTAATATGTGTCTTTAACAAGTGATGTTGTATTGTTGCATACAATTATGTCATTTCCACCTTATGGGTATTTAATGGAGTGGGAGTGCCCTCCCAGCTTGATGCCATTTTTTTGTGTATAAGGTTGAGAAAGGGGCTAATAGCTCCAAAATGCCGCTTATGCTTGTTGTCCATGGCATGTTGAAATTATAAAGAACTGAATAGCATTGAAAGGACAACTCCACTCTCCTAAGAAATCTTCTAGAAAGAATGGCGTCTTTAAAATATGCTGATACATCATACTTTGTCCTATGAATTCATTACTGTATGCCTGCTATGCTTTTGGATGCCTCATGGAAATTAAGCAATTTAGAAACCTGTACTGAGCCTGGGCATGCTGAGAAGAGGCAGACGGGATTAACATTCAGTCATTGGCTGTGACGTTAACTGTCAAATCCGTAACTCACAGTTGCTAACTGGAGGAACCAGGAAGCAGAAACATGGGAAACAGGACATTGGGCAGGATTTCAGGTTAGATTTCAGATTTCAAAATGTTACCGTTTAGGGTTTTTGGGGTGATTTACCTGTATGTACGTTTTCATTTTAGGGCTGGACTTGCCCTTTAAGACCTGTGTGCTGTATATACTACAGAATAGTATATATATTATTTATTCATTATGTGACTGTTAGTTCTGCAGGATTGATATTAATAATATTCCACATGTATCACTTTAAGATGAAGTTTGTGTGAACATCCGGACTGGATTATATAGGCCCACTCAGACTTATTAGTGATTGCACATTGTCAGGATATTTAAACTAAACGTGTGGTGGTCAGGAGTTGATTTTTGACACATGGTTCCTGTTTCACAGGCTATCTATGTTGGCGTATGTATCTGATGGCGAAGTTTAGATGCAAGGATCTTTGATCTTTGATACAGCAGGGGTGGAACCTACCAGACTAAGCATGGGATCTGCTTGTCAAAACTTTTGGGTGAGATTGTTCAATCCCCTTGGCTTATCCTCTGCTCGAAGCATTGTTGGCTCGGCTACCCTTTTCCTCCCCCTCTTCGTTTGCTTTCATCACTATATGTCTTTGCTTACATGTTTGAAGTGACCTATGGGGGGCCATATGGTAAGGGCTATATTCCTTGGCTCTGCTTATTAACTATGCCTTGCTACTTACCTGCTTACTTTTATATCACTGTTCGACTTTAAAGGGGAACTGTGGTCCAAAAATGACTTTAGGTAAATTGCTAGGAATTGCTCTCCTGAGAATTTTTGCAATTTAAAGGGGAACTGTGGTCTCCATACAAGTTGAGTTTAAATGAAAGGCCAGTTTCCTACCTTTAAAACGAGCCATCAACCACCTCTCAGCACAGCCTCAGACTTCCTCAGTGTTCTTCTTAGAACATTATTCTCCTCAACCCATCCCAATTGCTGGAGATGTAGGGAACACACAGGATCCTTATTCCATATTTTCTGCCATTGCACTCTTATTACACTCAATATGGGGCACAATTATTCCACTAAACCCCCCCGATCTACTTTCTTGCTGCTCCTACCTTAATCCAGATAAAAGTAATCATACACATCTTTACAGCAACAAGATGATAGATAGCCAAATGCTGGAAATCCACCTCCCCTCTCCCCAGGGAATCCCTAGTTAACAGATTATGGACATACCATGTATGGAATCATTGGGCAGCATGGTGGCTCAGTGGTTGCAGCCCTGATGTCCTAAGTTAGATTCCACCCTTGGACACATCTGCAAGGAGTTTGTATGTTCTCCCTGTGCTTGCGTGAGTTTCCTCCAGGCACTTTCCCCCACAATCATAAAGACATACTGATAGGTTGTATGTGTACATAAAGTGATTAGATTGTAAGCTCTTCAGGGCAGGGCCTGATGTGAATTGAGTAAATAATTGTAAAGCGCTGCGGAATATGTAGCGCTATATAAGAGATAAAATACATACATACATACATACATAATCTAGTGCAAATTTATAAGAAGTGTTGAGGGGGGAGGGATGAAAACTAAAGATGACTATAATATGAATATATAAAATGTGAGGAATATATACATTCCCATATGAAATGATATAATAAGCTGTATATTAACAATCTTCAATTCAATACATCTCTAGCTGAATATGTTATACCCTGGAACTGGGTGCTTATGCAAGAATGTGTGTTTCCTGGCCACCCCCAGGCAGCAGTTACACAAAGGGTTAAGCTCCCCTGTTTGCTGGATAAGGAAGAAACGAGGTGGAATGCAAAATGGCGCAAACCCGGAAGTCGGATGCGAACGGATGACATCATCGGTATTGGACCTGCGAAAGTCTATTTGAACAGCTGAGAACAGCGTTCTCAGCCCTGCACAGCCTGTCAGTGTACCTAGCTCCAATGAAGCCGGCTGCCAAAGAGAAAGGAGGGTCTAGTGGAGGTAAGTCTATCTACTGTTGTTCTGTAGAAATTTAAGGGAGCAGTATTATTAACAGAGTCTTTTTCTCTCTGATTATATTTTACAGTCTATCATGGCCATTTTGAGCAATCTGCCAAAAAGAGACTGAGAAGCTCAAGTCCTCCATCGGCAAAGTGTAAAGCTTGTTCCAAACCAGTCAAGCAAGGAAAGAGGATATGTAAGGACTGGATTTTTGGAGTTGCACACCTTAGGTGAATTTAAAGTGTTTTATTGAAAGCCACACATCAAAATACAACGTTTCGGGGGAACGTGCCCCCCCAAAACGTTGAAGAAGGGGGCACATTCCCCCTTCTCCAAAAATCCAGAACTGCTTGATATTTACCTCCCTTGGAAGTGGGGAGTATTCAGGAGGTCAGCACCCACATAGGTTTGTGTACATAAGGAACCTGTGTAACATTGATATGTAAGGACTGTATGTTGGAATTCCTAAAGGAAGAAATGTCTGCACCCCAGCAGCCTAAGTCTAAGCATAGCAGGCATGGGGATGCTGAAATAGGACATTCTTCTAAAGAAAATCCAGAAGTTTTAAATTGGATCACAGAGGCTATAGCAAAGGGATTAAAACAAGCCTCTGCTCAAAATAAGGATGTATTAGATGAGCATACAGAGGAACAACATTACAATATTGATTCTTCTGAAGGGTCAGATGATGAGCAGTCTGAAGACCTTAACTTTGACCTAAAACAAGTGTCTACTTTTATTAAAGCAATAAGACATACTTTAACAATAGAGGAATCAGATCAGCCTTCAACTTCGGTGCTGTTTCAGAAAAAACATGCTTTTCCAGTGTATCAAGAGATTGAAGATCTGATTGATACAGAATGGCACAAATTCTGCAGACGGGTGCCGGTAGAAGTGAAGTTTGATAAATGCTATCCTTTCCTGGAAAGTTTTAAAGATGTGGAAAACCACCTACAGTGGATTCTCCAGTGGCAAGATTGTAACAGCAGGGGCAGGATGTAAGGCCTCAACAGCTCTTATTTCGGTCTCTAAAGCCCTCTCGGTCTGGGTGGACAGATTGGAAGAGGCAATAAAGGATGGGACTAGAAGAGAGGAACTGTGGCAGGAATTTCCTAATTTCGGTATGGCAGTCAATTTCATATTAAAAACATCTGCAAACCTGACAAAACTTCAGGCCCGTGAGATGGCACTTTCCGTACCGGCCAGGAGAGCCCTCTGGCTTAGATCATGAATGCTGACACCCCATCAAAGATATCTTTGTGTAAACTTCCTTATGAACAAGGCCGTTTATTTGGGAAAGCATTAGAGGAAATCATTTCTAAAACCACAGGGGGCAAAAGCACATTTCTTCCACAGGCCCCTAAGAAATTTCAGGAACAACAAAGGAAAGGTTATTCGAGATTTCCACCTCAAAGAAGAGAAGATCCAAAGAATTATCGTCCAGGGAAAGAATATGCGAGAACCACAGCCTGGAAAGGGGGTACATTTTCATTATTTTGAAACAACAGACCCAATGTTAGTAGGTCTCCAAAGCAGCCTAAATCACCATGACATGAGCTCTGCACATGTTCTGCCAGTTGGGGACAGACTATTAAGCTTCAGCGGAACATGGGCAAAAACGATAATAGATACGTGGGTGCTTTCAGTGGTCTCCAGGGGTTACCATCTGGAATTCAAAGCAAGACCAAAGCAGAATTTCTTTCATCAAACTCCTCTTCCGTTCAATTTAGAAAAGAGAAAGGTATTACAGGAATATGTCCAACAACTCCTGCTCAATATCTCCGGTGCCAGTCCAAGAACAGCGAACCGGATTTTATTCGCCGCTATTTCTGGTTCCCAAAACAACAGACGAGTTACGTCCAGTTCTGGATCTGAGGAAACTCAATACTCACATAAATTGTCGGAAATTCAAGATGGAGACTCTTCAGACGATAACACCAGCCATCTTTCAAGGGGACTGGCTCTGTATGGTGGATTTGACCTACGCCTACTTACATATTCCAATTACCAAGGAACACTGGCGATTCCTGAGATTCACACTGGGAGACGATCATTTCCAGTTTCAATGTCTACCATTCGGGCTGTCAACGTGCCCCAGAACATTCACCAAAGTTCTAATTGTGGTGGTGGCCAATCTGAGGATGAAAGGTCTTCGTCTCTTTCACTACCTAGACGACCTATTATTAGTAGCAAAGACAAGGGAAGAACTTTACCAACACAGAGATATGGTATTAAAAATTCTAAAAGATTTCGGATGGCTCATAAATGAAAAAAAGAGTCAATTAACACCTGTAGAAGATCTGGTTTATCTAGGGGCCAGGATAAATACAGCTCTGGGTCTTCTGTTTCTTCCTCATCAGAAGATTACCAAGATAACAGAGATGGCGATATCCTTATTTTATCAGACAGCTCGGGAACTAATGAAATTCCTAGGTCTTCTAGCATTCACAATTCCTATTGTAAAATGGGCGAGATGGAGAGCGAGGCCTTTACAACTCTTTTTCCTAAGGAGATGGAACAAAAAGAATCAAGATCTCACTCAACTTGTTGTGTTAGAGCCTGTATTCAAAGAGAATCTCCATTGGTGGATGATCCCGAGCCATCTGGGAGAGGGCTTTCCCATTCAAGAGCCCGAATGGATAGAAGTGTACACAGACGCATCGGGGATAGTTTGGGGAGCCCATGTTCAAGGTGCAAATGCCCAAGGACAATGGAGGAAAGATCTTTCCTCATTACCGTCAGGAGTGTTGGAACTCAGAGCGATCCACCAGGCCCTGAAAGACTTCCAGTCCCTCCTTCAGGGATGGCCGGTGAGGATAAGAACAGACAATCAAGCAGCAGCTCTATATATATAAAAAAGCAGGGAGGCACCAAGAGTACCAGACTAATGAGGGAGGTTCAACCAATTATGACCTGGGCTCAAACCAACCTGACACAATTGACTGCCCTTTACCTGCCGGGATGTTCAAGCGGATTGTCTTTCTCAGAGGACAATACAGAATGGAGAATGGAGCCTGAACGAAGAGGTTTTTTCAAATGATCGTATCCAAGTGGGGTCTCCTGGATATAGACCTAATGGCCTCGGAGGTGAACAGGAAGTTGAAGAATTACTTCTCCAGACATTACAGCAGGACAGCAGTGGCGACGGACGCATTAGCTCAAAATTGGAACGGACTAAATGCCTACATATTCCCACCGATACCAATGATATTCAGAATATTAAAGAAAATATCAGCCTCACAAATGCAGTTATTGGCAATCCTACCGAATTGGCCACGTCGCCCATGGTTTCCATTGTTGAAGAGCCTAGTGATAGGGAGACCAATGTGCCTGCTACCAAGGGAAGATCTGCTGTCGCAGGGGAATATTCTTCACCCGGACCCAGCCAGTCTAAATCTAATGGCTTGGAGATTGATAGGGAAAGGTTAAAACAGTTTGGATGTTCTAAAAAGGTAATAGATACTCTAATCAGATCAAGAAAATCCGCTACTTCTTCAAGATATGCTACCATCTGGGATACATTCCATAGCTGGTCCATATGTAAAAATTTAAACCCTTTAGAAATTGAAATTCATCAAATTCTGGATTTCTTACAAGAAGGGCTTATCATTAAGCACACTTAAGGTACAAGTCTCCGCGTTATCAGCGACTTTAAATAAAAGTCTCTTCAAGGAAACATTGGTCAGAAGATTCTTCCAAGGTGCAATGAGAATTAGACCTCCTCGGAAGAGATTATTACCTCAATGGGACCTACCAGTTGTCCTTTCAGCCTTGACAAAAGAACCCTTTGAACCTTTGGAACAGATTTCATTGTGGGACTTGTCACTGAAGCTAACCCTTTTAACAGCATTAGTTTCAGAAAGAAAAGCATGCGAACTGCAAGCACTGTCAATAGATTTCTCATGTCTGCAGTTTCAGCTGGATTCGGTGGTCCTCTTACCGAATAAAGAGTTCATCCCAAAGGTGGTTACGAAATTTCATTTGAACGAACCAATAATAATTCCAAAGGTCAAACAGCAGGATTCTACAGAAATGTCTAATTTGGATGTTTACAACATACTGAAGTTCTACCTAGACAGAACAGCACCCTTCAGGAAAACACAAGCTTTGTTTGTCCTTCCAATTGGTGCAAGAAAAGGGGAACCGGCCAAGACGTCTATGATAAGAAGATGGATCGTACAGGCAATCCAAAAGGCCAACAGGTCTGCTGATAAGACACTTCCCCAAAAGATAACGGCCCATTCCACGAGAAGCATCGCGGCATCTTGGGCAGCAGAAGCAGGTACCTCTACTAAAACTATATGTAGGGTGGCTACGCCCTCCACTTTTGTAAAACATTATAGGTTAAACTTAAGAGTAGCTTCTGAAACTAATTTTGGTCACAAAGTTCTGGAAGCAGTGACCAGAGCTTAAAAATTTAAATAATGCTTTTTCTTTTGGAAAATTTGTAATCTTTTATTATTTTCCCTCCCATAATTTATAGCTTGGGTACAAACCCTTTGTGTAACTGCTGCCTGGGGATGGCCAGGAAAGTATAAACTCCTATCATACTTACCAGGAGTTTCTTTTCCTGGCCATCCCTCCAGGCAGCAGACCTCCCCAATTATTACTAATGTTTTGTTTTGACAGCTTTTCAACTAAGACAATCCAGGTGAGGAGGAGGAGGTGATTTAATTACTTGGGAGGTGTGTTTTTCTTCCTTATCCAGCAAACAGGTTAGCTTAACCCTTTGTGTAACTGCTGCCTGGGGGATGGCCAGGAAAAGAAACTCCCGGAAAGTATGATAGGAGTTTATACTATACTAAACAACTAGAAGGGTTGAGATATCATACCCTGTTTTCTGAATGTAGTCTAAACCCAACTTATAGGATATAAGACACGCTACTAAGACCTGTGAGTCTCCTTTTTTTATTTATTAATTTTACTGTTTCACTTATTTTAATATTGTTTATACTGAAAGGCTAAAAAAAATAGTGTATGTAATATTTAACACTGTAAAGGACACAAATTACGTACATTATTACTTTCAACTCTTCTCATTACAATCTATTATTTTGTTTCTTCTGCCATATAACTATTTATATTGATGTTAGTGCATCCCCAATGCATTACTTCCTTCATTTTTTGTTTGCACAAATGGTTTTTATAATAATTTACTTAAAATTTCAAATAATAATGATTATGTGCTAGCAAGCTATCCTCCAGAGGCTTTAAAGTAAAAGCCAGGATCTTAGACTACAATCGGCCAAAGCCCAACACTTACAATATTTCATGGCCCCCAACATGATCAAAACATTGATCGTCCAGTTTTCTCTATTTGAAACCTTTTTGCACTAAAGGTGAGGCCACACTACAACGCACCAAGCGTGCACGCTTTTGCATGCATTATCGCTTTCTGTGCATTTGCGCTTGCGCTTTTGCTATCTTTAAAGCGAAAACGCAATCAAAAAAGCAAAAAAATGCTCGCCGCAAAACGCGTACGGACGCGCAATTGCATGCGCATCGGAAATAGCAGGAACATTCACATTCCCATGATTTCCATGTTAGCGAAAATCGTGGGCGTGAAAAACACGTACGCAAACGCGTGACAAACGCGCTAGTGTGGCCTAGCCCTAAGGTTTGATTTTGATGTAAATCTATGTTATGTTATTATTGAAAAACTCGGCTAGTATAGGCAGATTTGACAACTCAAAATAAACCTGTGCCTCTGACACAGGCAATCAAGACAGGTTACAAGTCAATCTAATTAAAAGGCAGCTAACCAGCACTGATTAAGTTTGCTCACATGTGGATCCAATCAAAGGCAGGTATTTAGTTTTGATTTTGTATGTGACATGGGTCCATTATAGTCTATGCGCAAAAAAAGTCTGTAAATTTGTCAATTGCACTGGATTCCTTAACTAGAAGATAGCAATCTTCTATATGTCCCATTTGCCTGTATCAAATTTCACGTCCCTAGATTGAAAACTGCGATAAGATACAGTCCTAAAAATAGGAAGAAGAAAAAGAAAGAACAGTCATTTGGCTCTTTCAAACTAAATTAATAATAGGTACATTAAAATTATTGTCAATATTAAAAAGGAATGGGGTATATATTGGCTGGGGTTTTACATGTTTTCCTTGTTCAATATCATTTGGTTCAGCATCTCCCAGTTTTCACAAATTCCTGCATTAAAGCACCACTCAGTGGATAATGCCTTATATAGCTGTTCATCCCATCCTGGAATGGTTACATTACAAACAGTTTTCAATGCTTACATTTATTTAACATGATTCTGCTTTATTCTTGGATCCAATCAAGAAATGTTCTGTTTTCAGAAATGAATTATCTGGGTACATAGTTTATATGATAACAGAATTAGGTTTGATATAACCTGGATGAGTTTAATGTTCTCAAGGCTGACAGATGACAGTAGATATTTAGATCTACTAGTTGCCTATCCCTGCTGTAGCGCAGGGCAGCAGAGACAGTGGCGCTATCCCCATCCTCTTCATGACTGTCGGGTTTTTGGATTAGACTTGTTACATTTGTTGCTATTGGCGCTAAACTTTGTTTCCTGCTAGCATTGCAACAATGTTTCTTTACAGTCCTGGACACAATCCCATGGTTCAAATCTGTTATATTGTACTTAGCCTCATCTAGGATATGATGTACTTGGTTGCTGCTATTTTTATTGTTAACCCTGTATTTGCCCTTTTAGGTTAGGGACGCCTAGCCTTTGGTGTTTTTTTATTGCTGTGTTTTATACTTATGTGTATTTAATATATTTTAATTTTTTATATTTTCATTATAGACCCAGGTGGGGTTAATAGGTTATTGGTGGCAGGAAGTTTGGGATGTGAAGGCAATAAACGTGTTTTTTTTATTTCATGACCATACAAGTGTTCTGTGCCTTTTTTGTAGGGGACTTGGCACCTGTTCTTTGGGTGTGTTATTATTACTGTTTTACGTGTTTCCTTCCCCTATGAGGCACCACTGTAGGTATAGCGGAACACATGGTACATAGGATTGGGTTGGTGCTCTTCCAGGCTAAATATATTCAAGCAGCCATAAAATCAGCAGTGGCATCTGCAACCATAGCTAAAGCATTAAAAATCTGGCTTTCTGACCTTGAGAAAAGCATTGTTAAAGGTACCCATAGATATCAGATAATTAAGGATCTGCTTATGCTGCATAGAGGGACTGATTATCTATGTGATTCTGCTCTATCATCAGTCAAATTGTCAGCTAGAGCTGCAGCTTCATCTTCAGTAGCAAGAAGAGCTATGTGTCTGAAATCCTGGGGGTGTCCTCTTTGGATCCAGTTTAGAGGATGTAGTTGGTAAAAAAGGAGAGGATAAGGTTTTTTCTCTACCACAGGACAGGAAACCAGTAAGAAGAGAAAATTATTCCTTTTGGAAGGTAGAGGATTCAGAACAGGAAGAGACAGTTTTCTTTCCTTTTACAAACATAAACAAGGCAGAGGAAAAGGTTGTCTTTCTGGTACAAGACCATTTTCTCAATGACACCAGACCATTGGGCGGCCCGCCAGTCTGCATATTACCAAAACTGGGTTCTTACATCAGATCGTGGGTTCTAGAAACCATCAAAAGAGGTATTCTCTAGAATTCTCAGAAATCTCCCCTCACAAATTTTTGGTTTAAAAAAGTCCAAACTTTCTACCAAAAAAGAAAGCAGGAGATCCAGAAATTGAAATCTCAGGCAGTCCTAGTTCCTGTCCCTCCTCAAGAAAGATTCAGAGGAGGAATAGGAATATCCTGGAATATTTCTAACTCCAAAGTCTACTGGAGGATTTTGATTGATCATAGATCTAAGATATTTAAATCAATTCAAAAGTAAAAAACACTTCAAAATGAAATCAGTCAAGTCCGTGATCAATACAATTCTTCCAGGAGACTTTCTAGTTAATTTAGATTTAAAGGATGCCCACCTGCATGTTCCCATTCACCCGTGTCATCAGGGCTATCTGAGAGTTGCCATTCACTCAAAAGAAGGTATAGAACTTCTCCAATTTGCAGCACTGTCCTTTGGGATTACCTCAGCATCCCATATCTGGATGATTGGCTCCTAAGGGACAATTCTGTTCAGAATTTAAAAAGGAATATTTCAGTTTCAATCAAAACCCTTACAAATCTGGGGTGGATTATAAATTGGGAAAAGTTATCTCTAGTTCCAGAACAATTTTTTTTTTTTAAGGATACCATTTCGACACCCATTGGAACCTGTTCTACCTTCCAGAAGTTTGGATTGCCAAAATCCAATCACTAGTAGCCCACCTCAAAACAGCTCCATCAATTCCATTAAAAGGCAACAATACCCAAAAAAACAACATCTCCCCCATTACATGTCCACACTTCCAGCAGCTGAAATCACTTACTCTCATTTACAGCCGTGCTGCCCTCCCTTAGATATCACACAGCAAAGATGAGTGCTAACAGCCCGCCTCCTAGACGGCCTAGGGCCATCGTTAACATATCACTTGTCATTGGCTGGTGGGAATGTCTGTTACAACCTCTCTCCTCCTCCTCTGTCAGCAGGGGCACTTCTAGGGTTTCTGCTACCATGAGCCAAACTTTTGAATGCCGCCTTTGAAGCGCACCGCTGTATTAAAGTGGGTGTGATTTTGTCAATAGGTGTGGCTAACATTTTACAATTTTGAGCTTCATATTTCCTCAGTCAGTCAATTAACAATAATGTAAATGACTAAAAACAGATATTAGGTTTTTGTGTATCAAAATAACTTATTTTATAGCCTGTGAGCACAACCCCATTGACCACATTATATCTCTAACAAACCCCTCCCTATACAGTCAGAGACCCATCACCAATATCTCCCAGCAACCCCTATCACCACATACCCCTAATAATTCCTTCCTATACAGAGGTCCATGAAAATACCCCAGGGCCCAGGCCAGCCCCACCATTAATCCATTATCCCCCAGCAGTAGGCCATATTTAAACTGTCCTATGAGTGCTCGGTGACCTGTTTAATTGTTGGATATCGTGAATTAACAGCAGCACCTAGACACCATAATCACCTTAAGGTAGAGTGCACACTTCCTTGTCTATCTGTCTGTCTGTCTATCCAATCTCTGGTTGTATCAGTTATTCTGCTTGTATCAATTTTTCTGTCTGTCTATATCTCTCTCTATTTAATCTCTGTATCAATCTATCTATCTATCTGTCTGTCTGTCTGTCTGTCTGTCTGTCTGTCTATCTATCCAATCTCTGTATGTATCAGTTATTCTGCTTGTATCAATCTTTCTGTCTGTCTGTCTCTCTCTCTATCTATCTAATCTCTGTATCAATCTTTCTATCTATGTATGTATGTATCTATCTGTCTGTCTGTCTATCTATCTATCTAATCTATCTATCTATCTCGATAGATAGATAGATAGATAGATAGATAGATAGACAGAGGGTTAGACAGATAGACAGAGATAGATAGACAGATAGACAGAGAGATAGACAGACAGAGATAGATAGAGAGACAGACAGAGTTAGATGATAGATAGACAGAGAGATAGACAGATTGAGAGTTAGACAGACAGACAGTTAGACAGACAGAGTTAGACAGACAGACAGATTAAGAGTTAGACAGACAAACAAAAAGACAGATGATAGAATGAAAGATTCAGAAAAATAAACATATATTGGCATAGAAAGGCAGACAGACTCTTAAAATGAAATGTTTACTGCCCACAGTTACCATATATACTGTGCCATACTGCCAGACAGCATCACCTTTAGAAGTGCGGCTCCCACCATGAACATTGGGCTAATAGGATGAGGAGAGACTGGGGGGGGGGGGTTGGAGCTGCTACCTGTCAGAAAAGATAAGAAGTCCAGAGTTTCGGGAGTGGAGTGTTTTGCTGTTAATACATCCTGAAGCTGCACATCAATCAAGAAGGTCTGTATCACTGACTGACCTCTACCCCTGGCCCTTCCTCCGGTTAGCAGAAAACACTGAACGGGAAGGCAGACAACGGTAAGTTAAGATCAACTGGATGCAGCCACTTCCAGCAAATCACCTGCATTGAGTGGAAGCACCACCAGCCAATCAGATCCTCAAACACCCTCAGCCAATCCGGAGGCATTCAGAATGGTCCTGGTGCTGCCCCTTACTACTGTTAATCAAGCAAGCGATAAATAGCAGTAGTGGTGTGTAACAAATGGCCGGACGGCCGGGTACTTACAATACGCTTTTAGGAGGAGGCTGATAGTCCGGAATGTTTAGGACACAGAGGCTGCTGGGAACTGTAGGCTGGGACCAGGAACAAGGTGCTGCTGGGAACTGTAGGCTGGAAACAGGAGCAAGGTGCTGCTGGGAACTGAAGGCTGGATACTGGATACAGGTAAGGTAGGTAACTGGATACAGATGAGGTGAGTAGACGGAAACTGGATACAGGCAAGGTAGTCACTGGAGACCGGCAAGGTAAGTACTGGATACAAGCAAGGAAGTCACTGGAGACAGGCAAGGTAAGTACTGGATACTGGCAAGGTAGTCACTGGAGACCGGCAAGGTAAGTACTGGATACTGGCAAGGTAAGTACTGGATACTGGCAAGGTAAGTACTGGATACTGGCAAGGTGGTCACTGGAGGCAGGCAAGGTAAGTACTGGATACTGGCAAGGTAAGTACTGGGAAGGTAAGTACTGGATACAGACAAGGTGGTCACTGGAGGCAGGCAAGTTAAGTATAGGAGCAGGATCCAAGGCAGGTGAGTAAGGAGCCAGGGGTAGCTAATGCTACTATCGGGCGCCGGGTCCAGGAGGACGCCGACTTTACAAATCTCGTGCTGCCCAGGTGGGCCGGCATCGTGACGTCCGCAACGCCGCCCACCCGGAAGTGCCGAGCGGCGCGGGACCGGAGAGGCAGGTAAGTTCGTGACAGTACCCCCCTTATGGGGGGCCACAGGACCCAACGGGCCAGGTTTCCCTGGAAAACTCTTATGGAAAGCTCTGACTAGATGAGGAGCGTGCACATCAGCATGTTTAATCCAAGCTCTTTCTTCCGGACCGAAACCTTTCCAGTGGACCAAATACTGAAGAGACCTCCTCCAGAATCTAGAGTCCAAGATTATTTCGACCTCAAACTCCTGTTGACCATCAACAGAAATTGGAACCGGAGGTAGTAAGGATGTGGAATACTGATTAGAGCATACTAGCTTGATGAGGGAATATGAAACACATTAGGAATCCGCATGCTGGAAGGAAGTTGGAGGCGAACAGCCACTGGACCGATTAATTCCAGGATAGGAAAAGGACCAATAAATTTGGGTCCCAGTTTGGAGGAAGGAGGCAGAAGGTCGGCCCAATCATCCTGAGTATAGGAAATGTAACAACAAAGATATTGTTCCAAAGACTGGTTAGTGCGTTCAGTAGATCCATTGGACTGTGGGTGGTAAGCCGAGGAGAATTGTAACTTGATGTTCATGGACTTACAAAGTGCCCTCCAAAATTTGGAAACAAATTGAGAACCCCTGTCAGATACAATTTCAGAAGGGAGTCCATGAAAGCGGAAGATATGGGAAATAAATAGTTGAGCCAACTCCGTTGAGGATGGTAGTTTGGGGAGGGGTACAAAACGGGCCATTTTGCTGAAGCGGTCTACTGTCACCCATATAACCGCGTTTTTCTTGGAAGGCGGAAGTTCCACAATAAAGTCCATGGATAGATGGGTCCATGGTCTGGACGGAATGGGGAGGGGTTGAAGAAGACCTCAGGGGAGGGTTCTAGAAGACTTGGATTGAGCACAGCTGGTACACACTTGAATAAAGTCTTTAACATCTTTTCTCATTTTGGGCCACCAAAGGGAACGGGCAAGAATATTAAAAGTTTTCTTAACACCGGGATGCCCGGCTTGCTTGGAACAGTGAGTATGAAGAAGGATAGCTTTCCGAAGTGAAACAGGAACAAAGATTTTGCCAGAGGGTGTGTCAGGAGGAGCAGAGTCTTGTGCGGCTTGGATCTTGGAACAAAGTTGAGGAGATACAGAGTTTAGTGGTTGGGAAAATAATGGAGGCACTTATCTTCCTTACTACAGTCGGAAGCAACAAATGATCTGGACAGGGCATCAGCTTTCTTGTTTTTAGAACCAGGTTGGTAAGTGATGACAAAGTTGAATCGGGAAAAGAATAAAGACCACCGTGCTTGACGGGGATTTAACCTTTTGAGATTCTGGATATATTCGAGATTTTTATGGTCGGTAAGGATGGTGATAGGTACCGATGTGCCTTCCAACAGATGACGCCACTCCTCGAGGGCCAGTTTGATGGCAAGAAGTTCCCTATTTCCAACATCATATTTTCGCTCGTTGGGTAGAAACTTTTTAGAGAAATAAGCACAGGGATGGAGTTTCCTTTTAGGGCCTTGTCTTTGGGAAAGGACGGCTCCAGCGCCCAAGTCCGAGGCATCAACTTCGATGTAGAAGGGAAGACTAAGATCTGGATGGACTAGAACAGGAGCATCAGCAAAGTCCTCCTTGAGTCGTTTGAAGGCTTCGAGGGCTGCAGGGGTCCATGAATGAGGCTTACCACCTTTACTGAAGAGGGCTAATATAGGAGAAATTATTGAAGAGAACCCTTGAATGAATTGTCTGTAGTAATTGGCGAACCCAATGAACCTTTGAATAGCTTTGGTTCCCATAGGGAGAGACCAATCTTGGATGGCCGAAACTTTATTAGGATCCATCTGGAACCCTTGCGCAGATACGATGTAGCCTAGGAAGGGTACTTGTGAACACTCAAACAGACACTTTTCCAGTTTGGCATATAGGCTATTCTCTCAGACGTAGCAACACCTGTTTAACATGGATGCGGTGTGAGGGCAGATCTTGAGAAAAGATTAAAATGTCATCGAGATACACTACTACAGAGATACCCAACATACGAATTTACGAATTCTTGGAACACCGCTGGAGCATTTCAAAGGCCAAAGGGCATTACGAGATATTCGTAGTGACCGTCCCTAGTATTAAAGGCGGTCTTCCACTCGTCACCTTGGCGTATATGGATCAGATTGTATGCCCCCCGAAGATCTAGTTTGGTAAATATTTTAGCCCCTTTTATCTGGTCAAACAGCTCAGAGATGAGAGGGAGAGGATACCGATTCTTTATTGTGATTTTATTTAACCCACGGTAGTCGTAAACCTCCGTCTTTTTTTTCAACAAAAAAGAACCCAGCTCCAGCAGGGGAAGTGGAAGGCCGTATGAAACCCCTAGACAAATGTTCCGTAATGTACTCTTTCATGGCTAGAGTTTCTGAGGGAGACAGTGGGTATGTGCGTCCCCGAGGAGGCATAGTACCAGAAAGAAGGTTGATGGGGCAATCGTAGGAACGGTGCGGTGGTAGCTTCTCAGCTCGCTTTTTACAGAACACATCAGAGAAATCATGATAACATTTAGGGAGGTTTTTCTCAGATTTATTTTCACAGGTAATGGTAGTGCAATGAGTAGAAAGGCAATTTTTGAAACAGAAAGGGCTCCAAGACTTGAGTTCATTGTAAGACCAATCTATAACAGGGTTGTGAAGTCTGAGCCATGGAAGTCCGAGAATTAGGGGAGCAGAAGGGCTTTGGATGACAAGAAAAGATAAATGTTCTTGGTGAAATATGCCAATGCGGAATAGGACTTCGTATGTAGATTTGGAGATGAATTCTGAAGCCAATGGGTTATTGTCAATAGCCAGAACTCGAAGGGGTTGCTGCAAGTGAAGGAGAGGAAGCCCCAATTGTGCTGCATAGGTAGAATCGATGAAATTTCCAGCGGCACAAGAATCGACAAAGGCCTGGGAGGAAAAAGTTTTACCATTACAGGTGATAGTAGCTGGTAGAAAGAGTTTCAGTGGTTCAAATTTGGCAGGAGACTTAACGTTAACTAGAAGGAGCTCCTCCTTAACTTCTAGGTCCTGGAGTTTCCCGACTTCTGGGGACAATTTCTTACAAAGTGTCCTTGCCCAGCACAATAGAGACAAAGTCCATTGGTACGTCGGCGTGATTTTTCCTCGGGGATAGATGAGTGCCGCCAATTTGCATCTGCTCTTCACCCGAAGATATGGGTTGCGGAAAGGGCTGTGCAGGCCTAGGAAAGGTCTTAGGGAGGTTGGAACAAGCTGCAGACCTTTCTGCCTGCCGTTCACGGAAGCGGGTATCAATTTGTATCATAGTGTAATCAAGTCTTCCAATGGGACAGGTAATTCCCTAGATACTAATTCGTCCTTGAGGCGGTCAGAGAGTCCCTGCCAAAAGGCTGCAGTAAGTGCCTCATTGTTCCAAGAAGTCTCCGCAGCAAGGGTACGAAATTCGATAGCATATTGACCCACGGAACGTGACCCTTGGTGGAGCTGCCTCAAACGGGAGGAGGCAGCAGAGGTTCTTCCTGGAGCATCGAAGACCTTGCGAAACATACTCAGGAAGTCAGTAACATTATAGACTAGAGGATCGTCTCTTTCCCATAAAGGAGAAGCCCAGGCCAGCGCACTACCCTCCAACAAGGCGATGATGTACCCCACCTTTGCACGATCCAATGCAAAATGAGATGGTTGAAGTTCAAATTGGATTCTGCACTGATTAATGAACCCACGGCAGGCTTGGGCATCACCATCAAACCGCGAGGGTGGAGGTATGCGGGGCTCTCTCCGAATAGAAGGATCACCGGATCCGGCCGTCGAAGGAGGTGGCGTAGAACCTGGAGCAGAGGCAGCAGCTGGGGGTAGCCGGACAGCTAATGAATCCATGAACTGAGCCAACTGGCCCTGATGATGTTCGAACAGGTCCATGCGTTTGGACAAAGCTTGGAGAGTTTTATTCAACTCGGCCATAGCCCCCTCAGGCGTTTCCAGGGCCCGATAGTACTGTAACAAATGGCCGGACGGCCGGGGTACTTACAGTACGCTTTTAGGAGGAGGCTGATAGTCCGGAATGTTCAGGACACAGAGGCTGCTGGGAACTGTAGGCTGAGACCAGGAACAAGGTGCTGCTGGGAACTGTATGCTGGAAACAGGAGCAAGGTGCTGCTGGGAACTGAAGGCTGGATACTGGATACAGGTAAGGTAGGTAACTGGATACAGATGAGGTGAGTAGACGGAAACTGGATACAGGCAAGGTAGTCACTGGAGACCGGCAAGGTAAGTACTGGATACAGGCAAGGAAGTCACTGGAGACAGGCAAGGTAAGTACTGGATACTGGCAAGGTAGTCACTGGAGACCGGCAAGGTAAATACTGGAGACCGGCAAGGTAAGTACTGGATACTGGCAAGGTAAGTACTGGATACTGGCAAGGTAAGTACTGGATACTGGCAAGGTGGTCACTGGAGGCAGGCAAGGTAAGTACTGGATACTGGCAAGGTAAGTACTGGATACAGACAAGGTGGTCACTGGAAGCAGGCAAGGTAAGTATAGGAGCAGGAGCGGAGCAGGATCCAAGGCAGGTGAGTAAGGAGCCAGGGGTAGCTAATGCTACTATCAGGCGCCGGCTTTTCAAATCTCGCTCGGCCCGGCGAATCATGACGTCCGCGACGCTGCCCACCCGGAAGTGCCGAGCGGCACGGGACCGGAGCGGCAGGTAAGTTCGTGACATGGTGGACAATCTGCAATCTGCCTTTGCCATGCCTGCTATTTAAAAAAAAAAAGAAAGAAACTTTGCCCGAACCTCCACATTTCTTTGCACACACTGTAATCCATCATCTGTGCGCTGTTTGAAAGCAAGGTAGTGTATGCGCACACACACAGGGAGCACTGCGTAGGGAGTCAAGGAAGGGAGCAAAGATCAGCAGCAGCACTTCTTGTGCCGGTCGTGCACGCACATTATCACGGCCGCATTTTAAGGTACAAATTCTTTCCCCACAATCTGCCGCTTTGGTTCTTAGGGCCACGGGATGCCGCCTGAGTCACATGACTCAGTGTGCCTAATGATAGATGCGGCCATGTCTGCCAGTTAAAAAAAACATGACATGTCCTGTTGCTAGGATACAGCCTATATAATCAAGCTGATCAAGGGTGGGCAGAGGAGTGTTTTCTCGCATGCTAGCTTTGAGTGACAGTTAGAGGCAGACAGAATTGTCATGCCCCCTTCACAGCATGGCTAATTAAAGGCAGAGAGAGGCTCGAAATCGGGACAAACTTGAACTGTCCTGTTGTCTTTATAAAGCAGTTTTAAAAAAAATGCATTGAGGCAATACAGTTATCCTTTAAGGTCCATTCTCCAAGTGCTAGGACTTTTTTCTGCTGCAATAGAGGGAGTATCATGGGCGAGAGCCCATATGAGGCCACTTCAGGTGTATTTCCTCTGAGTTTGGGACCAAGAGACATCTTCTCTCTTTCTAAATACTCAGATACTGGGGGAAATCCGAACCTCCTTGAATTGGTGGATGTCCTGGGACAATCTGTGCAAAAGAAATCCTCTAGTCCCTTCAACCTCCTCTCGTATTAACTACAGATGCAAGCAGTTGGGGATGGGGGGGGTGCACATTGTCTGAATAAAACAAGCCAAATGGCACGGTAATTTCCTCAAATTTTTGGAAGCTTCTGGCGATCTGGGAAATGTTCAGAGCTTTCATAAGCATTGTCCAGGGCAGAATGACAATGTCTGCTCAACTACGAACAGACAACCGAACGGCAGCAGCATATATCAATCACCAGTGTGGCACTCATAGTCAGAGCTTGATCCATCTCTCTCCAAAAACAAGTACTTGGGTGAAGAAGAACTTGCTAGGCCTCTCAGCTCTTTCATCAGAGGGTCATCACACTTGAGCTGCAATCTCCTAGATTACAACGAGTGGGAGTTGAACCAGAATATATTTTACTTTTATGGGGGCTTCCCCAAGTGGACTTAATGGCATCTGTGAAAAACCACAAGCTTCCAGTTCATTACTCTCTGCCCAAGGATCAAAAAGCTGCCGGAAGGGATGCTCTTTCAATCCCATGAAAGTTCCAGTTAGCATACATTTCACCCCCTCCCCCTTTCCGTTAGTTCCAAGGTTAGACTACGTACAGAAAAAGCAAATATCATTGTTATAGCTCCAGCATGGCCATGCAGAACATGTCTCTCAGATCTTGCTCATCTGTCGATCAGAACCCCCTGGGAGCTTCCGGGCCTTGCAGAATCTTCTCTCACAAGGGCATATTCTTCATCCCAATCCATCAGAACTGAAACTAACAGCTTGGATTCTGAAAGGGACTTTCATCTTCAGTAATTAATACACTTCTTCAAAGCAGGAAACCTTCTACATCCAGTATATATTCTAGGGCTGGTGTAATGCTAAAGTGAAGAATGGAAAAGTCCCTCATATTCCATTGATTTTAGAATTTATGGTGGAAGGTCTTGAGAAAGGTCTGGCTCCTAGTACCCACAAGGTTCAGATATCTGCTTTAGGGGTTTCCTTTAACATCAGGTAAGCAAATAATTTGCTCATAAAGAGATTCTTTAAAGCTGCTATAAATATAAGACCTAGAAAGGAACAACCCTTTCCTAAGTGGGACCTTTTTATAGCATTTGCCAACTACCCTTTGAACCATTAGAAAGTATTCCTATAAACCTTCTAACCTGAAAAACAGTGTTACTTATTGCCTTATGCTCTACTAGAAGGATTAGTGAAATCCAGGTCCTGAGCTTGCATCTTCAACTAGAGCCTGCTTTTAAACCTAAGGTCTCTTCCAACTTCCATCTTCTTGCCTTCCTTAGTACCAAGTTCCTCAGATCCAAAAGAAAATCTCTTGGTTTTGGTGGATGTTAAAATATATGTTCTAACTTACCTGTCAAGGACAGAGACTTTTATACAGTCTGATTCTCTGCTGGTCACATACCTTGGAGGAAAGAAAGGCGGGAAGGCTAGTAAAGCAACCATAGCTAGATAGCTAAAACTAGTTATTTCTTCAGCCTACAAAGAAGCTGGTATGGTAACACTGATGCAGTATTAAGGCGCACTCCACTAGAGCAATTTCAACCTCCTGGGTAGGGGGCAGTTTTGTCAAGCAGCTACCTGTGCTTCATATACAGTAACACCTTCGTGAGGCATTACAAGCTAGATATCTTGCATGAAAGGGGAGTGACTTTTGGATGGAGTACTTAAATCTGTATTTTGATTACGTCCCTTGTTCACTGCTTATTTAGATTTCATTGTTATTGCTGCCTTTGGGGTGATAAGGATAACCTGAATTTATACTTTCGTAAATTCCTTTTCCTTGAACCCCAAAGACAGCACACTCCCTCCCCAATTAATGAATTGCATTCAATGGTCTTTTGTGTTACTGTTAGTTGGACGTTCACTGAAGGGGATGGTCTGGGGAGGGCCTTTTAAAACTGGGACTTTCCTACCAGGAGAGGGGCTATCTCATTGTTATTGCTGCCTTTAGGGTTCAAGGAAAAGGAATCTACATAAGTATAAATTCAGGTTTTTATTTACTTTAAAAACATTATCATATGATATATTTTATGTTTTTTAATAGTTATAGCACAATGGCACTTTATTTTGTATGTTTGCACTGAATTTGTAAACCAATAAGAGACTAAGGACCACCCACAGTAGGTGGCCCTAAAATTGAAGCACTGCTATTTCTTTGTCAAGCTCTGTTACACAAACATCACCTGAGGAAGTGGGAATGTTCGCCACCCGAAACGTTGTGATTTCTTTGATGTGTGGTCACCAATAAATTTAGATAATAACCACTCCCATTTGATTTGCCAAGCTCATAATAATAGTGGCAAGTGAACAATTAAGTTCAGAAAAAGAAAGAAAAAATAATCACAGATGGAACCGCAAAAATCAAAACTAAATTTAATTATATTTAGCAAAATTAATGAATCCTTAGACCCTTAAAAATGACATCCAGGGAAACTTTCACACTGACATGGCACAAAGAAAGCAAATTATCGGTAAGTAATAGTAATTCAAAATTTCTGCCCCATCTAGCCATGTCAGTGTTCATCACTGCCTTTAGCACCTTATGTCCAAAGATTGCTCAGGATGTAGCACCAACTTGAAGTTTATAGTGTTTCATGAACGTGGACAAACGTGGATGACCATGTAGCAGCTTTACAAATTTGTTCCAATGTAGCCTCATTACGATATGCCCAATAGGCTGATAGTAGATAGGCTGCCCTAGTAGAATGGGCTTTAATTGAAATCTTTCCCAGAATTCTCAAATAATTTTGATTGTCTGAACAATCCATCTAGCCAAAGTTCTTTTTGAAACTGCTTTACCCTGATTTTTTTAATCAAAACATACAAATAGTGAAGAATATTTCCTGAATTCTTTAGTTTGTTTAATTAACATTTAACTGCTCTAGGTAAAGGTTCGTACACACGTAAAATTTTCAGCAGACCTCTGATACCCAACCGACCTCCGATCATGACTCACACCCGCGACGAATGGCCTAGAGGATCGACAAACAACCCCCGACCGAATGCATACACACGTGCGACTATTGTGTGTGAGTCATGATTGGGGGTTGGTCGGGGCTCGGAGGTCTGCTGAAAATCGTATATGTGTGTACAAACCTTAAATCTAACAAGTGGCATTCCCTTTCTTTCTAATTGGTGGTATTAGGACAGAAAGATGTCAAAATAATTGGCTACTCATATGGAATTCGGAAACTACTTTAAGAGTGAAGGAAGGCAGAATTCTTTAAATTAACTCTTCCTGTCTGATAGAGCAAAAGGGTTCATCTACTCTTAGGGATGCTCTTTCTCCTATTCTCAATGCTGATGTTATAGCTGTTAAAGGATAAGTGCACTGTAAATTCAAGTTATGTTCATTTGGAAGCTGCAGCTTTAAAAATACCGTTGCCATATATTTTTTTACCTATTCCCCCTTCAGAGCCTACCTTTGTGCCTTGAAAGTTGCTGACATCTTGTTACTGGTTTGCTGAATGTTAAAGGGACTGCCCACCGCTCTTTTCAAAAACTGATATTATGTAGATAACCCCCCAAAACCTTAACTTTGTTTTAGTAAAAATTTAGAAATCCGCTCCCACACAGAGATATTATACTTACATGCTCCTCCTCGCTCCACCACTGCAGCTCTGCACTTCCGGGTAAGGCAGTCAGTGTCGGCCGTGACTGTGATGTCACGGTCAATCACTGACTGCCATTCCCGGAGCAGTCTCCACTGCGGCTGCTCAAGAACACGAAAAGAACAGAGCAGCCACAGTGGAGATTGGGAAAAGAACCCGGAAGCGGCGGTGGAGCGAGGAGCTTGTGAGTATAACAACTCTGTGTGGGAGCTGATTTCTAAATTTTTACTAAAACGAAGTTAAGGTTTTGGGGGGTTATCTACATTGTATCAATTTTTGAAAAGAGGGGTGGACAGTCCCTTTAAGCTCTGCCCCTCTGAGCTTTCCTCTGCTTTCTCCTGCTTGAGCCTCAAATGGTAATGCCTGTGAGTTCCGTGCACTCTCCTGCTTGAGTCTCAAACGGTAATGCCTGAGTTCCGTGCACTCTCCTGCTTGAGACTCAAATTGTAATGCCTGTGAGTTCCGTGCACTCTCCTGTTTGAGCCTCAAACGGTAATGCCTGTGAGTTCCGTGCACTCTCCTGCTTGAGCCTCAAACTGTAATGCTTGTGAGTTCCGTGCACTCTCCTGCTTGAGCCTCAAATGGTAATGCCTGTGAGTTCCGTGCACTCTCCTGCTTGAGCCTCAAATGGTAATGCCTGGCATTATCGATTCTTTCTGAATCACCTTTGGAATTAGAGGAAATGGAGGAAAAGCATAGGCCTGTTTAAATCCCACTTCTGGCAAAGAGCACCTGTCTCAGCAGACTGAGGGAGCAAATAACTTGAAAAAAAAAATAGCTGGCATTTTGAATCCTTGTCTGCCATCAGATTGCACTGGGGATACCCCATTTCTCTGTGATCTGATGATAGACGATTGGGTTCAGGTTCCATTCTCCTGGACAAACTTCTGCCGACTGAGAAAATCTGCCTGTAATTTCTCTCTCCCTGGAATGATGTATGCTATTAAACCTGATCGTTTCTTCTCTGCCCAAGAAAAAAATTAATTTGCAATTATCAGGGCTTTCCTGCTCCTGGTTCCTCCCTGATTGGTCACATACACCACTGCTGTTCAACTGTCTGACATAATCTTGATATATTTTTCCAATCACCCACTCTGAAAATGCTTCCAGAGCAAGAAGAATAGCTTTTAGTTCTTGCAAGTTTATATTTAGGCACTTTTCTATCCCAGCCCAACATCCTTGGACTGACTGGTTTCCTAATGTTGCTCCCCATTCTGTTAGACTTGCATCCATAAAAATCACCACATAATCCTGAGGTATAAATAGCTTTCCCAGTCTCAGATTCTCCTCTCTTAAAGGATAAGTTCACTGTAAAAACAAGTTAAACTTAGTGGATAGCTGTGGCTTTAAACTTTAAAGGAGTGCTTCCCTAGTCCCACAAGTTTGTTCCATGTGTGCGAAAAGCTTGTAGCTAGTGTGCGCATGACTTCATTGCATGCACGCGTGTGACATCATTGCGGCGTGTCAACTTCAGGCATGCTCGCGGCAAAGCGCACGTGTGGTGACGTCATGTCACGCACAAACTTTTCGCACACATGGGGGACTAGGGAAGCCAAAGCCTGCAAAGGAAGGCTATGGGAGGGGAATAGTAAAAAAAAAAATTACACACCTTTAAAGTTTAAAGCCACAGCTATCCACTAAGTTTACCTTGTTTTTATAGTGAACCTATCCTTTAACCACCATGTTAATGTTTCCTTGATCTTTTGATTCATAAAAATCTTGTAAAAAAGATCCTATGAGTTCTTGATCCATCTCTGAAGGTAATAAAATTGAAATACTCTCAAATGAATCTGAGGCCAAGGCTGCAGTCATTAGGCCTAGTAATCCCATGCATGTTTTTGCTAGAATAAAAAGGTTCCTTAAACAACACTTTGTTTTATCTTGATCCAAGGGAACTGGTTGAATCCCATTCCTTTTGAGACGTGTGACTGCATCCATAAGAGCTTTTCATTTTCTTAAGATTTGCTGGGATTCTTGATGCAAATCTTCTCTGAGCAGGAAGGGATACAAATTTCAGTTTCAGACATTAAGAAATTATTTTTAAAATCCACTTCTCTGTTGTGATTTGGGAACACTCCTCCAGATAAGAGGAATGATCCCAAAACCTTTAAAATGATGGTTTCCTAGACAATCATACTCTGTGGGTTTGTCTACGAAACTCATTGCGATTAGAAAATATGGGCCTAAAAGTCTGATGCAGACCAACCGAAAAATCCCTATCCTGTCTCATATTTCTGGATACTGGAATTTTACCAAACCAATATGGTCTAAACCTATTTCTTAGAAGTTTTCTATGTTTAAAAAAGCCTGTTTCCCTCCAGAAGAAATTACAAACTTTTCTAATTCTGGGCCAAACAGGGATTGCCTTTGAAATGGAAGAGAAACAAATTTGTTCTTTGAAGAACTATCGGCTGTCCAGGATTTTAACCAGAATCCTACGACCTGCTACTGCTAATCCAAATGCCCTGGCTGACAATTTGAATGAATCAATGCTGTATCAGCAATAAATTTAGAAGTATGTAGAAAATTAGCTCTTTCGATATCCTCCTTTTTACAATCCTCTTGAATAGCCCCAATTAATTGTTCAATCTATATGGACATAGTTATTATTATAGTTTTTTATAGCGCCAACATCCTCCGTGTCGCTTTACAATTACAGTCATACATTATATACAGGGTAATGCATGTTATACAAAGTCATACATATTACATTCTTAGGTAATACATAATATAAGTAAACAGAGTGATGAGTTTCTTACAGAAATACCGTGATACAATAGGAGAGGGGATCCTGCCCAAAGAGCTTACAGTCTAGAGGATATGGGGGTGAGACATAAGGTTGCGGGAATCGGTAGGCTGTAAATATATTGGCAGTGGAGTGTGAAAGGCGGGTTGGATCATATTGGGTAGTAAGAGGGGTAATATCTAGGCCAGGTTATATGCTTGCCTGAAGAGGTGGGTTTTAAGGTTACGTTTGACGGTATTAGGGGTTGTGAGTGACAGACAGACGGAGGAAGTTCCAGAGAAGAGGGGCAGCACGAGAAGTCCTGAATACGAACATGGAAAGGGGTGACAAGGGTGGATAAAAGGAGATTGTTTTTGGAGAGGAGGTTGCGCCTGGGATGATATCTGTGGATCAGCTCTGGGATATATAATGGGGCTGTGCTGGATAGTGCTTTATAGGATAGGTTAAGCAGCTTCAACTGGATCCTTTGCTTGATGGGCAACCAGTGGAGGGACTGACAGAGAGGAGAGGCATTGAAGAAGCGAGAAGAGAAACAAATGAGCCGGGCAGCAGAGTTGAGGATTGATTGAAGCGGTACCAGGTGGTTGTTTGGTAAACCACACAGGAGCATGTTGCAGTAGTCTAGCCGGGATATGATTAGGGCATGGACTAGGATTTTTGTAGCTTCATTCGAGAGGAAGAGTTGGATGCGGGAGATGTTTTTTTGAGTTGGAGCCCACAGGAGTTGGCAAGCGAATTGACATGGGGTTTGAAGGAAAGATCGGAATTTATCATTATTCCCAGGCAGCGGATGTGAGGAGATGGGGATATAGGTGTATTGTTCATATTAATAGTAGGACTAGGGAAGGGAACAGATCGTGTGGGTGGGAAAAGGACAAGTTCAGTCTTGTCCATGTTGAGTTTGAGGAAGTGGGAGGACATAAAGGCAGAGATGGCACTAAGGCAGTCAAGGACCTGGGATGTCCGTGTAGGGAGATCTGGGGCAGAGATGTAAATTCGGGTATTATCCGCATACAGGTGATACTGGAATCCAAATGAACTAATGAGTTGTCCAAGGCCATAGGTGTAGATGGAGAAAAGAAGAGGACCGAGTACTGAGCATTGTGGGACCCCCACAGGGAGCAGGCGATGGGTGGAGCTAATTCCAGAGAGGAAACCTGTAAAGGTCCTACCAGAGAGATAGGAAGATAGCCAAGAAAGTGCAGTGTCCTGGATACCCAAAGAGGCCAGGATCTCCTGGATCAAAATCATAGTTTTTTATAATACCAAGGATGCCACATTAGGCCGCATATTACAACCTGAGTTAGGGCTAGGCCACACTAGCGCGTTTTTCGTGCGTTTGCGCCCGCGTTTCGCGATTTTCGCTAAAATGGAAATCGCGGGAACGCAAAAATTCCCGCGATTTCCGATGCGCATGCGATTGCGCGTCCGTTCGCGTTATGGTAACGCATGCGTTCACCATTTTTGGTGCGTTAACGCATGCGTTTCCATAACGTGAAAAGGCGAAAACGCACGCGCAAAACGCGAACGCGAAACGCGCAAGAATCGCACACAATCGCGTGCGATAACGCTCGCGATTTTGTGCGCGATTCCTGTGCGTTGCAGTGTGGCCTCACCCTTAGTTAATACACTTGTAAATACTCTTAAATAGAGACTATTTTTTTTATCCACATGACCCTTAAACGACGAGGTACTTTCCAATGGAATAGTGGTTTTAAGTGTTAGTTTAGAAATTACTGAATCAGCTTCTGGTATTTTCCTACTTAGTCTTTAGATCAGTAGCATAACATCACTACAGCAGCCCAGATTGTCGTGGGGTTGGGGGGGAGCTGCGATCAGGTACATGCGATCAACTGTTTAAAAACACAGGGGGCAGGGGTGTGTCATGGGCCCGGCCTACAAACCTGCAGGAGGGCCTGGGCCCCTGACGTTACGCTCCTGCTTTAGATCAATAGAACTTGGATAAATACATTTTTTGATTTATCAAAATATTGAAATGGGCTAGACCTTTAGGACACCATTAATTTTAAAGGGACACTATTTCTATTATTCACAGGGAGAAGAGAGCGCTTATTCTCACCACCCTATGAATAATAGGACGCCCGGTGGACCTGGAACTTACCTTACCGCCGCTCGACTGCAAGCCTCTCCTTCACTGACAGCCACTCTATACAAGATAGGGCGCACAATCAGGACAGAACAGCTGTTCTGTGCAGGAGCGGCTTGCGAGAGGAGCATGGTAAGGTAAGTTCCAGGTCCCCCGAGCGTCCTATTATTCACAGGGAGGTGAGAATAAGCATTCTCACCTCCCTGTGAATAATAGAAACTGATGGCAAATAGTAATATTTATGGATTTAGTGTTCCTTAAACAATATTAGATAATGAAGAATGAACTGGAAAACAAAGTTGTTCCATTTACTTGACTTTTTCCATGGTATCAAGGGAATCTTTAGGAATATCGATACCCAAAGTGGTTTAAATTTTCCATAACATTTATTAACACATTATCAAAAACAGGTTGCCTTCATCTACTTCATGAATAGATGCATCTGAATTTAAAGAAATTATAAGTAGAAAAGGCAGCTAGAAAGCTTAGGGAGAGAGGGACCAAAAGGAGCGAAAACCCCTTACTGAGCATAAAAATGGAGAAACACCTTCTTATAACATAAGGCATCTTGCAGTCTTATGCTGTATGAATAGCATTGCCCACAAATTCTAAGAAACAATAAGTAATTTCTTACTCCCATGTTCCCCAGAGTAAGGGGCGGAGATATGCAAAATACTCCTTTATGTCCCTTAGCTTATGGATGTGTCCAGAACCGCTGGCTAATAACATGCAATATAGCTTAATATATAGAGCCAATTATCTGACCTGCAAACACAACGTGTTTCGATCTTGTAAGATCTCGTCAGTGCAAGATACAGATTCATGGCTCTACGGTGTAGGACTTGGGTGTACAGATATTTCTCCAAGAAGTCTTTTTGACTATCTAGTAACTTCATCTCTTATATAATTACATGCATCTATCATAGATGACTTAAACCAAAGAATTCTGATAAAGATGTGGATGCATCAACATTAGCAATTAAAGATAAGCATTTAGTACACAGCTTTCTTGAATCAATCAAATTATCATAATTCGCACATAGTACACTTACTTTTAGAAATAAAAAGTAACCATGATCAGCAAATTTCTGATCCTGGGATAGAGATGAATAGGCTGGGTCAGACATAAAAAAGAACAAACAAAAAATACGGAATTCACATGCATCAGATGTAAGATACCAGTAAGATTAAACTAGCAGTAATCCATCCAGTTATCCAATTCACTTACCCAGATTCAATGTTCTAGAGGACTGAATGGCGCAGAACAGGAGCCTTATGCCATGTGTACCGTCATTTTAAATAGCTTTGTGGCCATAACAGTGACATCATTATGTTACTCTTGCGAATTAGTGCTATTGGTTCCAACAGTAACAAATAACTTCCCTTGATCACGTGAGAATCACATCTGCCATTTTCTTCCATGTGGGTGTCTGTACTAGCATCCCAAAGGTGGCCAGACTATACACTTACCATTGGTTACAGAATAATGAACGTTACTGCATCTGGACACAGGCAATCATCTTCCAAGATGATCCTCTATAGTCTACCTATAAAAAAAAACCCCGCTAAACTCCTCCAAAGGCAGCACAAAACAACTGAAGAGGGAAGTAAGAGAGGAATATTTATACAAAGTTTTTTGTCCTGCCTCTGAAGTGGGAGTGGCTTAACTCCCGTGGTGCATACCGACATGGCTAGATGGGGAAGAAACAAAAAAATTTAAGCAAGTATGGGGATTTGAACCTGTGACCTCATGTTTATAAAACTAGTGCTTTGGACTGGTAAGCCACTAACTCCATATGCACATAATATAGGTACATTTAGACACTATCTTTTACTAGGATCAGAATTTTTTAAAAAAGTTTGTTAAATCAGTTGAATATTTTTTTAAGGCAACAACATGGAAGCCTTTTTAGTTAGAATCTACTTCTAACTTGTATGTAAATGCAAATTACTATTACTAGAGAATAATCTTATAAAGTAAAAGTGTTCTGGGAAGAAAAACTTTCACAGGATTAAAAAAACAAGTTTAGTTTTCCTTTAAAATGTAAAACTGTTTTCTATTATTTCTACATTAAAATAACAGGGTGTCTAGTCTATAAGAAAAGAAAAAAAGCACTGGTGCTATGCTTGAGGTTTCAAAAATAACATCATGCAAATAAATGGTTATTTTTGGAAAATTCATAGAATGTTGCCTTAAAGGGCATGTCCACCCCGAAATTTAACATGCTCCCCCAGCCCCAACCGCATTAATATAATTGTTAGAAAGTCCCCCGGATTCTTACTTACCTGCCCTCTCTCCTCTGCCGCAGTGTTCCGGCCCTCTGCTTGCATGGAATCACGGTCGCGGCTGCCAGGAGTTCTGAACAGCGGAGGAGAGAGGGCAGGTAAGTAAAGATTGGGGGACTTTCTAAAAATTATATTAATGAGGTTGGGGCTGGGGGAGCATGCCCTACCGGATAACCAAAGGGTTTAATGTTAGGGGGAGGGAGAGAAAAACGGGAGGGAGGGCTGCACTGAGCATGCCTCAACCTTGACGAGGTTGAGGAAGTCACACAGAGTCACACACTGCTCCTACACAGCAGTTTCCTGGACTTTGGAGGGGCACAGCAGGGGAACTATTTTGAGCAGAAATGTAAGGTAAGGCTTGTTTTAAACTACTTGATGTGGCCAGTAAGGGGTTAAATTTTAGTTTTGGGGTGGACATGCCCTTTAAGGAACTGTAAAAAAACAAATTACCAGACTAAAATAAATTAATGTATATAAACCTAATTGAGCTTAATTTTCAAGATTGGGGAAAGAATGACATTTCATGGGAATAAAATAAGGATAAAAACTCTGATATTAAAGAATGATTAAGACGCGGAAAGACTATTTATCATAGAAGCGAAACTGGAAACATGCAAAATGGAAAAATTATAAACCAAATAGAAGCCTGGAGAAAAGCTCTAAATATAAAGTAATAGAATGATCATCATAGATTTGCAAAGGCATGCAGCAGATTTCTTATTAAAATAGAAAATTCACCACTTCACCAACATTTAATATTTTTAATGTACTAAAACACACTCTTCCTATTTTCAGAAAAGGCTACTGTCCTTAGATGTACATATGTCTATTACAAATACACAAGTGGTAGTAAGAAACTAGATACTTTGATTTCATGTTCCTTTTACATGTTGAAAGCCTGTAAACCTCTACATACTTATAACTGAAAGTAGGAACTTGCCTGTGCTTTTTCAACCATAAGAGAAATAAGTATTTTTTTCCTATTAAAAAGTCACACATTATGAAACATTTTGCACATGAAAAAGCAGATAAAATATTTAATATGTAATGTACAATGCACATTTACGAGATCAGCGTACAGAATGAAGAATAATCAGAACTGACATTTAGGACGTGCAAAATCTTGCAAAAAAAAAGTGTGATGCATCTGCCAATAATAAAAAAAAAAAGTAGAATTTTAGAAGAAATTCAATTAGTTTTTAACACAACAGGTCTGCAAAATACATACCTTTCTAATGTGTATAAGTTATTAAATAAGGAACAGATTTTAAAAGAATATAAATGAAGCTTTTTGAAGGTCTTTTCTACATGCATATTATTCCTTAAGAAAAAAAGAAAATATGTAAAAAGGCCATTGGTAATTGCTCAGTAGAAAAAAAAGAATTGTCTGGTCACAAACTGCTAGTTCTAAGCACCCGGTCTTTGCTTGGTTAATTTTTTTGTTTGTTTGTTTTTTTTGTTTAAAACACTGTTAATTCTATTATTCCAATGTAAAGAGAAAATGTGACTTGGGATATGGCAATCTTCCTGATGGGACACATTTCCACAAAGTTTATATAATTATCCAGAACAGCATCCTCCAGCGCTCTGTGCCTGTGGTTCATCATCAACAATCTGTACTCCTCTTCTTGCAGTTCCTGACTGAGTAGGTCCATTGCCTTTTGCTCTTTCATCTGTTTGCGCAGTTTCAATCATTCCTATAATAATTAAAGACAGAATTTAATTTGGAACTTGAAAACAAAATGGAAACGTCTCTCTCATTTTATATTGGATACAGTATATCTGTATATCTGTATGTATGTATGTATGTATGTAAGTAAGTAAGTATGTATGTATGTATGTATATATATATATATACTGAATTTTAACCAAAGCATATGTATTGTGTTCCATTGTAACATTTTAAAATTAAGTAAATATTACAAAACTTTACAAAGCTACACATAAAGTCTCCCTGTCACAAATACCATCCCCAGGGCACTAAATTCTATATTAGAAACATACGTACAATCCTTTTAACCAGACCTGGGAAAAGTATGGTCTGACTGTTTTTATTACTGGCCTACGGCTACTAGACCAGTACCCCCAAAAACATCTGAGACTTTAATATTTGATTTTTTTTTTCTTAAAGGGCAAGTAAAGTGAAAAATCAACTTGGGCTAGAAACAAATAGGGTTATTCAACAAAAGTTCTTATCGTTTAAAATGGTGCTAATTTTGCCCCAACCAATCAGATGTATGCTTTCAAATGCTAAATAAGATCTGATTGGTTGGGGCAAATTTAGCACCATTTTAAACAATAAGAACTTTTATTGAATCTTCCTGATAGTACATATGACATTGTATATTATACACCTACTCAGAGTGATGTCAGACCAATGACTGAAGTTACATAGTTTTGTTGTCCCATGGGGGATGCCATCTTGGCTTCTCCACCTGTACCCACATGCCAACCGGCAATGCACGACGTGCTTGCACAAACATTTCGGCCAACAAAAGTGCCCTGTATGGGTGCTTTGTTGGGCAAAATGAGTGCTCTGTCGGTGCTCTTTCCTCAATCTTTACCAAATCTTTACAAGCCTTACCAAAAGGCATTTGAAAGTGGTGAAGCCCCCGTACAATAAGTGTAAAACACATGGTAACCATATATTACAGGGTGGTTTTTTTACACTTATTTTTGTGATATTGAATCTCCCATGAGAGATTATACATTAAAATCTAGACACCTTTGAAATTGATCAAATGAACCAAAACCTGTAACTTGTTGGAATAAATAACATTATACAATATATACATTCCCCTTTAAATTTTTTTTTTTTTTTTTAAAAGAAAAACTAAGCTGCAGTGTTTAGCTTCATTCAGGTGTATTTAATTAAACAATTAAAAAAAAACACTTGCATGTAAACCAATGCAATCTGCAACATGCATTAGAAAAGTTGCAAATGTGGGTAACAGAAAATATTTTACAATCCCTAAGGAACTGGGAAATTCAAAGCTACCAAGTAGGTCTATCACTGAAAAATGTAGGTCCACAACTGTTTAACTTCAAAAACTTCAGATGGAAATATTGTCACTATGAAACGACCGATGAATCTATAAATCAGTAAATACAGTGTAATGCATTACGTGCGGCAATTCTAGTCTTTAAGCCTAAAGGTGATTTTTCCACTGTATTTCTTATTTAAGTTTATTTTAATGAAACAAATAAACTAAAAAAAATTAAAAAAAAGACGTAATCAATCAATTGATTTAAAACTGAGGAATGGATGTAAAAAAAAAATTAAACTACTAGTCCTTTTCTTGGGTTGTCGTTGAAAAATGGTGCTAATTTTGCCCCAGCCAATGAGATGTTAACTGTTAAAGGATAAGTACACTCCAAAAACAAATGAAGTTTAAATGGAAGCTGAATCCCTAACTAACACCAACTTCCCCCCCTTTTTTTTTCTAGGTGCCTTTGGAGCCTGCATGTGCCCCAGTAAAGTGCTGGCCATCTTGGTTAATTTCTGCTGTAGGTAGCTCCGCCCCCTGAACTTGCTGGACCTCGTTTCTGGCTTGGTCTATAACTCCCTGTAGCAGCTCCCGGCGCACTAAGGGGGGCTGCTACAGGATTTATAGACCCAAGCCAGAAACGAGGTCAAGCAAGTCTCGTGGGGCGGAGCTTACCTGACAGCATACATGAACCAAGATGGCCAGCACTTAACTGGGGCACAGGTAGGCTCCAGAGGCACCTAGGAAAAAAAAAAAAAAAAAGGGAAAAGGTGAGTTAGGGATTCAGCTTCCATTTAAACTTTATTTGTTTTTGGAGTGTACTTATCCTTTAAATAGAATCTGATTGGTTTGGCCAAAATTAGCACAATTTTTAACGATAAAAACTATCGTTACTGTATCTTTTTTTTTTTTTTTTTACTGAATCTCACTGTATGTTTTTTAATCAAACTTTACAATCAGTACCTTGGTCCTGTGAACCTCTAGCGCTGATCCTCCATTCAACTCTGGCGCTCACAACGCCCAGCAGGAACACCGTCTCCTCCTCGGTGTGTATAGAGTGCAAACCACAGAACAAGAATCCGGGCAGACAGCAGGTGTCAAACAGGTATTAAAAATCGACTTTTATTCCTTCAGTTTAAAAACATCAGAACAGGATAACATACAGACCGGCACAGAGGAAGTTGCAATGTAGGCCACGAAACATGTAGGGTGGGACTCTGTGTTTTTCTTGCTGCTGGTCTGTATGTTATCCTGTTCTGATGTTTTTAAACTGAGGATAAAAGTCAAGTTTTAAATACCGTTTTGACTCCTGCTGCCTGTCCGGATTCTTGTTCTGCAGTATGTTTTTTAATACCGATTATTAGATGCTGTTAGGTTGAGGCCATACTACAACAGATGGATCACGCGTGTTACAGTGCATTTGTATCTACAACAGCTAATAGTAAACCCAATAGTGTAAAATAAAAAAATAAAAAAAAAAAAAACCACACATATAGTTAACCAAGGATATTGATTTAATCTCTTAATTAAAAGAAGTAACTTTTACAAGCGGAACTATGATGGGGCCCTTATGTGTGGTTTTCTGTGGAGGAGGCTATATCTGCCATAGGAAAAATAAGATGGGCCCCTCTTGGCTCCTAGGCCCTGTGACCAATACTTGGCTTGTACATAAGAACTAATGCAACAATTGGCAGAGCAGCCAAGTGCTCTAAGCCACCAGAGGGGCCTAAAAGGTGTGTCTGCCCCCAAGTAAATTGCGACTTCCAGAACCCAATTTAGAAAGTTAAATTTGCCTTAAATATGTTTATTTCCCTGTAAAAGAGTATGGTAATATAAAAATGCAATGCTAAATAGTAAAAAAAAAAAAATCTAGTACTTCTCATGTGGGTTCCAATTTAAAATTAGTTAACATTTTTGCTGCTTATAGTGATACCTACTTTTACAAAGATCAAGGAACATTTCTTCAATACCCTTGTTCTGTTTGGCTGAAGTGTGATAGTGCTTTGCTCCTACAGATTCTGCATACCTTCAAACAAGTGAAAAACGAAAAATATCAAGTGTGGAAAATAATTTGAATTTAGCTAAAGCACTGGATTAATTTACACTTACGCTTCTGCCTCTTCTATAGAGACATGTCTTTCTTTTTCCAAGTCTACTTTGTTACCTGTTTAAGAAACAATAAAGGACATTCACTAGTAACTTTCCCAACTTCTACACAAATTTGGGATAGTAGATATTCACAATAAGCAAGAACGCAGTTACTATTACGGTACTTATTTTTCTCTCCCTATGTGAAACACACTAAACTTGTCAGTGCTATCAATCTAACAATAAATATATAACCAATATATTTACCACAAACCAGTCAAATATATTTTATTGGAGCCATCATAGAATACTGTATATGAAACTATCTTTACATCACTTAATTCTGTTCTATAATTGAAATGTTTCTAATATCGTTTACTGTTATATTCTATACTCAACTTCTGTTTACATGATTAATGGATAAATGATATGGGACATACTATATTTGAATTTCTAAAGTACAAAATATTATTTATGAAAAATAAAAATGAATAAAACTGATTTTTAAAAAAAACAAAACTGCCCCCCAACTTAGAGCAGTGGCCACCAACTATTTTTTAAATTAAGAAATTGCTCATCTGAACTCTCACTAAACATCTAACACAACTGTGACAAGGCTTTAGGAAGATTTGCACAGGATCATATTATTTGTATTTCCATATGCATACAAATATGGTTTGAAAATACAGCATAGAAAAACTAGGCAATTGTGTATCTTTTTTAAATATCTTTTTAAACATACCATTCTTTTAAAAATGTAACCATAACTGTATTTTCTTATGAGATTGCACCGTATGTCTTTATGTGGCCCAGTGATAGAAGAAGGAACACCAAATAAACAAAAGAAAATACACATACAGAACATTTATATTTCTTCCTATTGCATCAAGTGAGATGTGCCCATTCAATAATTTCATAGCGGAAAACACCCTTTCGGGTGCTCCCCTAGCTTACTACAAAATGGGCACACTTCCAGGCTCATTAAAAAACCTAGGTGGGGGACATAAAAAACAAGTTCCTCACTGATGCCAGCAAAAAGGCAGAGCCAATTTCTTCTTAAATAAAAATGTAAATAGGTAAATTTAAAAACTTTTAGTAAAACAGATGTTTAAATTATCATATTACTAATATTTTTTAACCATTCTAAAAAAAAATATTCCTTCAAATGGTGTTCAAACTTACCTACTATACATAAACAGATCTCATTTCCTAACATTTTTCTCAACTCCTTCACCCAGTTCTTTACCTAGAAATCAAACAAATACAAAATAATAGTAAGATAGATGTATCTCTAACTTTTCTTCTGTGTGGGGACGGTTATGAAGTTATATAGAATAGAGTCATTCTACTATTCTGTTTTTTTCTGCTTTCTTTTATATCTGATCTTGTTTTTGCTAAATCATAAAGCGCAACTTTGCAGTTGACCCATTAAAGGACAGATTAAAGGGCATCTATAGTGAAAAAAACACATTGCCCTTTGCAAAGTTACATTCATGTACTCTGTGTTGCCTTAATCCTATCTGTCAGTGACTTTGCTTAACCATGGTGTCAGATCTCTGTGCAGCACTTCCCCCTCCCCTCTGTTACCTCCTCCATGTCTCAACTCCGGCTTGCCGACAAGCTTATCATGTGCAGTAGGAGTTAAAAGTTCAACATCCTGAAAAACACAACCACGCACAGTGGCCAATAGAAAGCAAGGTGTCCTAGAGACACGGAAGAAGAAGGAAGGAGAACAGTACAGTTTACGATCTCTTACTTTGTGACGCCATCATCAACCAGTGAAAGCTATTAAGAAGGGGGGTCAAGTGCAGCCTTATATCTACCATCAAATCTACCTCTCTCCCCCTGCTAATGCTCTTATCTCTCTGTTTATTACAGAGCAGGGAGGGGGGGGATCACATCACAGGGATTTGATTGATAGTCCAAGTAGGAGTAGAGTTTACAGTCCCTTTTAACATTAACCCTTTAATAGTAACATGTTGAAAGATATGCATTTGCTTACACATTGATTTTAATCCGACACAAAAACTGGCAATTTCCACAGGATTTCTGTTTTGCAATATATATTAACTGGCACATAGTCACGTGAAAAAATAGGGCACCCCACTAAATGTATACAGTGAGATTCAATAAAAGTTCGTATCGCTAAAATTTGTGCTAATTTTGCCCCAACCAATCAGATGTTAGCTTTCAAATGTTAAATAAGATCTGATTGGTTGGGGCAAAATTAGAACCATTTTTAACAATAAGAACTTTTATTGAATCTCCTGTCAGTTCATTATAAAGAAATGTTCACACATCAATGTCTAATCTTATTTTTATTTCTCTCTGGAAAAGAATTGCAGGTAAACCACAAAAATTAATTTCTAAAAATGGAGAGAAAAGTTAGGACACCCTACCCCCTAATAGCTAGTGGTACCCCTTTTGGCTAAAATATCTGCAGTGAGATGCTTTCTACAATCCTTTAAAAGGAATGTATGCCCCACTCCTAAATGCAAAATTTTAGATGTTTGTGGGCTTCTTGCATGTACAACCCTTTTCACCCCACAGCATCTCAGTGGGATAAAAAGGGAACTGTGGTCTCCACACAAGTTCATTTTAGATTAAAGGCCAGGCTCCTCTACCTTTAAATGAACCATCAGCCATCTCTCTGTGTGCACTACAGCCCAAGCTGCATGGAATTTACTGATCAAAAACAAAGGGGGTGGGAGACTTCCAGATGCTATTACTATGGCTCCTCCTCCCCTCGCTGCCTGCGAGCTCAGCCGCAGATTCCTATAAGTAAAGAGGAAACCAGAAGTCCCTACCCTCTATAGACCTGACATTATATGATCCTGCAGTGAATGAACAAAGTAATGAGTCAGAGCAAACACACACGCAGGTCTCTCCCAGCTGTGGGCTGCTATCTCCTTTGTTAAGCTACCAGCGATAAAAGTTGAGGGCAGTGAATAAGGGAGAGATAGTGTAAGGAAGCAGACAGCAGACAGGGTGGGGTGGGTAGGTACAGTACAGCACACAGCAGGGAGAGGTGTGAGTGTGTTTTAAAATGCACATTTAATGATCCAAGTTGTGACAGAACAGAGTTCTATCTATGGTAGCCTGTAGATTTTCACTTTCATTGATTTTTAATGCAGGGAGGACCAGGGCACATAAAAGGGAAAGATGAGACACAGGGAAAAGACTATCAAATTGTTTTCAGAGCAGGAAATGCAGGGGATCTGGTGATGCTGCTTCCATATAACACATAAAAATTGAAATATCTTCAAAACTATGTAAAAAAAAAAACAATGAAAGTAATTTGCAAATATTCTTAAGAAAGTAATTCCTGTCAATTTACTAAAAGTAATTTTTGGACCTCAGTTTCTCTTTACAAGGTATCTCCACTAAGTATAATCAAAATTTTGGTATTTAGTTTTATTGAAGATGGGAGGTAAAGGAGCCGAGTCTTACCTCCCGTTCTTCAATAAAACCTGCAGGAGCCAGGAGAGAAGGTAAGGAACTTACCCAATCGATTGCTCCTCCGCCACATCCTCTGACCGGTCCCGACGGACAGCTTCTTTACCTCCCGTTCTTCAATGAAACTAAATACAAACATTTTGATTATACCCTTTAAGATCTGGGCTTTGACTTCGTTTTAAAATGGAGCTAAATTTGCCCCAACCAATCGGATCTTATTTAGCATTTGAAAGCTAACATCTGATTTTTAGCATTTGAAAGCTAACATCGGATTGGTTTGGGCAAAATTAGCAACATTTTAAACGATTACAACTTTTATTGAATAACCCTGTAAATCTTTTAGTTTTCAGCCAATCCTTGGTGAACTGAGCAAAATTATCCAGGAGAGCATGTCTAGATAAGATATTTGGCAATAAAAATTAGGCTCATTATTGTTTTCACAAAATTTCTCCTTTAGCATTTCAGCTAAAATCCACTGACTGCTTAATTTAATGCAAAGTTTTGATTGTATGTTGATTATATGTGTAAGAACATTAAAAGGGCCTATACACTGCCAAACATGTTTTTGCTATCTGCACCCAATTTCTTTAGCTATCCAATCTGAAACTTCAGATTCATTCAGTATTTAGCTGTCTTTCTACTTCTGCTGTGTGCCTTTTTGCTGTAACAATCTGGAAGAATGGCAATTATGGCAAGAAGATTTGCTATGTGTAAATTGCATGGTGGAAAATTCCTCTTTCTCCTGGATGAGAGAGATAATTGAGCATGCTCAGCTTAAAGGAAATGTACAGGGTAAATTAAAGTTCAGTCCACTGCAAAGCTATATTGCTCTTATTTTTCAATGCCTGTTGCAAAGCTTATCAGTCAGGACTGCTCTGCTGGCTGTATATTACACTAAAATTAAAACATGGTCTGGATTAGCAGTGTAGCTTCTATGTATATAATGCAATTTTATGATCTCTGCATCAAGAGACCAGACTGCCTCAGATACTAAAATTTATGATCTGGGCACTTGCTGCATACTGCCCCTTTAAGGAAGCTATGGGCAATTGGGGACGTGGCATACAAGTGTCTCCTCGATCCCCCTGGATCGGGAGATAGCACCCCCTAAAGCTGTGACCACATAATGGAAACCAAAGGGAGACCCCAGTGATGTCAGAGGATTTTTTCCTTCACCGGGGTCTTTCCTTAGTCTTCCCTTAGTCTTGTGGTCTAGTTGAGGTACTGCAATGCAATCTTTATTGAAGATTATATAGTGGATAATGTACCCCCTACTGTAAATTATAAGGATATTAGAATTCACCGAGGAGTTCCGTGACCATATAAAAGCCCGAGGCCAGAGGCTGAGTGCCTTTTATACAGGCCACGGAACTCGGAGGTGCCTTCTAATATCCCTATGAATTTACAGTAGGGGGTACATTATAAATGAGGGTGGGGAGGGGTGGGTTATAACGGATAAACAAACCCATGGTTATTGTGCAGTCCACAGGCTGCTGTACAGTTTGACGGCTAAAATCCCCACCACCAAACACACACACACAAACACACTCTCTCTCTCTCTCTCTCTCTGACATTACCGATCCTTCTTTCCTCTCCTGCCCCGTGTCAGTGTGTTGTTTCTGCAGAAGCATAGGAAGGTCAGCTGACCCCTTCTCCTCCTGGCAGTCACGGGTCCTGATTAGACCACCCACCTGCTCCTTTCAGTGTTCCGTATTCTAGCAGCTTAGACCGCACCCCTCCTACTTCCTCCTGGATTCCCTCACACACACCCGGCTTCTCAAACCTGGTTCTGGCTGATACGGCTCTTCATTAGATGAAAGGGTACAGCTTTGAGGTGCTTCCGTGTTATTATCGGCGAGCTACTGCGCACCGATTATAAGGATATTATTTACAGTTTATCCCCATAGGGATCAATAGAAGGGGTTGGTTATACTTCAATTATAGTATTTGTGATCAGAGCTCAGAGTTTCATTCACAAATAGGATTTTAAGTCTTCAGTTCTTTTCAAGTTTTGGGGCTGTTTCCTTTAAAAAAAAAAGAGTGGGCTGTTCAATTACAGAGCACTTTTAATTGCACTCATGCATGCATACCATTTGAGCTAGTTGGTGGCCATGTCTCTGTGTGCACCCACACAAATGGCGTACTGTTTGATTCAGGGCAAGTGGGAGATTGATATTTAGTGTTTCCAAGTTTCAGGACCGTTTCCTTTGAAAAAGGTAAATGTATGTTTGCAAATGCGAGAAGCCTGGCTGACAAAATGGGTGAATTGGAAATTATGGCATTGAATAAAAAGTATGATGTAATAGGTATAGCAGAAACGTGGTTAAACAGTTCTCACGACTGGGCAGTAAATTTAGAAGGATATGCCTTTTTTAGGCAGGACAGAGAAAAAAGGAAAGTGGAAGGAGTATGTGTTTATGTTAAAAAAGAATTGAAGCCAAATTTAAAAGAAGTGATAACTGGCGATATGGATGTTAAAGTGGAGGCAATATGGGTGGAATTAGGCAACAGGAAATGGGGTTATGTCATTGTCAAATGCTAGCAGAGAGGAGGGGAGTCAACTTCATATGCAGTTGTCAAGGGCTGCAAGTTTGGGGAGTGTGCTCATTATTGGGGACTTTAATTACCCTGACATTGATTGGTGTAGTGGAACTGCCATCACAGAAAAGGCGATGAGTTCCTGAATTTGCTGCAGGATAATTTTCTCTCACAGGTGGTTGAGATTCCTACTAGAAAAGGAGCTCTGTTGGATCTGGTAATATCTAACATTGTGGAGCGCATTATAGATATAAAGGTAACTGGAGGCTTAGGGAATAGTGACCATTAAATAGTGGCGTTTGGAGTATGTTATCAAAAGGAAAAGTGTGCTGGGTTAACAAAGATTTTTAATTTCAGGAAGGAAAATCTTCCCAGGTAAAAAGCAGCTCTTCAGAATGTTAACTGGGATAATGTATTTTCAGGTAAAGGAAATGAACAGAAGTGGACTGTGTTCAAGTGGATTTAAAGCCAGTTCACATCTAAATTTATACCCTTGGGAAATAAATGTAAAAAAAATAAAGTGGCTGAATTCTGATGCAAAGAGGCAAATGGAAAGGAAGAAAAAGGCATTTAAAACCTTTAAGGCAGAGGGAACGGAAAGGGCCTTTAGGGATTATAAAAACTGTAACAAGGAGTGTAAGAAAGCAATCAAACTAGCTAAAATTAATAATGAAGTTAGGATAGCTGAACAAAGTATCACTAAGTCTAACATTTTTAGTATATTAATAGTAAGAAGATGAGGACTGAGAATTAATTAATGTGGATAAGTTAGTTACGGAGGATGGCGATAAAGCAACGGTCTTAAATACTTTTTTTCCTCTGTATAACTATAGAAAATCCAAGTACAGATATCAGAGTATAGTAGCAATAGTGGTCTAAAAGATTTAAGTGCACTTTGCTTAACTGAGGATATGGTACAGAAAGAACTAAATAAGGTTAATATTAATAAATCTCCTGGACCGGATAAAATACATCCTCGGTTACTTAGGGAGCTAAAGTTCAGTTTTATCTAGGCCACTGTTTCTTGTTTTTGCAGATTCCCTCATGTCCGGAGGTGTGCCTCTGGATTGGAAAAAGGCTGATGTTATTCCAATATTCAAAAAGGGTAGTCGTTCACAGCCGGGTAATTACAGGCCTGTAAGTTTAACTTCAGTGGTGGGGAAGATCCTGGAAAGTTTAATAAGGGAACATGTTCTAGATTATGTTTCAAGGACTGACATTATAAGTAGTAACCAGCATGGATTAAGGAGGAACAGATCTTGTCAAACTAACTTGCTTGGCTTTTATGAGGAAGTAAGTAGAAATATAGACTCTGGCATAGCAGTAGGTGTAGTTTACTTGGATTTTGCAAAGGCTTTTGATACAGTCCCCCATAAGCGACTAATGTATAAGCCGAGGTCTGCTCTGGGGAGTCACATTTGTACATGGATAGAAAATTGATTAATGAATAGGATGCAGAGAGTAGCTGTAAATGGGGCTTCATCATTATGGACTAAAGTGCTAAGTGGGGTGCCACAGGGTTCTGTGTTGGGACCGATTCTATTTAATCTATTTATTAATGATTTGGAAGTGGGTATTGTCAGCAAGGTTTCTGTGTTTGCTGAAGACACAAAACTTTGTCGACCATTAAAAACTTCAGAGGATGTGCAATCGTTGCAGGGGGATCTAGATAGATTGTCAAATTGGGCTGCTAAGTGGCAGATGAGATTTAATGTTGATAAATGAAAGGTGATACATTTTGGACTTAAAAATCCTTGTGCTAATTATACTATAAATGGCTCTGTGTTAAGTGAATCCCTGTTGGAAAGGGATCTTGGAGTTTTGGTGGATAACAAACTTAAAGGTAGCAAGCAGTGCCAGGTGGCCACAGCCAGAGCCAGCATGGTATTGTCTCGTATAAAGAAAGGTATGGATTCAAGGGAGGGAAATGTTATTCTCCCTCTTTACAAAGCATTGGTAAGGTCTCATTTGGAATATGCAGTGCAATTTTGAAATCCTGTGTACAAAAAGGACATCTTTGAAATGGAAAGGGTTCAGAGAAGGGCAACTAAATTAATAAGGGAATTGGGGGAGCTTGAATATGAAGAGAGACTGGAAAAGTTACAATTATGTATGTATTATTATAAATTAATAAGGGGATTGGGGGAGCTTGAATATGAATAGAGACTGGAAAATTTACAATTATGAACGCTGGAGAAAAGGCGCTTGCCTGGGGATATGATTACTGTGTATAAATACGTTACAATACAACGGGTCATACAATAAACTATCTGGGGCATTGTTCACCAATAGAACATGACAGAGGACACGAGGACATCCCTTAAAGGGTACGTCCAGCAAAAAAGTAAGTATGTTTCTAAATGATTTACTGAAGAACAGGAGGTAAATGCACCATCTCTTACCTCCTGTTCTTCAGTAAATCTTCCAGGAGAGGAGGAGACACTTACCTGCGGACCCACTCCAGCACCGAAATCCCCGACGCATCCTCACTCCTTCACACTGTGTGCGAATGCGCGCACAATGCAAAAGACTGGCGATGCGTCGGAGGCATCGGGGATTTCGGCGCTGGAGCGGGTCCGCGGGTAAGTATGCATCATAGCGTTTGATTTAGGACATTTGGGAGATTGATATTTGGTAACTTTTTTTACATTTCATGGGGTTTTGGCATGATTTATACCTTGGAAAGTTGTTTTGTGTTCCTTTTTCTGGGAAAATCTTCAGAGAACCTCACCCAAACCATTGATGGTACGAATTAAAGAATTACAGTGTTATGTAGGTGAAGGTGTGTACATTCCACTACACGTAGTATTTCTTTATCGGCAAGCATCAGGAACCATTCAGGTTTGCTGTTTGTCTGAAAGTAGCCATAATGTAGGGGCTATTGTTGTGCAACATAATCTCTATAAAGGGGCTTTTGAAAAATGGCAAATTTTGGGGTAAATTATGTTTGACAGTTAACCGTAAAAAATTATTTAATGTGAAAAGATGTGGTACCCCATTGTTAAAGAGGGAAGTTGATGATGCACTTTAATGCTAAAGGGTAGGTTATTATGATACACTTTAAAGTAAACCCTATAAACACCCAAACATAAGAAGAAGGAATATAGGAGCACTCCTAAGGCTACTACTAATATTTCGGGAAGTGCTACTGATCAGTCATTTAAAAAAACATAATTCATAATTAACAAACAATTCATTTTTGGTCGATTGCAGTACTTTTAATTATAGGGATTATTGTTGTGCTACATAGTTACTATTTAGACAAACAAAAAAAAGATCATCAATGCACATTCCTAAGCCTCATACAATATCATATCTGCAAACTTGCATACCTTACTAGCAAAAGGGTTTTATTATACATTAACTACTACTACATATTTGTTTATAATATATGCAAGTTTGCAGATAATATTGTATGGGGCTTAGGACTGTGCAAAAAAAAAAAAAAAAACACACATGGAGAAGAAAGAAAACTCTATTTAAAGTGTGCAAGTAGTTTACAGGAACATTTCAAAAAAACATTTTAAAAAAAAACTGTGGCAAACATTCATCTGCCACAGAAAAAGTGAACTGTTCCTTTAATGCATTGATTAATGAACGGGAGGTAAAGGACCTATGCTTTACCTTTTGTTTTCAATCAATTGCGCATGAGTCAGGAATATAGAGAGGTAATTTACCTTACTCGTGATCCACTGCCAGCTGAAGGCCCCCGACACTCCCTGCTTCAATTTAACTATCGCTCGCATGCACGCTAATGCGAGCTATAGTTAAAGTGAAATGTACAGCTAACACTGGAGCAGTGGATTGAACAGGATTACAGTGGTGGAGGGGAAGGGCAGAAAGAAAAGGGGAAAAGGTAAGCCTTGCCAATGGCTTTGGAATATAGTGTGTGATTTAAAGGTACAGCTTTGTACTGGACTGAACTTTGCTTTACCCTGTACATTCCCTTTAACAGATTGTCAGTTCAGATAAAAACAGGAATGGACTAAACAGAATAATTTTAGGTTTGCCTATAAAAATTTTATATTGATGGTCTATTTGTGTGTCCTTTATTGAGATACATTAAATATATATATATATATATATATATCCGGGCAATTAAATAGTAACTTCTGACTGTTCCTGTTTTATGCAGTACCTTCTAACTGTTCCTGTCTGTGTGCTAACCCAAACAGGTGGTCATTTTTATTTGAATTTTATTTTAATTTCACATGTGCACATTAGATAGTTGCAGTGCAGCAGCGATTTTGCACACCACCAGTGGCGAACAAGCAGCCGACAGTACAATAATATTATTTGTAAGATTGATCTGTCAGGCACTGTCAAACTAGTATATTGCTTACATGTAATTATTTATAGATTAGGATGAGGCAAAGTCTCATCCTTATCGCAGAACAAAAAAGCCAACTTTCAGCGTGTACTAAATCTTTCTAGGACAGACACAGTTTCCAAACTGTTACTATTTGTGCTCAATATTTAGCTTCATGATTATATATAAACAGTAAAGAAAATGCAAGTCTTTAAGTTTTTCCACTCTTGCTTTTAACAGTAGTTTTCATTAAATTACACACGTGCAATCGGGGGGGGCGTCCCGCATGGCACGATGTGGATGCACGGGCATTTCAGGCCGACGATCCCGCAATCACATGTGTGTAGGGACCTTTACTTACCTTTCAAATAAGTAGCTTTACTGTAAACGCTTGTTTCAGTTAATTCCATAATATTATGATGTATATTCTTGGGAACTAAACTTCAAATCTAGTTGATCTAACTGAATACCACATATATTTTAAAGTATACCTTAAGAGTCCCATGTATTTATTAATTGCCAAGGGTATATATTTCATAATTTGCAATACTTTCATTATAGTACACAGAATTAACCTAACACTAAATGTACTAAACATTGGATCAGATGAAAATACCTTTTGGAAAGAGTCTTCATCTGTGATGTCATACACTAAAATTGCTCCATTAGAATCTCTATAGTAAATAGGGCCAAGTGCATGAAATCTTTCCTGACCTGCAGTATCCTGTGGGGTCAATATAAACATAATTAATGGGACAAAATATCACACCTAGTAAGATAAAAATGTAATGATTAAGTTTAGAATAAATGCTTAGAAAAAAAACCATATTGGGGCTGATGCAATGAGAGGTGTAAAAGTTTGTCCATTGAAATAATTTGCAGTTAGCAATAAGACATTAGCTTTTTACTTTTTACTGCCTTTAAATACCATTTGCTTAGTGGCATAGGCAAACTTTTGCACGTTTAATTGCGTCAGACTCACAGGGTTATTTAATAAAAGCTCTTAACGTTATAAATGGTGCAAATTTTGCCCCAGCTTTCAAATGTAAAACAATATTTGATTGGTTGGGGCAAAATTAGCACCATTTTTAACGATAAGAACTTTTATTGAATCTCCCTGTCAGTATGTTACTAAAATATCGGACTTGTATAGGATAAAATATTAAATCAAAGATATACATTTAAGAATTGTAGATCAAAGACTACTGAGCAATAATAAGAATATTTACAGTATTTTAGAATAATAAAATAGCTTGGAGGCGGCCAAACCTTGACTTATGGAGAAGTAAAGAATAAAAACAGCCAGCTAAGGGGGCTATACATGCAATTATTTTTTTATGATAATACCAAAGGCTAAATTGAACGAAGATTGTTCCTTTTGGTCTATGGAACAAAGAACATAGACTAAAAAAAAAGTATTGCTACTTATGTCTAGCCTGCTGCCCCCTTATTCTGTAACATGTAAGTGCGACCATGTTACTGATGGACAGTGTCACAAGAGGGGTTGTGCCAGTGGAAGGAGCTGTCAGACCCTGTACAAGGTTATAATCGAAAGCTCCGTGCTGACTTGAAATACAGGAGGAAGAAGCAGTTCTTTCTATCTCCCCGAGAAATATACTTTTTAGTTAATAAAAGTATAATCTGAGCTTTAAGGAATAGAAATCATTTTTTGGGGCATAAACATTTAGTCCAAGAGTAAGTGTTGTCTGTGTGTCATCCGGTCCATACTGCTTCCTTGTCCTCCCTGAAGACTCTGGCATGCTCACTTGCTCCCTCCGCATCCCTTCATGGCTGCCTCATCGCCTATCATTAAAAGATTTTTCTGTAGTGTAGGTTACCCCCAGCCCACCCCCAACAGTCATGTTAGTTGTGTAAAACAAGCCCCAGAAATAGACTTACCTGACCACTTTCCTCTGCTCTCTGCATAGCTGGCAGCCGTGTCTGTGATTGGCTGACCCTCAGACAATCACAGATGCAGCTGCTGGTCCGGCCCCTTATTGCAACTTCCGTCAAGCAGGGAGCAGAGAGGGAGGGAACGAAGCATGGCAAGTCTGTTTCTGGGGCTGGGTTACCTTTCACTACAGAAAATTTAGTTTCTGGGGTGAAAATACCCTTTATACTTTAAAAAGGGGATTCTTTAAAGGACAATTAAACCCTTTTAATTCCCACACCCCTCCAGGTAAAAGTACCAGGGTTAGTACCTAATCCACAGGGTCCTTACCCCTAGGTCTTACCAGATTCCTTAGAACAATCCCTCGAAAGTCAGTCCTAGACTATGATAGAGCTGATAAATGGTAAGGGATGATCACTGCAGAGCTTGCCTTACTATTGATCAAATGCCAGGTAGTAAAGGAAGTGGGACCAAAGCTGGGTTCACGCAGCTGGTTCTAAAGAAATAGGAAGACCCAGTAGTGAGGTCCTAGCCATTTAGGTCCTCACCCTGGGTATTTTCACTGGGAGGGGGGGTAATTGCCTTTTAATTTTTAGTGATAGATGTCCTTTAAAAAGAATTTAGTCTTCTGCTGTGCTACATTATTATGCTAAAATACACTACAACTGAAACATAGTAGAATAGATAAAATGGCTTGAAAAGTGAGAGGTGCAAAAGTTAGCCTGTACTAGTAATCTGCAACAGACAACCACTAGCTGTCTTACTACTTATTTAGAAAACATTTGATTAGTTGCAGAAGATAGCAAACACACCTCTTATTACACAAATGTCCAAGGGTTTTGATTCAATGAAAACAAAATACACACAACATGGCAAAATTCAAGAAGAAATTATAATGTAAATACACCTTGTAAAACTTACACTACACAAGAGACACATACCCAAATTGCAAGGTTCACTCTTTTTCCTCCAATGTTCAGCTTTTTTGTTAGAAATGATGCCTGGTTAAAAAAAAAAAAAGACAGCAGTTACAATTATAAAAACAGGTTTGCCTGTGTTAGAGCTAATACACACTGGACAATATTGTGTGCCCAATTGCTATGAATCAATTATTTCCATTGGCCAGGGCTAACTAGGAAAAAAACAGTGGTAAGGTTCCTTAGGTACTTTAAAAAAAAAAAGTTTTAAAGCACCCAATTCTGTGGAATGGTTCATAACTTGGATTAAAAAAAAAAATACAGTTTTCAGGATAGCTTCCTTATAAACACAATATGGTAAGTCATACAACTTTAATGCTTTACCAGAGCAGTGTGTAAAAGACAAAATAATAGTGCTAGATTGTTTATCAAAATATCTTGTGAATGCCATGTGATTTTTCGCCTATCCATAAAACTGTCTCATGAACAATTCAGAAAACCTGCTTCTTAGCTTCTAAATAATATGATGTTTTTGTTTGTTTTTTTCCAAGATGCTGTTACCATCATATAGCAACCACACATTTATTATGTTGGCACATAAGCCAAAAACAGACATGCATTTTTATAAAACAAGTTTTACAGATTTGTTAAAGGGTATGTCCACCTCCAAAAAAATTTAGTATGTGGCAGGAAATGGCTATAAACCTCGACCCTGCGAGGTTCATAGCAGTGACAGGTCCCCCCAAATGTACTTACCAGCCTTCATTTCCCCAACGCCTTCTGCTTTACTCCCGTGCTTTATCCGTGCATGGAAGTCAAGCAGGAGGGGTTCGATCACCATCTACTCCTGTGATTGGCTAAGGTGTGACATTTGGTTGGTTGGGGCAAAATTAGCACCTTTTTTAACGATAAGAACTTTTATTGAATAACCCTTAAAATGAAATTTCACCCTTCTGCTTCATTAAAGGGACAGTTTAGTGGATTAATTATCAATATTTGTTAAATTGTTAGTTTGTGTAATGCATACTAAGTCTACATATTCTCTTCCATTTTGAAAAATCTGTTTATTTCATACCCTTTGCGGTTCCCTGTTGTTAACATTAGTGAGCTGCCATTTCAGGTTCTAACGGTCCTTCTTCCCAGGATGCACCACATCCTTGGAATGTTCCTAACAGTATTTACTGTCTGTTGGATGGGTCAAAGATGCTCAGATCTCCACTGAGCAACTGAATATACCCAGGCGCTGGGTCAAGGGCAAGACCATAACGGTCTCTACTAGGGGTCCTGCAAACAGGAATCAGTATTTTGGTTGCGTTTATTTATACACAGAAAAAATGCTGAATTGGCAGACTAAGGTCATTGGGATGAAACAATACTGCGCTTTTCTGAAAAGCACATGTATTTGCACTGAACTTCCCCTTTAAGGATTGTACACAAATCTGTCACATTGTTCAACAAGTGTTAAATCTTAGAATTAAGGAAGTTTAGTATTAAACATAAAGCTTCCCCAGCTAAATGTATAAAGAGCACAATGACAGGTTTACCCACTCCCCTAATACCCCCATGCCACTGCTCTACCCACTCCCCTAATACCCCCCATGCCACTGCTCTACCCACTCCCCTAATACCCCCCATGCCACTGCTCTACCCACTCCCCTAATACCACTGTTCTACCCACTGCCCTAATACCCCCACGCCACCGCCAGACACAGGCTTCCCCACCTGCAGGGTAGTGATGTGTTTGTCGTTGAACTTGTTCTCACAGTAACGTAGAACCAGCGACGTCTTCCCTACGCAACCTTCTCCCAGCAGCACCACTTTGAACGAGTACGTCTTGCTGACCCCCGCTCCTCCGCCACCGCCGGCAGCCGCCATGGACAATCACGGTGTACACAAGCAAACTGATACAAGGAGCCCAGGCCGCACTAAATACCACAAGCAGCACCGGGCTCCTGTAACAGCGTCTGTCACGCCCGGAAAAGGATGCCTACCACCGAACAAACCGTATGACACACCAATGCCTCTGGAGATAGAAGACAAAATCCCTTCTATCTCTAATGGCTACTTCTTCCTCTTACGCCACTCGCTGTCACGTGAGGCTAGTGTGACGACGAATGTTGAGGCCTGACTGACAAGAAGGCGTGGCCTGAGATCAGACTGAAGTTTCCGCCTTGTTTTACTGTCTTGTCAGAGACTTGAACTCAGCCCCACCCCCGGAAAATTGACAGGTTAAGATTCAGGGAATGTATCATTTGAGTTCTGCTGGTTTGGAGGAAGCCCCGTGCAGGAAGGAGTCACAGTAACGTGTCATAGTCTAGTGATGGTTACAGCAAATCATATATGTATTGCATGTGAGAGGCGAACGTTCCATATGATCATGCACGTTCACGGACAAGTTTAAAACAGCATAAGTATAAAGTCAATCATTGCTTGTTGTCAACCGACTTTTTGTAATTTATTATGTCAAACGCCACCTTACATGGTAGTATTAATATATGGCAGTTTACCTGATGTACAACTATTCCCTAAATATATATGGATTCTTATATAAGAGATAATGCGCCCCTTTATAATGTACCCTTGTACCAAATATATCTGTGTCCCAAATTGGACTCAATCACTAGTCACTTCCACTATGCCTTCAGCCAGACACACACACCACACATTACCTGGTTGTCTCCTTTTCTGTTTGCCTTGGGTTGACTTACTTGCCTTGCTCCCAACCCCCTCCTTGGACCATTTCGCTGCCGCTCAATTCTTTCCCTCCCGGCACTGCAGTCACTTGTGCGATCTCAACTCTTTTCTGCAGTAGCCATTGCGCAACCGGCATTACATTGAGTGATTGCTCGAGAGTTCCGAACAAGTGACTGCAGTGCCGGGAGGGTAAAGAATTGAGCGGCGGCGAATAGGTTCACTTCCTGAATGTTATAATCGACACGCTACTACGTAGTAGCGTGCCAATTATAGCAATATTATTGTACCGTTGGATTTCATAGAGACCCATTAAGGGGGTACATTATATATATATTAATTCCTGCCCTAAATGTTTATTAAACAAGTAATTAAATGGGTCATCTGACCAAATTACAATAGAAACATATTTAAAAGTATGAGGCAAATATTAAAGTGGTTACAAACAGGAGTCACACAGAGAAGCAGACTTCTAAATACACTCCAACGTTCCCTTTAAAGGGTATCTCCACTGAAAAACTCAAGTTGTGCCAATTAGTTTTATTGAAGAACGGGAAGTAAAGGAGCTGTGTCTTACCTCCCATTCTTCAATAAAACAACCAGGAGCCAGGAGAGACGTTAAGAAGCTAGAGATTGGGTAAATTTACTAAAGCAATCTCCCATAGAACAAAGTAACAAACTTCTATCTGCACCTATGCATGAGACCAGAGCAAGTGTCTGCATGGGAAAAGATGACATGTGATTTCATTGGTCTTTGCAAATCCTTCTGGCCATAATGATCTATGGGATTTGGATGATTCTAGTGATGATAATAATCTACTCAGTTCAGCTAGAACTACAGCAGGTATGTGGACCCCTGGATGATTGACATTTAAAACTCCAAAGCATTGTCCAACAGCAAAGTGCAGGCAGGGAATGCTGGGAGTTGTAGTTTTCAAAACATAGCATAAATATCTACACCCATATAAAGGTGTAGATATTTCACTACAGCTCCATCTGCCCCCTACCCATAATCCTCTGCTATGGTATCTGCTTATTGTAACTTTTTCTGGTTCACACAATTCAAGTTTACACAGTGGGTGGAAATTAAAATGTATTCTTCAGGACAGATATTAAATTATAGATAGGTAACTAGTAGATCTCCAGATGTTTTAAAAATAACTCCCAGCATTCCTTGGCTATAGAGCGAATGCTGGGAGATGTAGTTTTTAAACCATCTAGATTACCACCATTACTGGTTACCAGTAATCAACAAGAAAATAGGCCCGTGGGTAGGTAGTAGGGAACAGTAGAGGCCAATGGTTAGGTATATGGGGACAGAAGGAATATATAAAGTGTATACCAGGGATCTCCTACCTGTGGGCCTAAATATTTTTGAAAAATATTCATTCCACTACAGCACTCACAATATCAGAAGGCATCCAGAGAATGATGGCAGTTGTAGTTTTCAGACATTTGTATGCCTGCAATTTGAAGACCCCTGCTATATATTTTAGTGGTATGGTAGGTTTCTTTCTATGAATATTTCTGGTTATGAATAAAACATTAATTTTAACTTTTACTTTTTTTTTTTAACTTCCCTGTACACATTTTAGGAAGAAAGACCTAAAGGGCATGTCCACCCCCCAAACTATAATTTCACCCACCACTGGCCCCCACTATGTAGTGTGTAAAAATCCTTACCTCACATCCCAGCTCCAAATGGTTCTCCTGTAGTCCCCCCCCAAAGTCCCAAAGACTGGCCAGCAGGAGTATTGCAGAGTCCATATAGGACTCTGCCTCCTGTCTCCCCTCCGGGAGAAGTTTGGCAAGCAGAGGGCCAGGGCAGTGCGGCGAAGGAAGCAGTACATGATCTCAAAAGTTTATCAGAAGGGTGCCCTTTAAAGCCAGTCAGGTCGGGTTGCAGATATAAAGCGGATAGAAAAGTGGGTTGCGGGTCTGGAAAATTAGGCCCACGCAGGACTCTAGCATAAAATCATTATCCTAAAATACCATTTAAAGGGCAACTGTGGTCTCAAAACAAGTAAGGATTGAATGAAAGCCTGCAGTATCTCATTTAAAATGAGATGACAATCACATCTCTGGCTGGAGCCTGTAAGAAACTACATTTGGGTGAATGTTCAAACTTCCTGCTTCCAGGGGGAGAAGCATGCTCAGTTAAGACTTAATGCTGTGGAAATCAGCAAGTACTTGGGGGGGAAAATGGCAGTTGAGAAGGGGAGCCTATTAATGCATCCAGAGGCTGGTTACATGACTACAAGCTGGTCACATGGCTGAAAACAGGAAGTGTTCAAGCAGGAATATTGCTGAACCTTTCCAGCAATAAATTCTCACAAATTTTATCTAGAGATGTGATTTAGGTTTTATTTTGAAGGTGTGATGGAAGGCTTTTTATATAATTCTTACTAATTTGGAAGAATTCAAGCGCACTGTTACCATTTAAAGAGAGGAAATACAGTACTTGACATTTCAGCACATTTTAAGGTAATTGTTGGGGGGTAGGTTTTATCCTGGGACACAGAAAACAAGTGCTTGAGACCTTAAAGGTATCTCCACTGAAAATAAACATTTTTGCCATTTAGTTTTATTGAAGAACGTGCGGTAAAGGAGCCATTTCTTACCTCCCGTTCTTTAATAAAACCTGCAGGAGCCAGGAGAGAAGGTAAGCTACTTACCCGATCGATCGTTCCTCTGCCACGTAGTCTGACAGTTCTATGCACATAGAAGACAGAGTCCGTCGGGACCTGTAAGATTACGCGTCAGAGGAGCGATTAATGGCTCCTGCAGGGTTTATTGAAGAACTGAAGGTAAGAACCTGCACCTTACCTCTTGTTCTTCAATAAAACTAAATGGGATTTTTTTTTTATTTCCAGTGGAGATACCCTTTAATGTTCCCAGAATAGAGTTGGTTTATTCAGCTTACCTAGAAGAAATAAAAAGCAACTATAAGGGCTAGTCTTCACTAACCAATAGAAGAGGATGGGAATGGCCCCATTACCTCCGCTGTCGTGCGCTGCACTGCCAACCCTTTTCGCAGCGCATGCTATCACCATTTTTGGTGCGCATCATGCGCTGCGATAGGGGTACATCAAAGCAATTGCAGCGCAGGGTACTGCGCATGAATGGCGCAACATTGCAATTTCGCTGCGTCGCGTAATTCCTGCATGCTTCCTAGTGGGGCCTAGCCCTGACTATATTTTATTAATATCCAGTTTAAACAGGATTTTGCAAGTTTGCTTTTTTAAAATCCATATGCACAGTTTTAGTGCACATAAAAAGTCCATTACTATTTCTAATCTAAAGTAGGTGCAGTATTAATTAGTATACATGCAAAATAGAGATGAGTTTGCTATTTAACCTCAGTCCCTAAGGCATGGCTATTAGGCATGTGTGATACGCTGTGGGTACACTAGGAGACAAGATGGCAGCCTCCATGGGACAAACCACATATCTTTACTGTCATTGAGTTGATGTCACTGAGTAGTTGCATTAAATACAATGCATGCTGTGTGTACTGTTTCTACCCAAAGTTTTTTTTTTTTTGGTGCTAATTTGGGTACTTCAGAGATTGTTCTCCTTTTGCTATATTTGTAGCTCTCTTAACTTGCCAAGCTGGGTACAAACCGGTGCGATATTGCAACCTGACTGACTGATCTGGACAGAAATTCTCCCCCCCCCCCCCCCCCATATTTTAGCATGATAGACCAATATTTGGTTGTGACAGTCAATCGGCGAGGAATATCAGAACATGTGTACATAGCCATTGGGTGACATCAAGATAAACAAACAAATCTGTTGCCACTGAATTAAATTTGCAGACACTGAAGTTGCGTCACGTTCCCTCCCTACAGATTGTTCGTTTATCAGCCCCACGAAGCAGAGTAAGGCTGAGCACACAAAAAGGTACTAGTGGCTTTTGTGCCAATTTTTACAGAGACTTTGAGGGTGACATCAAGGGTAGGGTGAATAAAGGTTGGACTAGATAAATTTTACAGCTGGTGAACACAGCTCAAATAACAGGGCCAAATAATCTTCTGTAATTTAAGACCTTACCAATCACACCTAAAATATTTTTAATTGTGTGACAGGGTTTGTTGCTCTGAAATATTGGCTTTAAATTTCCCACTGACAGACTATAAATCAGTTTATTGATTGACAGTCTGTCAGGAACATGATTGATATGTGCACATTTTACATGTATGCACATGTTTCTACACTTAATGACAATTTAAATACCTTTTTTACTTTACATTAAGAAAAACAAAGATTGTGGTTTAATTCAGTAACAAAAGTATCAAACATTTTCTTTATTAGTGAAACAAACGAAAACCATGGAATGATTTTAAAATGAAATACATACCACAAAATTTAAAGGCAAGTAAAATTTGAACTTCACAGTTCTAGTGAAGCAAACAGTGTAGTTTTGCACTATATAAGTGACTATTTAGCAGCCTTAAACAACCATCTTTTGAAACGGAAATTCCCTTTAAAGCTGGAACACATGATGAAAAAAATCAGGTTGTGTACAATGTTCTTCTATTTCAAAATGCCAAATGTGTACAACTCTAAACTAAATGTCAATTTAACCACCATAATCATTTGCTTCATCTAAATAAAAGTAAGTGCTAAAATACTGCACATCCCCTTGTAAAAACTTGTGAGGAAGTGGGAAAAAAAAAATTTCTTTTGGGAAAAGTTAAAAAAAGCCATATCTTAATATTTGAAAAATCCTAATCAAACTTAATTTAAAGTTACTTAAAAAGTGTTGCTTTCAAAACTGTTATTAATGATTGCCAAGCATACGCCACAAAAAAGTAAATCTGTAGTAGACAATCATGTGAATGGTTGCATGGCTAATCTGCTATTATTTTTTTTAACAGATGAAGAGTTAGTTACAAAAGGAGATTAGAATTATCTACATTTATTCAGACCCTTGGCCAAAAATTCCATGTAGCTGTCGGAAGCAAAAGAGCTATAAGAATAGATGAGAAAAGGTTCACTGCATTATTGTCCAGTATTGGTTTTCCACAAATAAATTTTGCCTCTTTTGTTGGATGATTGACAACCTTTCCAGTGGTTTCATCATAACCTGCAACAAAGAAAGAATGGAAATATGAAGCAGTGATGTTTTCTGTGAGTAGTTGAAAAATCTCTGGCTTTTAGCCAGGATAATCTATATACAAAATTCATGCTCCCTATAACAACTTGTCACATGATTTACTACTTTTTGCAGCTCCTACTGATCTCCTTTCAGTTTCAACACCACCAGAAGTGGGCATCACCCATAAATCATGGATGTGATCACTGAAATCACAGCAAATAATAGAATTCCCCATGCACGCCACACTATGTATGTATGTATGTATGCATGAGTGGGTGTAAAATACTACTTTATTTGTTATCAGTCATTAAAGGGGAACTAAAGGCTCCAGACAACATTGTCACAATAGACAAGGCACTTTCACAAACATACAACAGGCTGTGACTGCTGGGTGGTTTATGGAATTAACCAAGGGGTCAGGTCCTATAATCCACCTTAGTTGGGTAACATCCAGCTAAGCGTGCACAGTACACTTCACATACTTTGTAGTGCTCCTACATTTCCCCAGTCCCCTTCTTCAGGGTGTCCTGAAGGGAATAAACATTCCTTTCAGGAGTAAATGAATCCAGGTTGATGATCTTGGGGAGCATTTGGAGAATAGTTTACAGGTCTGCACTTTGTATAATTTAGTGTTTAGGGCTTTTAAAAGGTTATGATTATTATCTAATATTCAATATATTTTCACTATAGACATTTATTAATGAAATAGTTTTGTAACTACTGAATAATTTGTAGCAGAATGATAGTTCCTTTTTTTTTTATTTAAGGGGTATTCTAAACATTGTTATATACAAATATACTGCGAGTGCCATATTAGTAGATTTTTAGGATACTTTCGAACGGTCGGCCAGGAGGAAGGACTGTCGGTCGCGGCAAAAGCAGCCGCGTCCGATAGTCACCGCGACCGATCGTGCGGTCCATAGAGGACCGCACGATCGGACGAGGTTTTCCACCCTGTCCGATCGTCCTTTCGTCCGATTCGGACGAACGGTCGATCGGACATGGGCACATTCGGATTCGATAATTTCGGTCCGATCGACCGATACACTGAACTATCGGTCGATCGGACCGAAATATCTAATCGTGTGTACCCAGCTTAACTGTACAGCATCCTAGATCAATCACGTTGCTATCCATTTGTGCAGTCCCAAGTTGTGCCATAACTATAGATCTGCCTGCTAGATACCGCAATCAGCTTTTTAAACAGCTTATCTGGCTCATCTTTACTAAGATGGGTTTAAAAACAGCTGATCGCGATATATAACAGGCAGATCTATAGTTACAAGTAGATAGTTCCCCCGCACACCTGCAGTGTATAATTGAAATCGCTGGGTGCTGCTCCAAAAACCATAGCCAATGGCAATAGTATCCAAACAAAAGCAATTCAGAGCGCACTCCAGTCTTAAATGTTCAAATTCATTTATTAAACACGTGACGTTTCGGTGTCCGTGCGACACCTTCCTCAGACGTATCTGAGGAAGTCGTACGTCTGAGGAAGGTGTCGCCGGACACCGAAACTCACGTGTTTAATAAATGAATTTGAACATTTAAGACTGGAGTGGGTTTTGAATTGCTTTTGTTTAGATCTATAGTTACAACCGCTGCTGGTGTCTGCACAAATGAATGGCGCACAGTAAAGCTTGGATGCAGTCACCGCTTTAAACACTGATCACTTATCTAGCCCGGCACTGAGAAGTGCGGGAGATGTGACAAAGAGGCTTCCATTGGAGTTGACCATTCCAATACCTTGCCAAAAGAGTAAGGTGGGTGTTCCATGTTGGCACATGATTGCGCAATAGGCAGAGGTTCCAGTCTAAAACAGTGTGCTTCACACCCATTCCCTGCCATAACCAAGTACTAGGCACAAGCGTGACAATGCTGCACCCGCAACTTAAAAAAAAAAAATCGGCCCACCACTTAGTCTGGCTTTTTGATTTTGGCCCCTTATGTGATTGAGATTGACACACCTGGTGTAGAGCATAAAGCTGGGTACACACATGCATGATCTTTAAAAAAAAATGACAAACAGAATCTGCAAGATTCTGTCTGTCATTTTCTGACTATCCTTGTATAAATAGTCCCAAGCATTCTCCCTATATAAAGCATTGGGAGAAAGCTTGGGACTGCAGATATCCCTCAGCTGCGGTTACTTTCAGTACAGGAAGATAACTGCGGTTGAGGGAAATTTTCAGGCATCTTCGAAAGATCCCGAAGCAGACTGAACTTTAATCTGTCAAAGGAGAGCTTGGAAATGTGCAAATCCGACGGTATCGTCCCTTTCTAGTCCGTGTGTGTACCCAAATCTCCCCTTGGCTTATATATATATCTCTATCTATCTATCTATCTATCTATCTATCTATCTATCTATATATCTGGACAAAACCACATACCCCAGGGAAAACAAAAGCTGTACCCTGTAACACACAGAATTCTCTTGTCCTTCTGTGGGTTAGGCAATTGTTGCCCTGCTCACTCATAGATCAGCCTAGATTACAAAGGGGGGTGTGTGAAAGTAACAGGATTGAAAAAACTTCTCTAAAAGGAGGGATCTTTAATATTCAGGCTGCACAGAAGGGTATGCAGGGCACATCTGTGAATGGGGCTGTGTATGGGACTTTCTATGGGGCTGTCTATGGGAGAAAGTCAACCCTCAGTTTATACTAGAGTCAAGCAGTTTTACTGGTTTATCGGTTAAAACAAGTACCTTGCTTTATATTCAAGTCCGTTTATACTCTGGTATATATGGTAACTAATCCACCAGAGAAAACATGTAGAGAACAGGTACATTTATAAATGAAATCTTTACACAGTCCCCCAAATTCCCCAGGAAAAATGTAATTTGGCAGGAAAAGGCTACCAAAAAGTCGGTGAAAAAATTATTTTATATACAGCCATTTTCTTAGACATTTGATCCAACCGATTGAAATCAGTTGTTCTGAACTCCACTGCACTAGTTATATATATAATTTCAACTTTAATAAAATATTATACCGCTTTGAAAAGTAACACAATGTAAATCAGACTGTAAAAGCACATTATGGACATTAACGAAGAAGTGTTTTCCCATGTTAAATGATTTGTGGCAAGTAAAAATATTGAGTATCTTTAATATGAGTTTTGTGGTGGCTATGTGCAATCTAAAACAACACATACAGTGTCCGCAAGCAATTTAATAATTACAACTGCAGCAGTTTTGCGACAATTTTAATAACAGGCAAAACATCCTATATCTGTAATGATATTAAAATACCATAGCAGAAGCACAGGTATGCAATTGAGGCTCTCCATATTTGTTTTCTTTAATTGTCTTTAGAGGGTGGTCCTCCTACCACTGCCCTTCAGTAGTTAAAAAGCAGAAAACACGCAATCTCGTTTTATTGGAAGCAGGAGCAAATCCAAAAGAAACGAGAGATGACAGCAAAAAAACCAGATTAAACGTGCATTACTATTTGCATTATTCAATGAAAGAAGGTTAGAGTTCTTTTAAGTCTGGCATATTCTTTACATGTTTTAAAAATATAGAATGAGGGTTTACACATACCTGAATATTGCATTACTGCTCCTAAATAGGAGTCTATTAAGGAGCCAAGTAAACCTGCCACTCCTCCATATACAACAATAGGCCACTGAGGGGCAGCAATTTCCAAGTCATGTACAAAGATAAGTTGGGTAACAAAATATGCTACACCTACACTTGTGCCACCAAGAAGGCTAGAGATAACACCTATTGGAGTAATTCCTCCATTAGTACCTGCAAATAAAACAAAAAAACACACTTACATTTAACATATAATTCTGAGAAAATTAAAGGGCATGTTCACCCCTCAAATAAAACAAAATATAGGTAAATCACCACAAAACCACAGTAGTTAGAAAGAGGATATATGTTATGCCTCTCCAAAGGTTTCAGCCTCCTCTTTAAGCTTGCACATGCTCAAAAGAGGCAGCCAGAGGAATAGCACACCATAGTCACTGGTTGTGATGTTAACTGTCATATCCATGACTGACAGCTGCTAATCGGACAAGCAGGAAGCAGACAAAGGGATAACCTAACACTGGGCAGCATTTCGTTAGTCTTACCACTCTCGGATTTCTTACTATCTCACTTTGGAGTTTAAGCGGTGATTTACCTATATACAATTTGAGTGGTGGACTTGCCCTTTAAACCAAAATTACTTTATCTTACATACACATATTATAATAGATTTATAAGCATATTTGTTTCAAGTGACTAAACATGCCAATGTGTAAGGCAATTTGAACATCTGAAACCTACTAAAACATATTGATTACAGATAAATGTTGCAGGTTGATCAGTCAAAAGGGAAAATTACAATTATCATATCAGCCAATTTGTGGGGTGAATACAGAAGCAATTCCTAGATCACCCAAAAACAAGATCACAGTTTAATTTACTGAAGTTTGTGTGGCTGAACACTATCCAGCTGCTTCTCCAAGCTGAACTACCTTTTTTGGTCCATCACTTTTCTAACATTCTATGTTTTGTAATGCTATATCAGATGAGAGTTTTTCACAGAAAATAAAACATATTTGGGCTTGTTTAATATAGATAATATATAAAGGTGTTACCTTTTTACTGGTCTACTACAGTTATAAAATATCTGATGTCCTCTGATCGGTTGCTATGGATTAAGGATATAAGCAACATTTTGCACCTTTTATCACTGAATATCAAATAACCCCTATTGTTTAGCAGCATATACAGTGGTTGGCAAAAGTATTCGGCCCCCTTGAAGTTTTCCACATTTTGTCACATTACTGCCACAAACATGAATCAATTTTATTGGAATTCCACGTGAAAGACCAATACAAAGTGGAAGTGAGAAGTGGAACGAAAATCATACATGATTCCAAACATTTTTAACAAATCAATAACTGCAAAGTGGGGTGTGCGTAATTATTCAGCCCCCTTTGGTCTGAGTGCAGTCAGTTGCCCATAGACATTGCCTGATGTGTGCGGATGACTAAATAGAGTGCACCTGTGTGTAATCTAATATCAGTACAAATACAGCTGCTCTGTGACGGTCTCAGAGGTTGTCTAAGGGAATCTTGGGAGCAACCAAAACCATGAAGTCCAAAGAACACAGCAGACAAGTCAGGGATAAAGTTATTGAGAAATTTAAAGCAGGCTTAGGCTACAAAAAGATTTACAAAGCCTTGAACATCCCACGGATCCCACTGTTCAAGCGATCATTCAGAAATGGAGGGAGAATGGCACAACTGTAAACCTACCAAGACAAGGCCGTCCACCTAAACTCACAGGCCGAACAAGGAGAACGCTGATCAGAAATGCAGTCAAGAGGCCCATGGCGACTCTGGACGAGCTGCAGAGATCTACAGCTCAGGTGGGGGAATCTGTCCATAGGACAACTATTAGTCGTGCACTGCACAAAGTTGCCCTTTATGGAAGAGTGGCAAGAAGAAAGCCATTGTTAACAGAAAAGCATAAGAAGTCCCATTTGCAGTTTGCCACAAGCCATGTGGGAGACACGGCAAACATGCGGAAGAAGGTGCTCTGGTCAGATGCAAAACGCTATGTGTGGCGAAAAACGAACACTGCACATCACTCAGAGCACACCATCCCCACTGTCAAATGTGGCAGCATTATGCTCTGGGGGTGCTTCTCTTCAGCAGCGACAGGGAAGCTGGTCAGGGTTGATGGGAAGATGGATGGAGCCAAACACAAGGCAATCTTGAAAGAAAACCTCTTGGAGTCAGCAAAAGACTGGGGCAGAGGTTCACCTTTCAGCAGGACAACGACCCTAAACATAAAGCCAGGGCAACAATGGAATGGTTTAAAACAAAACATATCCATGTGTTAGAATGGCCCAGTCAAAGTCCAGATCTAAATTCAATCGAGAATATGTGGCAAGATTGGAAAATTGCTGTTCACAAACGCTGTCCATCTAATTTGACTGAGCTGGAATTGTTTTGCAAAGAAGAATGGGCAAGGATTTCAGTCTCTAGATGTGCAAAGTTGGTAGAGACATATCCTAAAAGACTGGCAGCTGTAATTGCAGCAAAAGGTGGTTCTACAAAGTATTGACTCAGGGGGCTGAATAATTACGCACACCACACTCTGCAGTTATTGATTTGTTAAAAATGTTTGGAAACAAGTATGATTTTTGTTCCACTTCTCACGTGTACACCACTTTGTATTGGTCTTTCACGTGGAATTCCAATAAAATTGATTCATGTTTGTGGCAGTAATGTGACAAAATGTGGAAAACTTCAAGGGGGCCAAATACTTTTGCCAACCACTGTATGCAAGTCTGGGTATAACTTACCTATAGGAACCTTTTCCAATGTTGTTATTAATCGAGGGGCACTTCTGCTAAGTACTGGTCCTATTTCAGAAGCCCATGTATCTCCAGCTGAACATGACAGAGCTCCCAACAGGGATAAACACATCCATGAGGCAGTGTACTCTTTGGAAAAGTCTATTGGTATTTCCCCAGGTCCATTTTCTATCATGTAGAGCAGAGCTAACTCTGCAGGGACACCACCATTGCAGAATACTTGAACCCAATTTCGCTGTCCTCCTAAAAGGTTAAATTGAAATTAAGTTGCAAATGAAATTAAACTCAACCCATGGATGTACAACTAAAGGCTTATACATGTATAAAAATAAAGTAAAACAAAAACAGTAAAAGTATTCCTTTACCTTCTTTATATTCCGAGTCATAGCGCCTCTTAACTTCACCTTTCCATTTTGTCAGTTTGGAGGAAACGATGAAGAATGTCAACAAGGCTGAGAAAAAGCTATAATTGGCAATAGTAAGGATGAATCCAACAAGAAGTCCTGCAAGGTAAATTTTAGAATATATATTCTATAAATAGAGGTTTTCATATCAAAAACGAAATGCTGGTACAGATGTGACTGGCAACGAACAAATGGCTGACCAAACAGCCATACTGGATGATAATCGTATGTGAATGGCCCCTCAGTCAGGCCGTCATTTGTTAATCTGCCAGGTCAGACCACCAATGATGCCTGACAGACATACAAGTACAACTATAGTCTGGAATGTCTGTTCGGTGGGCGCTCGTTCACCGTTGGTCACTTGCAAAATCACATGTCTGTACTTCTCTTTAGTCTAAACAATAACTAATTACTACCTCAGAATATATTTGCTTTAAAAAAACTCAGTATGGGGGGAATTCTCAAACTGCCACAGATCGTGAATATACGATCTGTGGCTTTAAGTGGCCCCCAAAAAATTGCACCCCGCTAGGGGCGATCGGGGGGCAGTATTCAACTGCCCCCCTAGCCCCCTCGATTCCCCCTCGGTTGTGTCCAAATCCGAGGGGAGGATCGGAAGATAACAGTACCTTTAACTGGGTCCCGCATTCTGCAGCCGGTCCCACGTGGAGGAGGAGGTCTTCTTTCCGGAAAGGGAGACCCCGGTGATGTCATGGAGCTTCCTCCTTCACCGGGGTCTTCCCTAAAAGATGTAAAATGTTGCCCCTGGTGGTCTAGTGGAGGTACTGCACTGTGATCTCCATTCAGATCATGCTGCAGTACCTAGTGTAGTAAAAGCTGTCATGCTGACAGCTTTACTATACATTTTGTTAATGGAACTCAAAGTTCCATTCACAAATAGGATTTTTTCTAAGTCTTTGCTACTTAGCGAAGACTTAGAAAAAAAAATGGGGACAGAGATCAAAATTTGGTGATCACTTCTGATCACCAAATTGTTGATCTTTGCCAATGAATGAAAGATCACTTCCTGGAAAATGATTTCCGGGAAGTGATTTTTCCGATCGGATTTCGAATTGGAAAACGGGCATCATCATGATTTGGTGTTCATCTTTGGGAATGATCAAAAAAAAAAAAAAAAAGGAAATGCACACAAAAAAATCTTAAAGTGATACACAGATACACACACCTTTTTTTTTTTTTTTTTTTACACTAAAACTATAAATTAGCAAAAAACTTTGTCTTCTCCAAGCTTCCCAATGTCCCCGGTGATATCGGTAAACTAAACGCGGATCATTTATTTGTTGGATTTCAAGGGAAACTAAGCCTATTTTAGTAGGAAATTTTGCAGAGGTACCAAAAAAAAAGACCGGATTGAATTTTTAGGATCAGTAAAGTGTGCAAAAACTTGTGTGACTCTCCGTACTAACTGGTTTTCACTAAAATAGGGGTGGGGGGTGGGTTGTGGCTTTTTTTATTTTTTCTTGTAATTGCAATTGCGCATGGAACCCATTTGAGCTAGTTGGGGGCCCCGTCTCTGTTTGCACCCACCCATATGGCATACCGTTTGATTCAGGACATGTGGGAGATTGCCATTTAGTGGGTTTTTTTTTTACTTGCCAAGTGGGTTTAGGTAGGATTTCAACCATTGAGTCCTCTTATTTTATTTTTTCACAAAATCTCCTAAAAGCACGGAGTTCTATGAATAACAGCGTCTGGAATTCTTCTGTATATACGAAGCATGATACCATCACGAAGCTGAAGGTGTGTAGCTTCCAAAAATTATAGTTTGTGGAGGGATTTCCAAGTTGATTAGGCTATTCAAATTAAAGAACACTTTGATTTTTTTCTTGTAATTGGACTTGTGCATGCGTCCAATTTGAGCTAGTTGGTGGCCACGTCTCTGTGTGCACCCACGCATATGGCATACCGTTTGATTCTGGACATGTGGGAGATTGCCATTTAGTGGGGGTTTTTTTTATTTGTCAAGTGAGTTTAGGTAGGATTTCAACCTTTGAATCACCTTATTATATTTTTTTACAAAATCTCCTAAAAAGCACAGAGTTCTATGGAGTACTGTGTCTGGAACTCTTCATGTATATATGAAAGCATGGCACCGTAACGTAGCTGAAGGTGTGTAGATTCCAAAAATATATAGTTTGTGTGGGGTATATCTAAGTTTCAGAGCAGTTTCCTTTGAAAAAGTGTAGACTGCTGAAATTACAGAGCACTTTGATTTTATTCTTGTAATTACACTTATGCATGCGTCCCATTTGAGCTAGTTGGTGGCCACGTCTCTGTGTACATCCACGCATATAGCATACCGTTTGATTCAGAACATGTGGGAGATTGACATTTAGTGGGGTTTTTTGCTTGTCAAGTGGGTTTAGGTAGGATTTCAACCCTTGAATCATCTTACTTTATTTTTCACAAAACCTCCTAAAAACACGGAGTTCTTTGGATTACTGGGTCTGGAATTCTTCATGTATGTATGAAAGCATGGCACCGTAACGTAGCTGAAGGTGTGTAGATTCCAAAAATATATTGTTTGTGGGGGGAATTTCCATGGTTCGGGACTGTTTCCTTAGAAAAAGGGTAGGCTGTTCAAATTACAGAGCACTTTGATTTTTTCTTGTAATTACACTTGTGCATGCGTCCCATTTGAGCTAGTTGGTGGCCACGTCCCTGTGTACACCCACGCATATGGCATACCGTTTGATTCAGGGCATTTGGAAGATTGATAATTGACAAGTTTTTTTTTTAAATGACATGGAAATTTGCCATGATTTTAAAGTTTGAATTGTATTTTTATAAATTTTTCCTGAAAATCTGGTAAAAAAGCGAAATTTTATATGAAACTGCGCCCACACCATTGGTGGTATGCATAAAGGAATCACTTAATGCATACATTTTTTTCTAAATTTTTTAGAAAATCTGCTAAAACTGCGAACTTCTACGAAGAACTGCGCCCACACCATTGATGGTATGAATGAACAAACTACAGTGTTACATAGCTGAGAACCAAACTACAGAATTTCGTAGATAAAGGTGTGTAGATTCGAGAAATATATGGTTTGTGGGGGTTGTTTTGTGGGGAAAAATTGCAGACTGTTCAAATTCAGATTTGGCTGAATATTTTTGCTGCATTGTGCATTGTTTCACTTTGTGGCTTTTGGCTTCCACGTCCGCGTGTGTAACATCATATATGGCATACCGTTTGATTCAGGAAATTTGGGAGATTGATATTAGTAAACTTTTTTTAGATTCCTGAGGTTTGACATGATTTCTACCTTTTGAAGTGTTTTTTGTTCATTTTTTCAGACATATGCGAACTTCTACGAAGAACTGCGCCCACACCATTGATGGTATGAATGAACAAACACAGTGTTACATAGCTGACGGTGTGTAGATTTCAGGAATATATAGTTTGTGGGGGTTATTTCTAAGTTACGGGGGTGTTTTGTGGAAAAAAACTGCAGACTGTCCAATTCGGAGTTGGCTAAATATTTTCGCTGTTTCTGAGCCATCGTGCATTGTCTCACTTTGTGGCTTTTCGCTTCCACGTCCGCGTGTGTAACCACACATATGGCATACCGTTTGATTAAGGACATTGGGAGATTGATATTTAGTAACTTTTTTTTAGATTCCATGAGGTTTTGGCATGATTCTACCTTTTTGAATGTTGTTTGATGTTCTTTTTTTGGAAAATCTGGTAAAAGTGCAAACTTCTACGAAGAATTGCGCCCACATCATTGATGGGATGAATGAACGAACTACAGGGTACATAGCTGAAGGTGTGTAGATTTCAGAATATATAGTTTGTGGAGGGATTTCTGAGTTGGGGGGGTTTTTGTGGAAAAAAGCCAGACTTGTTCAAATACAAAACTGGCTAATTTTTTTTTGCTGCTACTGACATTTGGCACTGGTCACGCTCTGGGTTAGTTGGTAGCCATGTCTCTGGGTACACCCATGAATGTGGCATACGTTTTATGCGAGGGGTTAGGCTTTCAGATTTGAGATGCGTTTGAACTTCCTCCCCCAGTTTTAGCTGAAATTTGCATTTGATTTGTCTCTGATTTTACAGTTGAGGAAAAAAAAGGAAAATGTGAGAAAATAACTTTTGGACGAAGAGCTGCGTCTGGGTATCTGCATTTTGATCGAAACTAACCTCACTCATAAAATCTTGGGGTGTGTAGTTCTAAAAATATCTCACTTGGGGAATTTTAGTTAATTTGGTAGATATTCTATGTTAATGTCAGTAGTGGTTATACATTTTAATTTGGTGTAATATTCTTGAAGGTGCAGTTGGGGGGGGGGGTCTTCCTGTACAGGAAAAGTCGGGTACCTACATATATCTGGTATCATTGTACTCAGGAGTATCAGAGCTTTTAGAAACAGTAAGAGTTTGGTGTGTAACCTTAAGATAACTATAGTAAAATGGGAAAAATCCGTGAAAATTTGCAATTTTTTTTATTTTTTATTTTTTACATATTTTACCCATAATTCCAGTAAATTTCCAGAAAAGCTACAAATTCTGTTACCATGTTAAAGTACACTTTGTGCTGTAAAAACAATGTATAATATTCCTGATTTACTGCAAGGTTTCCTACTGTAAAATTAGTCAAAACGATTAAGGGCAAATTCCTGAAAATTCTTCTGGCAGTTAACGCAAAAAAAAAAAATATAAATGAAATTCTCCAGGCAGTGAAAGGGTTAAATTTAAGCTAAAACAGTTTGTTAATGAATATCAAACATGATTTATGTGAAAAAAACTCTAACCACATGACAGAAAAAAAAAAAAAAACACATGACAGGAGAATGACTGCAGAACAGCGTAAAAAAAATTGTACAGCATTTCTAAACAAATATTCTGTGGTAATTAAAAAAAATCTGCCCTTTAAGTTTTTTTTTACATATAACATAGCTCTGCTTGTTCACTATTTAGCAATTTTACATTTGTCCTATCACCCAAAAGTATTCTCTAGGACAGTGAACAGACTAGGGCAATTAATCTGAGGTATGTGTGTTGCTGCATGCCTTCCATCCAGTACTTGTTTTGCCCCTCCTGACTAATCTGAAAATTCTGATTAATCTGTTAGGGCAAGCACCTGCATTAATCACTTGATTAACAGAAATATAAATTGGTTCAGATTATCTAAAGAATTAGGGGGCAAATCAACCAAAAATTGTAGTATAGTAAGAATTATAGTTTTAAACTTTATTCACACGCAAGCTTTTTGTTTGATAATTTTCCAATATTGCAATCGAGGGCCCACATACTTACTTTTTCTCCCATATTCGGAATAAAGGGTTCACGTATTCAGAATAGAGATCAATTGTACAGGAGCCAGGAACGAAGCGCTAAGGACCTGCCAGTGGAGCGGGCGTTGATCACGCACAAGGAAAATTTACTCACCTTCATTCCTGCCTCTGGTACAATTTACGTGAGATGGGAGGTAGGGCATAGCTCCTTTACCTCCCGTTCTTCAATCAATGCATTAAATAATTCATTTTTTTCAGTGAACTATTCCTTTAAACTACATTTGTTATGTAACCGGCTTTAATGAATAGCAAGTCTAAAAATAATACAATCACCACACAAAATACCTCCAAGGGCACCGCTGTTATCCAAACTCTTCTCTTTATGGCATGTGATATAATAAATATAGGGGTAAGTACTGAGACTAGCCAACGCCAAGGAGATATAGGCCGCAATATACCTGTTGCAAAAAATTAACATATCGATTAAAAAAAAAATCTACGATTAAATGTAAACAATGGTAAGGATAAACTAAACCGAAATACGCGGTAAAAAATAACCCCAATAATATATTTGATCACTATGACCGTAATAAAATCATATAGCACTTTAACACATAAGTTTGAAATGAAATTATAACATTCACTAGCCACTTTATTGGGTACACCTTGCTAGTACTATTTTGGAGCCTCTTTTGTATTCAGACCTGCCATAATTCTTTGGGACATAGATTAACCACGTGTTTAAACATCCCTCAAGAGGTTTTGGTCAGTAATCCCAGTATACAGACACAGTTGGATAGAGATTTTTCAGATGCATCCCAAAGGTGCACTGGTACACTGTTGTCATAAGGAGATGGCCATGGTCATCAAAAATTTCAGGCTGTGGCATCTAAACAATGCTTAATTAGTACAGTACAAAGGGGCCCAAAGTGTACCAAGAAAATTCCCCCACACCATTACACCACCAACCTGCCACAATGCAGGATGGATGTATGATTTCATGTTACTTATGACAAATTCTGATCTTAACAACAAAATGTTGCGCGCTGAAATCAAGACTCATTAGATCGGCAACATTCGGCAATCTTGCAGGGATTTTGGGGGGGCCTGTGCAAATTAGCTGTCAGGATGTGGCATGTGTTCTTGTGAAGGTTCTCATTCATCCAGTCATGGTATATCTGTTGTATTCAATTAGATCAACTGGACTTGAATGTAGTTCTTGAAGACGTTTCGCTAGTCATCCGACTGCTTTCTCAATTCAGAATGACTTGTACACATTCAGATTCTTGTACACAGATTCTTGTACAAGTCATTCTGAATTGAGAAAGCCAGTCGGATGACTAGCGAAACGTCTTCAAGAACTACATTTCAAGTCCGTTGATCTAATTAAATACAACGATATTCAACATGTGTGTTTGCAATATGTTGAGTTTTGTCCCCACACTGCACATCTCTACTCATAAATTGTAAGCTCTGTGAAGAAGGATGTCTTTTCTTGTGTCTAAAGACTTCAAGCACAGACATATGTATGTATTTAACCTTACTTCATTTTATCTTTTCCTCCATTATACTGTAATATTGTACAATGCAGTAAAGCCAAGTGGCACTAATAAATAAAATTAAACAATACAAAATGCATACATAAGAACACAATAGGTGTTAATCGGTTATATTTTTTGCATCTGGTAATGGGCCACCTAATGTACTGCTGGACTGGACTAATCCCAAGAGTCTGGAAGCCAAATTAAAGGGCATGTCCACCCCCAAAACTAAAATTTAACCCCTTACTGGCCACATCAAGTAGTTTAAAAACAAGCCTTAACTGGTACACACATAACGATAAAGCCCCGATACCGTTGGATCCGACAGTATCGGGGCTTTATCGTTACTGTGTGACGTTCGTTCCCGAATGAGCGGGTCGGCCGTACGCTCGTTCGGGAAAGGCCAAAATTTCCATCGGCCGCGCTAGACTCCCTATAGGAGTCTAGCGCGGCCGATGAACACACACGTCCCGAGCTTTCTCCCTATAGGGAGAACGCTCGGGACTGTGTGTATGCAGATCTTTGAAAGATGGCAGACAGATCTTGCAGATCCTGTCTGTCATCTTTCAGAAATCTGTACTGTGGTACCTAGCTTTACCTTACATTTCTGCTCAAAATAGTCCCCTGCTGTGCCCCTCCAAAGTCCAGAAAACTGCTGTGTAGGAGCAGTGTGTGACTCATGCTGTGCCTGAGTCTGCCTCAACCTCGTCAAGGTTTGAGGCATGCTCAGTGCAGCCCTCCCCCCCCCCTCTCGTTCTTCTCTGCCCCCCTCCACATTAAACCCTTTGGGTATGCGGTAGGCATGCTCCCCCAGCCCCAACCACATTAATATAATTGTTAGAAAGTCCCCCGATTCTTACTTACCTTCCCTCTCTCCTCCTCGCTGTTCAGAACTCCTGGCAGACGCGATCGTGATTGGCTGCCTCTCAGCCAATCACGGACGCGGCTGCTGGTCCCCCCCCTGCTTGCAATTCCATGCAAGCAGAGGCCGGAACACTGAGGCGGAGGAGGGAGGGAAGGTAAGTAAGTATCGGGGACTTTCTAACAATTATATTAATGCGGTTGGGGCTGGGGGAGCATGCCCTACCGCATTTCAAAAGTTTTTGTAAGGGGTGGACATGCCCTTTAAGGTGTAGTATGTTTTATTCATTTTTATATAGGGGGAGGTACCGGCAAACTGGATCTCTCAGACACGGACTTCAAAGTATAGATAACGTAGCCTTTGTTACAGCAGATAAAACCATAAATAATCACACGGCACTTGTGTGGCCTGACGTGTTTCGCAGAGAACTCTTCAACTATACTTTGAAGTCAGTGTCTGAGGGATCCAGTTTGCCGGTACCTCCTCCTATAGTTTATGTCGCATTGTGTTTGGTCAGACCGATCCACCGGCTGAACTCGGATGCCAACATGACCATTCTACACTTGGTGTAGCTCCCCACAGTAAGTGTTACCATCTGCTATCATTTTTATATCCATGATCTCCATCCACACCACCTGAACATATACTGCCTGATGAAATATTAGCAGCTATTGGCTAAAACAGTGTTAAACCACACGTCCTGATGTAATAATGGAGTTAGCATGGGTTCAACGTTAGTTTTCCAGGGGCGTGTGCTGTTTTGTAATAATGGCACGGCACCCAATGCAATATCCTTAAGTTTCATCGTAGCACAAAAACTAATGCCTTTAAGAAGTAAGTGTCAGTTCCCCTCACCTTCTGGTTCCAGCAATGCAGTTACGTGGGATTAATGCATCGTGGGAACCTGGATGGTAAGAGGCGCGGCTCACAAATATTACATTCCCAGAGTAAGTTTTGTCCAATGTATCTAACTTACAGATAAAAATGTTTGGCAACAGAAGTTGTATTTACGCATTACACTAACCTTAATTTGCTCAATCAATGGATTACTATGTGAATAATACTGTATGCAGTAGTGCATGTTATAGTCTTGCCCTTTCCCTAGTCTTCAGTTGCTCAGTAGAGATCTGAGCATGTCTGACCTTTCCAAAACCAAGCAGTAGAAATACCTGTTGGCAATTCCAAAGAAGTGTGCATCCTAGGAAGAAGGACTATTACAGAACCTGAAATGGCAGCTCACTACCAACCACAGCAAGGCATAGTAAAATATATTAAAAGGACACTAACAGATTTCATATACTTCCTTAAGTACATGAAATCTGCTTCTATTATTATTCACAGGGTGGTGAGAACGCTTATTCCCACCTCCCTGTGAATAATAGAACGCCCAGGGAACACGGCAAGACTTACCTTACTGGCCTTTCACTCGCAGCTCCTTCCAGCTGTCAGAAGCACTGTCCTGACAGCTCATGTGCGCCGATAAAAAGGATAGGTGCAAACAATCGGACAGCATGCCTGTCCGCTAAAGGACCGCAGTAAGCGCCAGTAAGGTAAGTCTTGCAGTGTTCCCCTGGGTTTTCCATTATTCACAGGAGAGTAATGCAATTTAGTTAAAGTGAATTCAGATGCAATTTAGTTAAAGTGAATTTAGTGTCCCTTTAATCAACATTTTTTTTTTAAATGAGAAAAACACGTACACAGTTACCTGTTAACGTAAATAATCTTTTTTCACTGAACTTTCACATAACAGGGATTTTACTTTTTCTTGAGGAAAAGAGAGCAAAGAAAGGCTAAAAAGAAGAAGCACACAATACTGACTTAAATAACAATCAATGTAAAGGGTGGCTCCAGATTTTTTTTTTTTTTTTAGTAACTATGATTATTTTCTAACATTACTGATAAATGAATGTCTAAGTGCTTAAAAAAACCATATATTCCTTACCATAATATGTACTTGCAGTGATGGAAATAATCCAGAGGACAGGGATATGCAGAGAATCATACTAGAATAACTATATTCATCATCATTGTTACATATTCCTTGTACAAGTTCGCCTGAAAGCTGAAGGTGTGTAGATTCCAAAAATATATAGTTTGTGTGGGGTATATCTAAGTTTCAGAGCAGTTTCCTTTGAAAAAGTGTAGACTGCTGAAATTACAGAGCACTTTGATTTTATTCTTGTAATTACACTTATGCATGCGTCCCATTTGAGCTAGTTGGTGGCCACGTCTCTGTGTACATCCACGCATATAGCATACCGTTTGATTCAGAACATGTGGGAGATTGACATTTAGTGGGGTTTTTTGCTTGTCAAGTGGGTTTAGGTAGGATTTCAACCCTTGAATCATCTTACTTTATTTTTCACAAAACCTCCTAAAAACACGGAGTTCTTTGGATTACTGGGTCTGGAATTCTTCATGTATGTATGAAAGCATGGCACCGTAACGTAGCTGAAGGTGTGTAGATTCCAAAAATATATTGTTTGTGGGGGGAATTTCCATGGTTCGGGACTGTTTCCTTAGAAAAAGGGTAGGCTGTTCAAATTACAGAGCACTTTGATTTTTTCTTGTAATTACACTTGTGCATGCGTCCCATTTGAGCTAGTTGGTGGCCACGTCCCTGTGTACACCCACGCATATGGCATACCGTTTGATTCAGGGCATTTGGAAGATTGATAATTGACAAGTTTTTTTTTTAAATGACATGGAAATTTGCCATGATTTTAAAGTTTGAATTGTATTTTTATAAATTTTTCCTGAAAATCTGGTAAAAAAGCGAAATTTTATATGAAACTGCGCCCACACCATTGGTGGTATGCATAAAGGAATCACTTAATGCATACATTTTTTTCTAAATTTTTTAGAAAATCTGCTAAAACTGCGAACTTCTACGAAGAACTGCGCCCACACCATTGATGGTATGAATGAACAAACTACAGTGTTACATAGCTGACGGTGTGTAGATTTCAGGAATATATAGTTTGTGGGGGTTATTTCTAAGTTACGGGGGTGTTTTGTTGAAAAAACTGCAGACTGTCCAAATTCGGAGTTGGCTAAATATTTTTGCCGTTTCTGAGCCATCGTGCATTGTCTCACTTTGTGGCTTTTCGCTTCCACGTCCGCGTGTGTAACCACACATATGGCATACCGTTTGATTAAGGACATTTGGGAGATTGATATTTAGTAACTTTTTTTTAGATTCCATGAGGTTTTGGCATGATTTCTACCTTTTTGAATGTTGTTTGATGTTCTTTTTTTGGAAAATCTGGTAAAAGTGCAAACTTCTACGAAGAATTGCGCCCACATCATTGATGGTATGAATGAACGAACTACAGGGTTACATAGCTGAAGGTGTGTAGATTTCAGGAATATATAGTTTGTGGAGGTATTTCTGAGTTGGGGGGGTGTTTTGTGGAAAAACTGCAGACTTGTTCAAATACAAAACTGGCTAATTTTTTTTTGCTGCTACTGACATTTGGCACTGGTCACGCTCTGGGTTAGTTGGTAGCCATGTCTCTGGGTACACCCATGAATGTGGCATACCGTTTTATTCGGGAGGGGTTAGGCTTTCAGATTTGAGATGCGTTTGAACTTTCCTCCACAGTTTTTAGCTGAAATTTGCATTTGATTTTGTCTCTGATTTTACAGTTGAGGAAAAAAAGGAAAATGTGAGAAAATAACTTTTGGACGAAGAGCTGCGTCTGGGTATCTGCATTTTGATCGAAACTAACCTCACTCATAAAATCTTGTGGGTGTGTAGTTTCTAAAAATATCTCACTTGTGGGGATATTTTAGTTAATTTGGTAGATATTCTATGTTAACTGTCAGTAGTGGTTATACATTTTAATTTGGTGTAATATTCTTGAAGGTGCAGTTTTGGGGGGGGGGGTCTCCTGTACAGGAAAAGTCGGGTACCTACATATATCTGGTATCATTGTACTCAGGAGTATCAGAGCTTTTAGAAACAGTAAGAGTTTGGTGTGTAACCTTAAGATAACTATAAGTAAAAATGGGAAAAATCCGTGAAAATTTGCAATTTTTTTATTTTTTATTTTTTTACATATTTTACCCATAATTCCAGTAAAATTTCCAGAAAAGCTACAAAATTCTGTTACCATGTTAAAGTACACTTTGTGCTGTAAAAAACAATGTATAATATTCCTGATTTACTGCAAGGTTTCCTACTGTAAAATTAGTCAAAACGATTAAGGGCAAATTCCTGAAAATTCTTCTGGCAGTTAACGCAAAAAAAAAAATATAAATGAAATTCTCCAGGCAGTGAAAGGGTTAAATTTAAGCTAAAACAGTTTGTTAGATGAATATCAAACATGATTTAGTGTTAAAAAACTCTAACCACATGACAGAAAAAAAAAAAAAAAACACATGACAGGAGAATGACTGCAGAACAGGCGTAAAAAAAATTGTACAGCATTTCTAACAAATATTCTGTGGTAATTAAAAAAAAATCATGCCCTTTAAGTATTTTTTTTACATATAACATAGCTCTGCTTGTTCAGCTATTTAGCAATTTTACATTTGTCCTATCACCCAAAAGTATTCTCTAGGACAGTGAACAGACTAGGGCAATTAATCTGAGGTATGTGTGTTGCTGCATGCCTTCCATCCAGTACTTGTTTTGCCCCTCCCTGACTAATCTGAAAATTCTGATTAATCTGTTAGGGCAAGCACCTGCATTAATCACTTGATTAACAGGCGAAATATAAATTGGTTCAGATTATCTAAAGAATTAGGGGGCAGATCAACCAAAAATGGTAGTATAAGTAAGAATTATAGTTTTAAACTTTATTCACACGCAAGCTTTTTGTTTGATAATTTTCCAATATTCGCAATCGAGGGCCCACATACTTACTTTTTCTCCCATATTCGGAATAAAGGGTTCACGTATTCAGAATAGAGATCAATTGTACAGGAGCCAGGAACGAAGCGCTAAGGACCTGCCAGTGGAGCTGGCGGTTGATCACGCACAAGGAAAATTTACTCACCTTCATTCCTGCCTCCTGGTACAATTTACTGAAGAATGGGAGGTAGGGCATAGCTCCTTTACCTCCCGTTCTTCAATCAATGCATTAAATAATTCATTTTTTTCAGTGAACTATTCCTTTAAACTACATTTGTTATGTAAGCCGGCTTTAATGAATAAGCAAGTCTAAAAATAATACAATCACCACACAAAATACCTCCAAGGGCACCGCTGTTATCCAAACTCTTCTTCTTTATGGCATGTGATATAATAAATATAGGGGTAAGTACTGAGACTAGCCAACGCCAAGGAGATATAGGCCGCAATATACCTGTTGCAAAAAATTAACATATCGATTAAAAAAAATAAATCTACAGATTAAATGTAAACAATGGTAAGGATACACTAAAACCGAAATACGCGGTAAAAAATAACCCCAAATAATATATTTGATCACTATGACCGTAATAAAATCATATAGCACTTTAACACATAAGTTTGAAATGAAATTATATACATTCACTAGCCACTTTATTGGGTACACCTTGCTAGTACTATGTTGGAGCCTCTTTTGTATTCAGAACTGCCATAATTCTTTGGGACATAGATTAACCAACGTGTTGTAAACATCCCTCAAGAGGTTTTGGTCAGTAATCCCAGTATACAGACACAGTTGGATAGAGATTTTTCAGATGCATCCCAAAGGTGCACTGGTACACTGTTGTCATAAGGAGATGGACATGGTCATCAAAAATATTCAGGCTGTGGCATCTAAACAATGCTTAATTAGTACAGTACAAAGGGGCCCAAAGTGTACCAAGAAAATTCCCCCACACCATTACACCACCAACCTGCCACAATGCAGGATGGATGTATGATTTCATGTTACTTATGACAAATTCTGATCTTAACAACAAAATGTTGCAGCTGAAATCAAGACTCATTAGATCAGGCAACATTCGGCAATCTTGCAGGGATTTTGGGGGGGCCTGTGCAAATTAGCTGTCAGGAGTGGCATGTTGTGCTTGTGAAGGTTCTCATTCATCCAGGTCATGGTATATCTGTTGTATTCAATTAGATCAACTGGACTTGAAATGTAGTTCTTGAAGACGTTTCGCTAGTCATCCGACTGGCTTTCTCAATTCAGAATGACTTGTACACATTCAGATTCTTGTACACAGATTCTTGTACAAGTCATTCTGAATTGAGAAAGCCAGTCGGATGACTAGCGAAACGTCTTCAAGAACTACATTTCAAGTCCAGTTGATCTAATTAAATACAACAGATATTCAACATGTTGTGTTTGCAATATGTTGAGTTTTGTCCCAAACCACTGCACATCTCTACTCATAAATTGTAAGCTCTGTGAAGAAGGGATGTCTTTTCTTGTGTCTAAAGACTTCAAGCACAGACATATGTATGTATTTAACCTTACTTGCATTTTATCTTTTCCTCCATTATACTGTAATATTGTACAATGCAGTAAAGCCAAGTGGCACTATATAAATAAAATTAAACAATACAAAATGCATACATAAGAACACAATAGGTGTTAATCGGTTATATTTTTTGCATCTGGTAATTGGCCACACTAATGTACTGCTGGACTGGACTAATCCCAAGAGTCTGGAAGCCAAATTAAAGGGCATGTCCACCCCCAAAACTAAAATTTAACCCCTTACTGGCCACATCAAGTAGTTTAAAACAAGCCTTAAGCTGGGTACACACAGTAACGATAAAGCCCCGATACCGTTGGATCCGACAGTATCGGGGCTTTATCGTTACTGTGTGTACGTTCGTTTCCCGAATGAGCGGGTCGGCCGTACGCTCGTTCGGGAAAGGCCGAAAATTTCCATCGGCCGCGCTAGACTCCTATAGGGAGTCTAGCGCGGCAGATGGGAAACACACAGTCCGAGCGTTCTCCTATAGGGAGAACGCTCGGGACTGTGTGTATGCAGATTTTGAAAGATGGCAGACAGGATCTGCAGCCTGTCTGTCATCTTTCAGAAATCTGTACTGTGTGTACCTAGCTACCTTACATTTCTGCTCAAAATAGTTCCCCTGCTGTGCCCCTCAAAGTCCAGAAAACTGCTGTGTAGGAGCAGTGTGTGACTCATGCTGTGCCTGAGTCTGCCTCAACCTGTCAAGGTTTGAGGCAGCTCAGTGCAGCCCTCCCCCCCCTCTCGTTCTTCTCTGCCCCCTCCAACATTAAACCCTTTGGGTATGCGGTAGGGCATGCTCCCCCAGCCCCAACCACATTAATATAATTGTTAGAAAGTCCCCCGATTCTTACTTACCTTCCCTCTCTCCTCCGCTGTTCAGAACTCCTGGCAGACGCGATCGTGATTGGCTGCCTCTCAGCCAATCACGGACGCGGCTGCTGGTCCCGCCCCCTGCTTGCAATTCCATGCAAGCAGAGGGCCGGAACACTGAGGCGGAGGAGGGAGGGAAGGTAAGTAAGTATCGGGGGACTTTCTAACAATTATATTAATGCGGTTGGGGCTGGGGGAGCATGCCCTACCGCATTTCAAAAGTTTTTGTAAGGGGTGGACATGCCCTTTAAGGTGTAGTATGTTTTATTCATTTTTATATAGGGGGAGGTACCGGCAAACTGGATCTCTCAGACACGGACTTCAAAGTATAGTAAAACGTAGCCTTTGTTACAGCAGATAAAACCATAAATAATCACACGGCACTTGTGTGGCCTGACGTGTTTCGCAGAGAACTCTTCAACTATACTTTGAAGTCAGTGTCTGAGGGATCCAGTTTGCCGGTACCTCCTCCTATAGTTTATGTCGCATTGTGGTTTGGTCAGACCGATCCACCGGCTGAACTCGGATGCCAACATGACCATTCTACACTTGGTGTAGCTCCCCACAGTAAGTGTTACCATTCTGCTATCATTTTTATATCCATGATCTCCATCCACACCACCTGAACATATACTGCCTGATGAAATATTAGCAGCTATTGGCTAAAACAGTGTTAAACCCACACGTCCTGATGTAATAATGGAGTTAGCATGGGTTCAACGTTAGTTTTCCAGGGGCGTGTGCTGTTTTGTAATAATGGCACAGGCACCCAATGCAATATCCTTAAGTTTCATCGTAGCACAAAAACTAATGCCTTTAGAAAGTAAGTGTCAGTTCCCCTCACCTTCTAGGTTCCAGCAATGCAGTTACGTGGGATTAATGCATCGTGGGAACCTGGATGGTAAGAGGCGCGGCTCACAAAATATTACATCTCCCAGAGTAAGTTTTGTCCAAATGTATCTAACTTACAGATTTAAAATGTTTTGCAACAGAAGTTGTATTTACGCATTACACTAACCTTAATTTGCTCAATCAATGGATTACTATGTGAATAATACTGTATGCAGTAGTGCATGTTATAGTCTTGCCCTTTCCCTAGTCTTCAGTTGCTCAGTAGAGATCTGAGCATGTCTGACCTTTCCAAAACCAAGCAGTAGAAATACCTGTTGGGACAATTCCAAAGAAGTGTGCATCCTAGGAAGAAGGACTATTACAGAACCTGAAATGGCAGCTCACTACCAACCACAGCAAGGCATAGTAAAATATATTAAAAGGACACTAAACAGATTTCATATACTTCCTTAAGTACATGAAATCTGCTTCTATTATTATTCACAGGGTGGTGAGAACGCTTATTCCCACCTCCCTGTGAATAATAGAACGCCCAGGGAACACGGCAAGACTTACCTTACTGGCCCTTTCACTCGCAGCTCCTTCTCAGCTGTCAGAAGCACTGTCCTGACAGCTCATGTGCGCCGATAAAAAGGATAGGTGCAAACAATCGGGACAGCATGCCTGTCCGCTAAAAAGGAGCCGCGAGTAAAGCGCCAGTAAGGTAAGTCTTGCAGTGTTCCCCTGGGTTTTCCATTATTCACAGGGAGGTGGGAATAATGCAATTTAGTTAAAGTGAATTCAGATGCAATTTAGTTAAAGTGAATTTAGTGTCCCTTTAAATCAACATTTTTTTTTTAAATGAGAAAAACACGTACACAGGTACCTGTAACGTAAATAATGCTTTTTTCACTGAACTTTCACATAACAGGGAATTTTTACTTTTTTTCTTGAGGGAAAAGGAGAGCAGAAAGGCTAAAAAAGAAGAAGCACACAATACTGACTTAAATAACAATCAATGTAAAGGGTGGCTCCAAGATTTTTTTTTTTTTTTTTTTTAGTAACTAGTGATTATTTTCTAACATTACTGATAAATGAATGTCTAAGTGCTTAAAAAAAACCATATATTCCTTACCATAATATGTACTTGCAGTGATGGAAATAATCCAGAAGGACAGGGATATGCAGAGAATCATACATAGAATAACTATATTCATCATCATTGTTACATATTCCTTGTACAAGTCGTCCTGAATAAACAGCATGAGAACAGCTTAACTGGCAACCTAAAAGCAACAAAAAAATACACGATTGCCTTGAAGTGTAAGAAACAGTTATTACTAATATGAAACATGGGCATTGAAGCTTACTGATGGGAAAAATAATCAATTTAAAAAGGAAATATGGATAAGCACGGGAAAAACAGATGATCTGCCAGCGTAAGTGTCGTATTTCACTTTCCATTGAAAGCAACATTAAACTTTAGGAACATAACTGATAGGAGCCACTATCGCTCAAAAACAAGGACCTTTGTAGTTTTGGTCAGCTTTGCATATGTATAAAAAGGTGATTGGTGCAGTTTAATAACAAACATAAGTCTAAATATTTAGGTTCAGGACTTCCACAATTTGAGCACTTAGCTCATTTTGTGGTTGCTTGTACTCCTGAAGAAGGGAGAATAAGGGCTAGGCCACACTGCTGCACTTTTTTTGCGTTTGCGCTTTTTGATATCATTGAAAACGCAGCAACGCACTGAAAACGCGTATTTTCGGGTGTGTTGCGATTTGAGTTCCGCATTTTAAATTGCAATCGCATGCGGTTTTCAATAGTTAATAACGCATGTGCAAACGCAACAAAATCATGACAAAAACAAATGAAACCGCGTGCGATTGCGTTTGTGTTGCAGTGTGGCCGTGCCCTTAGTCCCCGAAATGTGTGGGTCATTTTTTCATGTTAATCACAGTAAAATACTTTCTTAGTTTTGAAGTATGCATCCTCTATATTTAACTTTGGACTTCTAAGGTAATGTTTGGATGAAGGTGACTGCTCAGTCATTGTCTGGTATCTGCAAGAAAACATCCTGCTTGTGTAAAACTAGCCTAAACCAGCTGATTGGGTCGTCATCCTGCAATGGATTTTTTACCACATGATCGAAATGTATGCTGTATGTGATGAGAAACTCAATAGTAAAACAGTTTCTAGTCTGTATTTATAGTGAAATTGGAATATTTAAATGTATGTGTGACATGAATATGTGTATGTCTACCTGCACATTGGAGAACAAATAGCTGAATGAAATATTTATCAATAAATGAAATACACCTATTAAAGGAATAGTTTACTGAAAAAGTGAAATATTCCTTTAATGCTTTGATTGAAGAACAGGAGGTAAAGGACCAATGCCTTACCTTCCATTCTTCAATCAAAAGTGAGTATATTTACATTGTTCGTGATCCAACACCTGGTTAAGTGACAGGCCCCTACTGTTTCCTGCTTCAATTTAACTATAGCGTGCATGCACTATATATACACAAAGTGAAACAGGAACTGGTCGGGGCCCGTCTCTTCAGCTGGTGGTGGATTGTAAGGTAAATATACTTACCTTCGTTCCAGGCTCCTGTACAATTGATTGAGTAGCAGAAGGTAAGGCATAGGTCCTTTACCCCTCTCTCTTCAATCAATGCATTACATTGAATAGTTCAGTTTTTCAGTAAACTATTCCTTTATCAGGTAATGCTGGCTTAAAGGGCATGCCCATCCCCAAAACTATAATCCCCCCCCCCCCCCCTTACTGGCTCCACTCTGTAGTGTAGAAATATCCTTACTTACATCCCAGCTCCAAATGGATCTCCAGCAATCCCCCCCCCTGTCTAAAAAAAGTGGCCACCAGGAGGATAGCAGAGTCCATATAGGTCTTTGCTTCCTGTCTCTCCTCCGGGAGATGTTTGGCATGTGCAGTGCAGCCGTTTTGGTATCCCTCCCCCTAGTGTAAAACCCTTTCCATATATTATAGTCCATGCTTCCCCAGGCCCAACCGCTATAATCAGATTCTCAGAAAGTGCCCCAATAGTTACTTACCTTATCTCTCTCCTTCGCCATTCTGAGCAGCCGGCAGCCGCGTCCGTGATTGGCTGCCTCTCAGCTAATCACAGACGCGGCAGCCGGTCCCATCTCCTGCTTGCAGTTCCGTGCAAGCAGAGGGCTGGGGCAGTGCGACGAAGGAAAGATGTAAGGTAAGTAACTATCGGGAGACTTTCTGAGAATATGATTATAGCGGTTGGGGCTGGGGGAGCATGGACTATAATATATGGAAAGTTTTTATAAAGGGTGGACATGCCCTTTAAGAAACCTAAAATAAAAAGGTTATTTTTGGAATATATGCACTACAAACAAATGCATATGAGGAGCTCAGGTATCAATACCAATTATTACGGCTTGGGTATACAACAGTTTAAAGGGGTAATTCAATACAGATATATTTGATTTTAATAAAAAAATTAAGTATTATAATTACTATAATCTGATAAACTTGTGATTTGTCTGTATACAATGCTTTCAAAACACTGACATCCACTTTGCAGGACACATAATAGAGATTTGTTATGGTTTCAGTAAGTATTGGAGCATGTTTTACAAACCCAACAATCAATCAGTAGACATAACTGTTAGGGACATTATAATCAATTATTATTATGCATCCTGGGAAGAGGAACACCCATTTAAGAAGAAATGGAAGCTCTCTAATCACCAAAAAACAAAGTCTAGCAAAGGCTAACAAATAAATAGAATTGAAAACACAAAATATGTAGAATAGCAATAAACTCAACTTCCCCTTTAATTTAATGTACACTTTTTAATTCAGAATAAGCCATTAAATATGCTGCAGGTGTTGAAATATAAACACAGCTAGCATCAACAGGCTATACAGATATAGATGTCAATAGTTCCATGTAACTAAATATAAGGAAATTAAGCTATAAAACATTGAACAATGTATAAGCACACATTATTATACAACATAAAAATCTGATGCAATCCGTCTCGTGAAAACTATTGAATACGAAAACATGATGCAACTTTTACACATTGTATACAATAGCTGTTCTCTGCACATAGTCCCCTTTATTTACAAAGATTACTGTACATACTTAGCACCTTTTGGGATTTGATTAAAGATTTCTAATGGTTCAAAAGGTGCCCCAGTAAAGGCCTGAAAAACCAACAACAAATGGCACAGAGGGACCAAAAACAAGGTCTCAAATCTTTTCTTTAGAAAGAATTAAAAATGTGCTTGATCAGTGTATGATAAGCTCAAAAGAAGTCAGTCAATAGTAGACAAGGCAGATACCTGTCCCCTAAAAGTGCTACAACTTCTTTTCATACAAAATCCTAAATTAAGGAACTTCACAATCAAGTATGCATCTGGATGAAGGGCATCTAACTTCTGCCCCATTGCAAACTCCATAAATGGAGACAACACTTTTTAAAATTTAAAAGTAGGGCTTTCTCCAGCTCTACTTACTTCTATCTTTATTAAAGGCAGGCATGCGCAAAAGATAGGATTGCGGTCAAGACAAGGCACCCACTATCCGCTGGTGAGAAGCTACTAAGAGAGCACCGGCAGGTAAGTTTAACTCTGCAACCCAGGTATTCTATTACTCAATTATTCACAGGGAGGTAGGAATAAGCGATCTCAACACCTTGTGAATAATAGATGAATATGCAAGGTAAATGAGATTGCCAATTTAGTGTCCCTTTAATCCCTCCTTCTTAAACTGGGTACACACATGACAGATGTTTGAAAGATGGTCATTTTTCAGAAAAGTAGGATTGAAAGAAATGAGAGAAGGGAAGCTATTTCCACTACCATACTACTGACCAGAAAAAGAAAAATTGTGACGTGACGTTTCAAAAGTTTCACTTATAAAATTAAGAAATCAAGTGTGGGACAACAATAGGTGCTAAACATACTTTATTTTGAAGAAGCTGACAAACAAACATTCTGATTTAAGAGATCTACTAACATACAGGATGTGAGGATTCGGATTCTTCCATTGCTTGAGAAGATAGAAAAAGTTAAATTTTATCTTGATTGATGAGAAACAGACACTATCTTAGGCAAAAAGATTGGGTCTGGTCTTAAAATGACTCTGTCATTGAGGAAGGAAGTATAAGATTGCCAAATTTCCCCACCCTTCTGGCTAAGGTTATAGCAACCGGAAAGTTAAGTTCCCTGACAGGGCAAGTATCAAGAAGCTTAAAGGGAGGCTCTTGTAAGACTGGAGAAAGGTCCCAAGTGGGAACCTTGGTGCTAACTTGTGGATAAGGGGTTTGACTCCTTGGAAGAATCTGGCAATAAGGGGGATTTCTTAAATCTGTCTTTCAACAATTCTGTTATTCAACTGAAGGAGAGTGAGGGGAAATGGTAACACACCGACTGGACCCGGACATACTTGCCAGACAGATGCTCCGCACCAATAGGAGAGAGCTAGAAATATGGCTCGATATTCGAGAATATTAATCAGCAGGACAGACTCTTCCCGAGACCATACGCCCTGGACTGTCATGGATCTGTATACCGCCCCCATCCCGTCAGGCTTGCACGATGGAAGACAAAGGGGATGTCCAATCTGAAGGTTGGTCTCCCTTGTCCACCAGGGAAGTGAGAGACTGGATTAGAGGGGAAGAGGAACCGAGACCTGTTTCAAAGACCAAAGAGATGACACTGGAGGGGTTGAAGGTGGAACATGGCATAAGGGACTGCCTCGATGACAGACACCATCTTGCCCATTAGCCACAAGGCTTGATAAATTGATATGCGAGGGGCAGATATCGTCTGGGAAGGAAGATTCTCTGAACGGAGGTGTTGTATAATGTCATGACAGTATTTAGTGACTTGGCATAATTGGGTTAACTATTGGTATTAGTTCTTTTAAAGGATCTATAAAAATGCCATTCAACCCTGGAAACAGTCTCCGGTGTTTAAGTTAGGGTTAGTGGAGCGCAGACCTTCTCTTCTAGACAATGTGGGGCCAAACCATGTATCTGGAATTCTCTACAGCCAGAGGTCTGGTGTTTACATAGAGGTCAACTTAAGGACAGCCATATGTATAAAATAAATATATTATTGTATTGAAATATGTGATATGGGAACCGGTATTATATTTGTGAATGAAAAGGTAGGTCCATTAAAAGATACCCAACATGGAGGCCTTATTCCATTATCAGGGGGAGTTATTGATATCTTGGGAAATATGTATTATACACGGGTCATGTTTGGTATTGTAGTCGATAATTACTACAAGAGAGGAATACGTGGTCTGTATCTCAGCACAATGTACATATCTAAAGTTATATAGAATATGCCTAACTGAAGGGGAAGTCTTAAAATCTGGACATTCCTGGACACTCCCACCTCATGCATAGTAAAAGGATAAGTACACTGGAAAATCAAGTTATGCTCAATTGGAAGCTGCAGCTTTAAAAATGCTTTTTTTCCCTAAGCCCCCCAGAGCCTCTCTCTTTAAATTCAAAGTTGCTGAGATGATCATCTACCTCATGATTGGTAAGCCTCAATAGGTAAGGCTCTTCTGGTCCATGCGCGTCCATGACGTCACAGCGCGCGCAACATGACGTCTCGCACGAGATGAGAGAGACTGTGTGGAGCAGATGAGCCTTACCAATCAGGAGGTAGATGATAATCTCGGAGGGGAGGACCTAAACATGCGCCTAAGGACAAATAATATGTCAGTAACTTTGAATCTAAAAAAGGTAGACTGCAGCTTCCAATTGAGCATAACTTAATTTTCCAGTGTACTTATCCTTTAAGGAGGGGGATGGTTCAACAAGGGGCTTAAAAATCCTTGTAACCCTATAACTTTCTTCATACTGAGGGGACATGCTAAATGGGTATGGATCATGTTTCCTTCTCGCCCTGAGACACAGGACTTCCTCTAGTGAGTAGACGGTCTGTGAATCTTTATTTTATATACTGTTGTACCTATATTGTATGTCATTTTATTGTAACACCATTTTTCTTTTATTATTGTATTCTATGCACTGTCCACCTTTTGGAATATTAAATCTAAAATTTAAATAAGTTTTGTCTTTGATGCTATAAAGGAACTCAGTTAGCCTCTTGTAAGTTTACTTGCATTTGGATGGTCTTTAAGTGTATGGAATGCTTTGCAAGTGTAAATGCTAATTAACTCTGTGACTGTTGTGAATGACTGAAGCTAATTAACTAGTTAGTTGCTAGAGTGAATGGTGTAGTGTTAACCATTTAGCTGCAAGGACAGGAGGTGCACAGTCAGTGAGAGTCAAGAGAGATTGTGGGCATCGACAAAGCCATGAAACTTGGCATGGTGGCAGCGATTACCGATTGATTGGTCATATTACGTGCCCAGCGAACTGGCGTTCGTGACAATGCACTGTCCACCTTTTGAAATATTAAATCTAAAATTTAATAAGTTTTGTCTTTGATGCTCTAAAGGAACTTAGTCTCGGAAAGTTATACGTTTGGATGGTCTTTTAGGTCTATTCTGTGTAAAGGCTATTTAACTCTGTTGACTGCTGGTAAGGGAGTGTAAATGCCTGATTAACCCTTTGGTTGCAGGAGTGAGTGGTGTAGTGTTAACCATTTAGCTGTCAGGACAGGGGTGTGCATAGCTAGTGAGTCAAGAGTGATTGTAGGGCATCTCCATGGCCCAAAACGCAGAGTGGTGGCAGGGAGTACTGATTGATTGATTGTCAGATCACGTGCCCAGAAAACTGGTGCTTGTGACAAATATGTCCAAAAAGGGCATGCAGTGGCTGGGGATGGAGGATGATTTGCGCAGAATGATTTTCCATCCAAAGCGAGATAGAATTCAGGAACATCTATACACATGAAGGAAGGAAAGAGGTCTTGACGAAGCCTTGATCAGCATATCATCCAAATACGGGAGAAATATAACCTGGAGGTGGATGAAGGCTGTCTGACAGGCCATAAATTTGGTGAAAACTCGAGGTGCCAAGGCGAAACCAAATTGAAGGGTTGTGAATTGCAGAGGACCCACCGCAAATCTGAGGAAGCGGTGGTGTCCCTGCCAGATGGGGACTTGTAAATATGCGTCCTGAATGTCTAAAGATGATAGGAAGTCTCCAGGTTTGATTGCTACAATGACAGTGTAAATATTCCATCTTAAAACAAGCCTTTCTGACATGCAGATTGAGTTCCTTCAGATCTAGAACAGGACTTGAAGGATCCGTCCTTTTTGGGAACGAGAGATAGGTTTGAAGAGAATCCTGGTCTGAGAGGACCGGGATAATTACCCTGGCCTGCAGAAGAGATTGCCTGCTGAAGGTCCTTGTGGTGCAGAAGGCATCTGGGAAGTCTGGAGGGAAAGAACCATTGTGGAGGATGCTTGAAGGACGGTCTTGTCAAATTGTTCATAGGACGGAAAAAACTTCTTGGCAAGCAGCGCTAATATATGACACTGTGACCCTTCTGGCAAGACGGTAGCGACCCCTTGCTAGCCATAAAAGAGAAAAGATAAAGATTTTTTGGGGAGTATATGGAAAAGAGAGAGGGGAAATATGCCCTCTGAGAAAGGAGGTAAGGAAAAGAGGACAGACCCCCCCCCCCCCAAATTTTTGTTCTCACTGTTACCATTACTAGCAGAAGACAGCAATGAAAAAAGATAAGGCATTTATCTAAAACTGCTGAGGCAGAACAGAAGCCAGGCTTAAGATGAGAACAGGAGAGCAGGGAGGAGACACCACGCTGCTGCAAAAGACCAGGATAACAGAGGAAGTCCCGCACCCCCAACCAATAGGATCGGGCCAAAAGTAAAGTTGCTGCCCAGCCAATAAGATCCCAGCTCAGCCGCATGGTGCGAGTGCCAATACCTCAGAGACGTCTCTGAGGAAGCAGAAGTAACCGCGAAACGCGCCAGGCCACGCCCCCTCCCGTGGCGTCTCTCTCGTCCATGATACTATCGTATTGTACTGTTCATTATTTTAACATGGATTAATAAATGTGAAGTTTTATTCAAGTAGCTGGTCTGAGGTGTTCCATGTCTTGGATGCATCCATTTGCTCTATACACTGGACGTATTAATTTTCGTAAGTGGTCGGACCGACCTAGGAGCTTACAGAGATTGCAACGACAGAGTGAATACCTGCAGTGTAACTCCCCACTGTGAGTAGACCATTTGTTTCTATTCCAGCCTGACTTACACAGCCCTATCTCTCTGACTGCTACAAGCAAAAGTGAAGTGTCAATGAGGGAGACACCAGTACAGTAAAATTTCAAAAGAGATGCGACCTTCACAACTTCTGTGGTGATGTCACAAATCTCAAGAGATCTCAGAAAACCCTGAAAGGGTTTTCATTTGAAGTAGTCCAATTAATGCACCACCAAAATGTTAGCCCATTCATGTTAACTTTAATGGGCACTATCACATTCATTAAACTATGCCTTCTGTATATTTCCTTTCCTTTTCTCTGAAGACTCTTTATTTTTTATATTAGCAACTGTGACATAGCAGCCAATAATAATATAATGCTCACCTTCTTAATTTGCATTTCAGGGGTTGTCTTCTCTACTGCAGACCATGGGACATCCTGCTTGGTAAAGGGAGACAGGTACGTCCCACAGAATCTGGCAATACTGCCATTGGTGCCCCTTGACTTTTTGCTGCCTAAGGTTAAGGCAAAACAGGGACACCCACTATATACAAGCTAGCTTTTACCCTCACTCTTGTTATAATCAATATATAATGAATGATGTAATGCTGATTATAAATTATAAAGATATAAAAAGTCACCAAGGAGTTACATGACCATATAATATATTAATATCTGCAGGTGACTAATAGAGTTGGCGGAACTTAGTGAAGTTTGGTTTGTTTCCGAACTACCAAACTTCAGTAAAAGTTTGGTAGTTCAGAAACTAACCCATTATAGTCTATGGGAGACTAATAGTTCAGAAAGTTTGGGTGAATAACAGTTAAAATAAAAATGGTAACTTACTGTAAATGGCTGTAGCACCTGGGAAATGGATTGGGGAACATACAACTGTCACTAAAACTTATTTACACACTTCCTTCCCCACAATCGGGTAATTGTCGGGTTTTCTGTGTGTTACATTTGAGGGTTACGGCCAATTCGAGGGTTACAGAAATCGGCAGCTACATTTGAGGGTTAGTGAAATCAAAAGAATATTACAGCAAGAGGAACACACTAATTCTTGTGAATTTCAGTTTATACAGTGCAAAACAAAACCACTAAAATGTTTCGGCGTGCTTCCTCAGGTATAATTATTGTCTTCACCCATCAAACATTTATACCCTTAAGGCCCCTCCTACTAGTGATGTATCAAGCTTACTGAAATTGACCACTACATTCGAGGGTTACCAAACGCTACATTCAAGGGTTACCGAAAACGAATGCTACATTCGAGGGTTACCAAAAATGAATTCTACATTCGAGGGTTACCGAAATCGAAAGCTATATAAAAAGGTTACCGAAATCGAACACTACATTCATGGGTTACCGAATGATACATTTGAGGGTTACCAAAATAGAATGCTACATTCTTGGGTTACTGAACGATACATTTGAAGGTTACCAAAATCGAACTCTACATTCATGGGTTACCAAACGCTACAATCAAGGGTTACCGAAAATTGGCCGCTTGTTTTGAGGGTCAGCGAACAGCCTGTTATATCAATAATACAGCCGCAATTTCGGCCTTACTAATTCGAGTTAGGATGAACTTGTAATGTTTGGCTCGAACTCGGGCCATCCCTAGTGACTAAGCAGTATTCTGGACACCTGTAATCTCCCCTAAACATCTTTGCTTTCTGTTATGTATCATAAAGTAACATTTTCGGTTGCGGTGCTTCCAGTAGAACCATACAATATGCAAATAACATACTGGTAGATAACCAGTAGATATTGTGTCTTTTGTACCTGGTCAGCGGTATTTATCTCTAGGGGAGGAATCATCGACATGATCATCCAGCCCATTTCAAATCTGAGATCCAAAGCAAAATCCCAACACATTAGACGCTCCGCCCCACACCGGGTTCTTACACCACAAGCTCGCTTCCTGGATGCTCCATTAGCACGCACATTACAACACACTTCCGGTCACAGGTCTGCCGGACAGAAGGACATTTCCGATTCGATGGACGCGGTTGCCTCAATTTCAGTCAAACAGTAATCGTCTAACGTTAGATGTTCCGTTATTTAGCAGAACGTTAATTAAATAATTACTGTTGGATAAACACCCGGAGGTTATCATGTCTCCTACGCTCCACCCACACGAGACATTCCATAAGAACCCCTCCCACTAGAAAGGGGATTCCCTCCTTTGGAAATGACGTCTTGAGGTGACTTGTTCTCGCGAGGTTTGCGCTGCATACCAGGGCCAGGCAAAACCAAGAGGTGAAAGATTTTGTAGTTGATGTGCTTGGTAGCGCCATGTCTGGTTCAGAGGCGCGTGTAATGTCTCCCAGGGAAGAGGGGGAACTGGAGGACGGAGAAATAAGTGACGACAGTGTCAGACCTGACAGTCCTGTACCTATCAGACACAGAGCCAACAACCGCGGGTATGCTTCACAGTATAGGCCCCGCCAGCAAAGGCCTCCCAACTACAGGCCCAAGGAGCAGTACCGGCCCCCTCTCCGCACACAGCAGCAGGCCGGGGACAATAACCAGAGACCATCGTTCTGGGAGCGCAGCCATTACACTCTGGGCCGCTTTCGCTCCCGGGGCTGGGCTGGAAGAACCCGGGTTGGACGAGTTTGGGATCGCGGTTGGGATGACCGGGCTGTGAAACCCAGCGGGCAGAGACCTTCTACTTGTTCCGGCTGGACAGATTCATCTCAGAGAAAACGTATCTTTCATTATTGACGTGTCAGTCACGAATCCCTCTAGGTGATGGCATAGACCAGTGGGTAGAATCGGCTTTAGGGTAACGTGAGGGATTTTAAAAAGGTACATGGCAAAAATGGAAGGGCATAATCCATTGGTGTAACTAGCAATCATGGGGCCCCTATCCGTGCTTCATTCACAGTGGTTTTCTGGGAGGAGGCTATATCGGTCATAGGAAAAATAAAAAGATGGGGTCCCCTTATCTGTTGTATTCAATTAGATCAACTGGACTTAGTTGGAGTTTAGTTCTTGAAGACGTTTCTCTAGTCATCCGACTGGCTTTCTCAGTTCAGAATGACTTGTACAAGAATCTGTGGTAATTATGTACCCTGGAAAATCCCAATTAGCATATCACAGCCAAGTGTTAAGGGCGTGATTGGATAGTGGCTAAGAGGTGTTATAGGAATGCCCAGAGTAAGGTGTCAAAGTAGCATTGTACATGGCAGACAGTTGGTGTCGAACTCCTGGGCCCCCCTGCAGTTGCTCCCTTGTAGTTATGCCCTGGCATAATCTAAATGGAGACCGGCACAAAAGCCTTATCCTATATAGCAGTGATGTTTAGAAACCTTGTAGTCATAGGCTACAATCGGGCCTTGGGAAATAACACCCTTTTTTGTACAATATGAGGGTTAAAAGCAGGCCATACATAGGTCAACAGGTGCCAGATTGACATCTGCTGAAAATGTGGACAGGAAGATGGGGTTGACTGAAAACTATCCAGCTGACCCAATTTCCTTTTGAATTGGTCAACTTGATCAAAAATTGACCCAGTGTATGGCATGCTTTAGAAGTCGCGTATATTCTAGAGGCATGAATTCTACATTTCTAGAACCTGGAATCTACATGGGCTCATGAGAGAACACATTTGTGCAGAGAAGGGAAAAGGTAAATAGCTAAAGGCATTAAAAGAGCAACTAAAAAAATTTGTAAACAAAATAATCTGACTAAAATTCTGCTGGTTTCTTCTATTTTTGTCATAATTATTGTAAATCCAGACCACCTCTTATATCCCCCCCCCCCTTTTTTTTTCCCCTCCAATCTTCACGTGGGGGGTAAGATGACTTGCTTTTGCAGGTTTTAAACACTTGACACGGAGTTGCTAAAATTCACTTAACATACTTTCAGGACTGAAGTTCAGTGACACACTTATTGGGTTTTAGTTCAGTTTAGGTGACCTTTCTGAAGGGAACCTGATCTTGGCTGGGTACAATGCATTTCTCAACATTCTGAAGGTGAATATTGAATGATGATCATTTTCAAATTGATTTTGATCTGACACATCTCTCAAATCTTCCGTCTTGGTATAGTGCGCATATAGTTCAAAGGAGCATGGATGTAGTCAGCACCTGCCAGTTGAAGCAGCTAATAACTGCTGGTAAGTTTGCTTACTCTTCAGGCTTCTGTCAGAATTATTAAAGAACAGAAGGTAAGACGTAGCTCATTTACCCACCTCCCGTTCTTCAATTAAAGAGAATAAAGTCAAGTTATTTTTTTTGGATGGATGTAATTTGTAATAAAGTAACACTAATCTGACAATATGTAATAGCTGCCATGTGGCTCTATAATTAAAAGAGAGGTAGGATAGTGGATTCCCATTTTAAATTGCTAGTGTTCTGCTCGCTGCTTTTGAACAGCTGATCGTCTCTCAACTCATCTGTCTAACTTCTACGTTTCAATCATCGCTAGAAGGAATGTTAAACCCTGCATTGAACAAGTACTAAGCTCATTAGTATGATTTGTATAAACAAATTTGGTTTATTGCAGTAGTGTTGGTGATTTTTATAAATGTGGCTAGCATTATAGGGGTTTGTGCCCTCTTTTCTGGGAGCAGAATGTTCTTTCACAGGGTAAGAATGCAAGGTATGCTGTTTGTGAGATTTCAGGGTAAGAATGCAAGGTATGCTGTTTGTGAGATTTCTTGTTTTAACTCGCCTTACCCCTGCTCCTATTCTTCCATAGCTGAATAGTACCCAGGATGAGGACCTGAATTTCTAAGCCATCACCCCTGGGTAATTTACTTAACAGCTGTACTTTACTTTTTCTCTTTTGTTTGTCCTCTTCTGCAGTCCGCAATGTAGACATGCTCTGCAAAGAAGCATGTCTTTCTATTGGCTACATTGTAAACTGTCCCTAACTGTGGCAGAGGGGTAACGGGACTGGGGGTCCCGAAAGTAACTAAGTATTACTGTTGTTAGGTAAAGGACCCAGGGGTGAGGACTTGGTGGTTTAGGTCCTCACCCTGGGTACTGTGCAGCTATGGAACAGAAAAAAGTTGAGAATTATGCATTTAAAGGAAAATTATAGTCTGACTTTAAATTGGCAGTATGTTGGAATTTTTTTTTGTTTTCTGTGTTAAGAATAGGGTTGTGGCTCAAAAAAATGCATGTTGATCTCTAATAAAGTTAGCCAGGAATAACAATTTTCCAGAAATGTTAAAGGATAAGTACACCATAAAAAAAGTAGTTATTTGCAAGATATTGTTTTAAAACTTAAGTAGGCCAGAGCCTCCTTTTTCTGCTAGAAAGTTGCTGGTTTCCTCCTCCTGGCTTAAGTTATCTGCTTCTCCGCCCCAACGATATGTACTGCTTCCTGGGCCTCCAAGCGTAATGTACGCATGTTCCATGCATAGGTGATGTAATCATGCCAAAAAGCGGAGTGATTACATCGCCGACGTTCGTGCATAGTGAAGTTGCACGCATGGAACATGCGGAAATTACACTTGAAGGCTCAGGAAGCTGGAGGGAGCGGTACATCTCGTCTGGGCGGAGCTGCAGATAACTTTTATACAGGAGGAGGAAACCAACAACTTTCTGGCAGAAAAGGTAGGCTCTGGGAGGAGAAATAAAAAATCTTTTAGCCAACTTTAGTTTTAAAGCAATATCTTGCAAATAACTAAGTATTTTAATGGTGTACTTATCATTTAAAACTCATATCAGGTGATGGTGTTCTGAGATTTGTTTCTAAACAAATTTATTCGTATACTTAACAACATTTTCAGCTAAAAATTGTGGAAGGTCACCTCCCAGGAAGCCTGTCCATGCTGCAAGAAATGACAACTGTGAAGAGGAGAGCTTTGAGGATCTCCTATTAAAATATAAACAGATAAAACTGGAACTTGAGTCAATTAACAAAGATGAGAAATTAGCACTCAATATTAAAGAGGAGGCTAATAAAAATGCAGATATTGTGGTGGAAAACCCTGTGGAGCTTGTTGAAGAAGAGAAAACTATTGCAGGTGATCCAAAAGCAAGCCCTTCTCAAGAGGATAAACCACTCCCAAAGACATTTCAGGCCTTTGAGATTAAACCTCTTCGACAAAAGCTGAAACTTGTTATGGAGCAAAATAAACAAAAAATTGAAGAAACAAATGCTGACTCTATTAATGACAATGCAACTCCCAAGCAAGGTACTGATAAGGGTGTAATAAAAGCTTTTATGTAGGTTTGTCTACTCTATTTTCAACTAGTGATATCTTCGATTTTGAAGTTGGGAATTTACTCTGACTTAAAGGGCATGTCCACCCCCCAAAACTATAATCCCCCCAACTACTGGCCCCACCCATGTAGTGTAGTTTAATCCTTACCTCACATCCCAGCTCCATAGGGTTCTCCTGTAAACCCCCCCCCCCCCCCCAAAGTCTCAAAACTAACCACCAGAGGATGCAGGTCTCTGCCTGCTATCTAGCCTCCGGTAGTATTTTCCATGCGCACTGCAGCCCTTCTCTCCCCCTCCCTCTCCCTCCCGTTCTACTATCCCTCCCCCCTAGCGTTAAACCCCCTTAATATGCTGCTCCCCCATGTCCCCCAGCCCTAACCGCATGTTTTTTTTTTTTCAAAAAGCTCCCCAAACTCTTACCTCTCCGCTTTCCTCCGCTGCACTGAATGACCAGCAGCCGCGTCCGGGATTGGCTGCCGCTCAGCCAATCACAGACGCGACTGCCGGTCCCGCCCCTCTGCTTGCATTCTCTCAAGCAGAGGGCCGGCAGTGCGGCGGAGGATCGAGGGGAGGTAAGTAAGAGTTTGGGGAGCTTTTTGAAAAGAAGAAACATGCGGTTGGGGCTGGGGGACATGGGGGAGCAGAATATTAAAAACCTATTTTAGGGGTGGACATACCCTTTAAGTTTCATACACCCTTTCCGATCGCGGGTCCCGACCCGCAACGCACGATGTGTACGACCGTTCGTTTTGGCTGATAATCGGTCCATGTGTAGGCACTTTATCGTCTGAAACGTTCGTTCAGAGATCCGGCAGGTTGGCCGGGCAACGATCCCCAACCGAACGACCGTTTTGGCCGATAAAGTGTCTATACATGGGTGGTCGAAACGTTCATTTGTACACGTCGTGGGTTGGGACCCGCGATCACACGTGTGTGCGATCCTTAAAGCCGGCCATACACTAGGTGGGCATTAGGCAGATTTGAGTTATCTATCTAATGTATAAATACCACATTTTACAAGCAGCGGTTTTCAACTTGAGATGTTCATATCTAACCCATTAATTTTATGATCTAAAATTGATTGCATAAAAGAACCGGCTAGGTGGTTCTTGGATAGATTGGATATTTGTCTTATGAGTGATTGGACTGTGTAATGTCCTAAGTAGTGTATGGCCACATTTAAAAAAAAAAAAAAATCCGGATCAGCCAAACATTTGTCCCGGCCAAGCGGTCGCTCGTAGCGAGTGCTCTGTCGGGACAAGAAGTCCCTCCATGTGGACCCAGCCTAATGGTTTGTACAAAAACTCAGTAGTTGTCTGCTGAAGTGATTCTTTCAGGGGAGGGTTTTCAGAGGAGAAAGTGCCAAAGCATAATTTGTATATATCAAGTACTTTCTTCTGCCTCCCAGAATTTTGTATTGCCACTAATTCCAATACAAAGTTGCATTAACCACCTTTTAAACCATGACAATTCTGGGTTGGGATTGAAGGTTTTGATCCTGAGACACTGGGGTTAATACTTTTACATACATAAAATTTATTTCTGCACTTTAATTCATAACAAATCAGTGTTTGGTTTCCTGTTCTGCCAAGAGAGGTCAAGTTTGACACACAGGAACAACAATATCAACAGTTTTTGTGGGTCGCTTATAAATTGGTCACAGTACTTGCACAAATATAAAAAAATTGGTGTCTCCCATTTCTTTAGTTTGTCTTCATGAATACTAATTTAAAGTAATAGTGCATGTGATCAGAATTATCTTTGCAGAATGTTAATTGCCTCTACCAAAAATAATTGTTTGTGCTTCCTTGCAGAAGAATCTCCTACCTTAGAAGAAATAGCTTTCCCTGACTGCAACACTACAGCAAAAATAAAGGTAGGAATTTGCTTTCAACACTACAAAGTAGATTATTCTATTAAAGTAGATTTACACAATTTGTATCCCATTAGTTTGCCAGCTGTAAAATGGCAAATATGTCTGATATGAAGGTATAAAAGCTATGTCTTGCTACTTCTAAACTGGAGTTAAGATTCCTTACCACTAGATGCTTCTTTGGAGAGACAGGCAAAATTTCCAATATATGTCTATAAATGTGTAAAACATTCGGACAGGATTTATTTTTTTCTTTACACATCCCGGCTATTTTGCAGGGGTGTGTTGACTATTTTTTATATGTAACTGGTAAAAAGTATTATCCTCCTTCTGAAGTCTAAGCAATTATTCCTGTGCATTGATTTTCAAGATCTTTATAAACCTGTTCTTTTATTGTGTAAAGCACAATTTAATATTTCTCTCTCAGGCTGCAGGGGGACCCAGGAGACTGTGGGGTTGTGTACCATTCTCCAGGAGTGGACACTTAAAACTGGGGGAGGCTTCCAGTGCTCAGATATGTATACCCTGAGGGGAGGGGCACCAGATCCTCACTTCCTTTGTTTTTAAGTGTTTGCTTCAGGAGATGGGTGACAGCACTCAGGCCCCACCAGCTCCTGATGTGGGAAGGAATGCAGACAGGCAAGTCCTTGGTCTCGTGCTGCGAAGGAGCTGCACATTATGCTCCTCGGGGCCAAAATGTGCAAACTGACTCCTCCTCCAGGTGGGCAACCAGTGGCACTGCCACTGCTTCCTGCAGGTGCTACACTGGTGCTTCTCTGGTTCTGGGCCCCTAATTAGGCAGTTCAGGTTTGTTTCCTCATTGTCTCAGGGGCGGGACTTCATCCAATACCCTTTAACTGGCTTTTTACATGACTCACGGGCAAGACTTTCTCCTTCTCTTTGGCTTCTCTGCATCCGAACGCCATTCTATAGCGTGATTATCCTCCAGATCTGCTTCTTCCTACTTAAGCTAAGAGTCTTCTTTCTTACTTTTCTAGCCTACCTTATCTCCTCTAGTTGGGAGCTTTGGGGTCTGACCTGGAGATATCCCCTTGAGTTTCCTACTCCTAGGGTATTACACCCTTATCTAAGGTATTATTTTTTTCCATTATTGATTTTTTGGTAAAAAAAAATTGATTAGACTTTAGATCTTTTTTCCCTTTTTCTAGCTACTTTCACTCTTTTTTCATGTCTTCTAAGAAGAAAATACCATCCCAAAAGCAGCCAAGTCTACTCCTGCCATTTCTAATGTATGTGCCTTGTGCCAGGGAAGGTTGCGTTTTGGTGTCTCTGGCCACTATGTGCGCCATGCAGCTCAAACCAAGACCCCCAGCCTGTGCAGACGGTGCTTGCCAGTTAGGAACCAGAGTAGGGCAAATCCATTGATTTACTAAAATATCTGCCTCTGGGGTCGACGTTACCATCGGACCCTCTGGGGATTTCACCCCAAGAGTCTGAACCAGTCTGCGCTAAGTCTTCAACAACTTCGATGTCTGTTTTATCTGCTTCTATTTGCCTGGTCCTGCAATCAGTGACTCTGGCCGGAATGGAACCCAGGGTTCAGAGAGCAAATAGATATTTTGAAGTATGCTTGTGAAGGTTCTCATTCATCCAGGTCATGGTATATCTGTTGTATTCCATTAGATCAACTGGACTTGAAGTTTAGTTAAAAAAATTCAAGTCCAGTTGATCTAATTGAATAAAACAGATATAGATCTTTTGAAACCTCATTCTCTCCTCCCATAGAGGAATTGTATTTGGAAGAAGGGGAGAACTCGGAAGAAGGAGATTTGCAGTCCATAGCTTCTGAACAAGAGCATCATACTACATTCACCCCTGAGCCGATCAAAGACCTCATTAAGGCAGCTTTGCAGGTCCTTAATATTCAGGACCTGGATGAATCAGAGCACCACTCAAATTCCTTATTCAAGCGTACCAAGAAAAACTCTGCGACTTTTCCATCATACGAACAACTGGACCAGATTGTCCTAAAGGAGTGGGTCTCACCAGAGAAGAAGCTCATTCAATCCAAGCAATTCCAGGCAATGTTTCCATTCTCGCAGTCCGATGTAGACAGGTGATCGGTACCCCTGGTGGTAGACCTTCCAGTGACAGGTCTTTCTAGGGCTTCCATCAGTCCTCTTGTTGGAGGCTGCCACCTTCCAAGATCCCACAGATAGAGGTGTAAAGAGGGTCTTCTAAGAACCTTCTTCTCTGCCTCGGGGTTGATCAACTATACCAGGCCGTATCCAAGGACTAATCGCATTATATTGTTCCACTCTGTGTTTGGCTTCAAATTTCTTTCAGCAGTGCCTCCATCCACAAGCACAAACAATACATATCTTATTTATAATTTTGATGGAAGTAACAGTCGATCAGGCAGAATAACTACTTAACTTGCTTTTAATGTGTGTGCAACCAACATGTTTTGGGGCACACAGGACCCTTTCTCAGGATCCTATGTGGCCCGAAACATGTCCGAATCCAAGGACCCCACAAACGCCACCTTGCTGGACATCGTACAGCAGTTATCAGATGTGATATACATCGGGGATGTGTCTCTTAAGTCCATCTGCCTCTTCGTCTTCGGCAGCTGTCATGGCGGCGGGACCTTTCTTCCCCAGAACAGAGCACAATGTTTTCCGTCCTTTCGTCGATCATCATCCTTTCGTCCCCTTCGTTCCTCCTGTTCTTTAAACAGAATGCAACCCTATTTGGCCAGAATCCTTCAACCAGTCCGTCAGGACGGAGACCCTTCCACTCTTGGGTGAACAAAAGAGGGGCCTTCAAACTAGGGAGAGAAAAACCTAAACAGGCATTACTGTTCCCGACAGGATTACATAGGGGGCCACCTTCAGCTTTTTCAAGAGAAATGGCACATTCCACCCATAGATTCCTGGACCTAAACGGTCATATCCTGTGGCTACAAAACAGAATTTTCACACACACCCCTCCTTGATTCTCTCCCTCTTGGATCCCAAGATGCCCAACATGTCGCAGGGCTCTTTACTCCTGTGTTTAGTCCCTGCTACAGGCACTGGTGGTTTCCCCAGTTCCGATAATTCAAAGAACCTTTTCCTGTTACTGTGGAAGGACGTCTCGTTACGCCTGGAATTGGACCTAAAATCCCTCAACTATGTCCAAAAGTTTAGTTTCAAAATGGAATCTCTACGTTCATTAATCCTGGCCATCGAACCAGGGGACTTTCTGGTTATCATTGTTTCCTAAAATTTGTCATAGGCCACCAGCATTTCCAGTTTACTGCTCTGCCCTTCAGCATAGCTTCGAATAGCTTTGGTGTTGGCAAAGATCATGGCCTGTCGGGCAGCATTCATTTACCTACAAGGAGTCTTCCTTTTTCCTTACTTATAAGACTTGCTTATAAAAGCTGCATCCTTGGACCTAGCAAAGCAACATGTAGCGCTTTGCGCCAAGACCCTAGCCTGGTTCGGCTAGGTCATAAATACAACAAAATCCTCCTTCCATCCTTCTCGCCTTGAAGATATTCCTGGGAATGGTCGACACATCTATACATAAAATCCTTCTTCCACAAACTCTAGCCGCCAAGTCCTCCACAAAAATTTCTATCTGCAGCTGCTGCGTCTGGTGGGGAATATGGACTCGTCGGTGGAAGCAGTTCCATATACATTATATCTGTTGTATTCAATTAGAATGCTAATTGGAAAATCCCAATTAGCATATCACAGCCAGGTGTTGTGCTAACACCTGGCTGTGATATGCTAATTGGGATTTTCCAGGGTACATAATTGCCACAGATTCTTGTACAAGTCATTCTGAATTGAGAAAGCCAGTCTGATGACTAGCGAAACGTCTTCAAGAACTACATTTCAAGTCCAGTTGATCTAATTGAATACAACAGATATACCATGACCTGGATGAATGAGAACCTTCACAAGCATATTCCATATACATTGTTCCACCTGCACCCCCTTCAGAGACCTCTCTTTAAGTTTTGGGACAAAAGCCTATAGTCACTAGACTGCCTGATTGGTAGATGTCTGAATCCAACCTTTCATTGGGCAAACATCTATGCCTACCCCCTTAGACACTGATCACGAAGGATGCCAGCCTCCAGGGATGGGGAGAAGTGTGCGGATCATTGAAAGCACAAGGCCGGTGGTCCCTGTAAGAAACTCTTCTTCCAATCAACGTCTTGGAGTTACGGGAGATTTTTCTAGTCCTGTCTCACTGGACTGATAGCAAGAAATTATATCTATAAGGCCACTGGTTGCTAATACCCCTAGTGAGGAGTAAATGTCAAAGCAAGAAGGTGCTCCATCCACTAAGGCCGGCCTGCCTGCCTGCCCACCCCAGGGACTTGTAACAAAACTCCAACCTTTATTACACACACACTTTAACGCGTTTCAACCGCCAGTCACGGGCGTCCATATTCAATATGACAAAGCCATTGGCCTGTCGTACACAAACCACCAAGGGGGAACTTAAAGGACAACTAAAGCCACAGAACAACACTGAACCAGAAGGCAGAACACCTTGATATAAAACCAGTAATCTGTGTCTTACCTCTCATTTTGATACAGGCCCAGGGAAATTTACCTAAATAACATATGGTTTGTGCTTTACTTCACAGCATTCTTGTATCACACAGTTTGGTCAACGACCATTTAGGTCTGCACATGCTCAGTCCTTAGCTAAGGCAGAAACTTGTTACAGTTGGTCACACCCATTAATAATCTCTAACCAATCCTTTTACAGGACAGATAAAGCAAGGTAGCATGTGACTCAGGTCAGAAGGTTTGGTCTCACACTGCACATACACACATACTTCATCCAGTTCTTAACAGGCTTACATTTACTTTAATACAATTTACTGAAGTGGTATTTTATAGCTTATTGGTGTTTTTAGGGGGGTTGTTTTCAGATTCTGGAGTATAAAAAATTGGGTTTAGTTCTCCTTTAAAACAACATGGCCATGGCAGAATCACACCGGATTCTAACATGGACAGAACAATTTCTACCAGCCATATCCTTAATAAACATCCTCAACGAACAAGCATTTCCTAAGTTAACACGCGTGTGACCCCAGGGAATGGCCCCTACGTCCAGAAATCTTCAAGGAACAGTCTCGGAGATGGGGAGACACCAGACGTAGACATAATGGCCTCGCGCCACAAGGTCCAACATTCTGTGCCAAAGCATGGGATCCCCTACTATGCAGGATCATTGTCTTTCTTCAAAGAGGAATGGCCTCTTTGCGAGTGCCTTGAAGGGGCAGGTTTTGGCCCTGTCCGTATTATTTCGTAGTAAACTTGCCAGCAGGAAGGACCGTCCTCTGGTGCAGCCTTGGCATCAGGGCCCTTCAAAATCCTCCTTTTTGAACCATTACAATTAATCTCCCTATATCTACTTACTTGGAAGACTGTTTTTCTGCTGGCCGTCTCTGCCATCATTAGAGCCTCTGAACTGTCTGCCTTGTCAGTAGAACCCTCATGTCTGACTCTTTAGTCGGACAGGACTATACTGTTCTCCCGCTTCCTTTCTTCCAAAGGTGGTCTCTTTCCACATCAACAAGGAGATCACGGTTCCTTCCTTTTTTTTTTTTGGATGCTTCCTCTCCCAGAGAACACAAGTTAAGTTCTCCTTGACGTGGTGCGGACACCTAAGCTCTATATTAATCGCACCCAAGATTTTCAGTTCTCTCGGGCCTTGTTAATCCTCTGCCCGGGGTCCAGAGCTTCACCTAAGACTTTAGCAAGGTGGATCAAATATACAATTGTCCACCCTTGCGGGTTCCAGCTCACTCCACCTGGGTGGTTGGGGCATCTTGGGTACTCCATGGTTCCTCAGTGGACCAGATATGTTGAGCGGCAATGTGGTCTTCCATCCACACCTTTATAAAGTTTTATCACCTGCATGTGTTTGCGGATGCAACCCCAGGTCGCTCTGTACTGAGAGCTGCAGAGGTACAAGTACACTTTTACCAACCCTGCAATTTCAGGACTTTGGGATGTCCCCACTGTCTCTTGGGTCCCCTTGCAGGCTGAGAGAAAAGGTTTATTTTGCACATGCCATTAAAATCCTTTTCTTTGAAGCCGTAAGGGGGACCCAGGTACTTCCCTCCCTGGTTGACATGTTAACGTTAAGTTTTTGTAGGTTTGGTGTTTTCCAGAAAGTAATATCCAAAAAAACTGTGCAAAGAAGAGTGGTTTAACTACTCACCTGATGTCCAACACATTGTCCCTGTACCTCTAGGTCCCCTTGTCACTCATTTCTGGCCCTTCCCCCTTAGCCAATGATTCAACCAAGGAGCTTCCATGGGAAACACTTTTTAGCATGTTCTCCCGTTGGTTGAAATGCTTGCTTCTGCAGGACAGAGGGTAAGGCATGGTGATTTTTTTAATACAAGTTGCTGCACCCCCAGTTAAATATGGATTTGCACCATATGGGCAGTGTGTAATATCGCAATTTTTTTTTACAGCAACCTGTAGAAGAGGAGGAAGAATTGTCTGAGCTTCATTTGCGTTTGCTTGCCCTACAGTCTGCAAGTAAAAAATGGCAACAAAAGGAACAACTGGTTATGAAAGAAAGTAAAGAAAAACTAACTAAGCCTAAAACAGAATCTCAAAAAGAGAAGACTACTGCAAATTCTAATTTATCAAAGAAAATAAATAACCCAGCTTATGCAGGTAAGGCATGCATATATTTTTTGTTATTTAGAAGACTTTTCAAAGTGCAGGCAGGTACTTCTGGTGCTCCTCCCTTTTTACATATCCCCTGCAGCACAGCAAGCCCCCCTTTTTAAGTGTCTGCTTAGAAGTAGGATATCTTTATCAAGCGTGTTTTTAGGTAGAATCTGCTCCCTACTTCAGGAACAGAGTGGGCATGTTTTTCTCCTGTGAAGGGGTCTGCAAATCATGCCTCTTAAAGGAGAACTAAAATCTCCAGACAACATTGCCCCAATAGAAAGAGCATATTCACAAAGATACAAAATGCTGTGTCTTACCTCTTCCTTTGCTGTGGATGCTGGGTGATTTAGTGATATAACCTGTGGGGACTAGGGGTCCGCTCACATAATTCACCTTAAGTGGGAACACCCAGTTAGGTTTATGCAGTACACTTTAAAGGAAGCTTCAGCTTTGCTTCCTGGAAGCTGACAAATAAGTATATTACAGCTGTGAGAATTTCTCCCTTTGACACATAACACAGATTTCAGTGTAGTTTTTGTGTAAACACATTACAAATGTTCCTGTCCGTAATAGTGCTTAATTCCTTTGCTTTTCATACAAAAAATAAAGTAATATTTGCAGTTTATTTCTTTGCTAGCATGGTTGTAAGAAACGGTAAATAGTAAAAAATGGTAAATGGTAAAAAAAATAAAAGTAAAAATGGGGAATCAAACCTTACAACCTTTTATGCAGTGTCTTGCTAAAAAGAGCTTTTTTTTTTTTTTTCTTTTTTTTTTTTTAAAGCAACAAGGGCTTATAGGGGGATATCTGCAAATGTAGAATCTCCTGTCTTTTGCTAGAAACAAAATAAAAACCAAAAAAGTGAGCCTGGGGAATTGCACCTGTGTCCCAATAGTCTGTCTGTTTCCAAACCCAGCACTTTAGCAGCAGTATATGTCGGTAAAATCAGTTTACAATTTTGTATTGCTCCAAGAAGGCTGTCTGCAATTCAACCTGGTTGGTAAATAAAATTCAGAGCTACTATAAATAGTTTGTACATATGGAGAAACTTATATTTTTCTAGAAGAAACATGATGGAAACCAACAAACAGAAAAAGCAAACTCGGGTAGAAGACTAAATTGTATTGTTTCACAAGTAAACCAGGGTATTTGAACTTGTCACTTCTTGGGCTGTGTAGAAACTCTGCATAGCGATTGAATCCTGGGGGCATGCCTTTTTGACGATAAGATGGTATTTTAGTTGTACTGGCAACAATATGGAAGCCTTCTTGGTTACAGAATCTATTGCTTACATATACTAAATGCAACTTACTAGAGAAGAACTTTTCAATGTATAGGTGTTCTTGCGAGAAAAGCTTTTACATGAGGATTAAAAAAAATGTATATATAGAAATGGGATTGTCATCCATGCAGAGTGCAACTAAAGACCAAATTTATTCAATACATACAAAAATTAGAAGCCTAGTGCACATCCAATTAATTTGCTTATATTTTACTTTAGCATTATAATGCGACTTAAAAAGCCTGCCCTTCTCTCTGGATAAATTAAAGCAATTAGTTCAATAACTTGGCCAATTTATTTTAAAGGGGAACTGTGGTCCAAAAATGACTTTAGGTAAATGGATAGGAATTGCTCTCCTAAGAATTTTTGCAAAGTATTGTCATTGTTTATTTTGCATTGTTTTGAAGATATTTACTTTTTTGTGTGTGATATGGCAGCAGCATCTCCAGGTCCCCTGCACTTCCTGCTCCCTGCTCTGAAAACATGTCAGTCAATCTGCCCTGTCTCCCCTTCCCTTACAGCCCAATGTGGCCCCACCCACTCACAGGTGTCTTAGCCCCACCTACTTGCAGGTGCGGTAAACCCCCCCCCCCCCCACAGAAAACTGAAAACAGCCTTTTCAGGCAGAGTGAGAACTGTTTTCACATAGTGAGAAAAAAGGGCTGTAGATTCCCTTACCTTCCCTGCAGCTGCAGGTCCTTCACACAGCAGGGAGGGGGAGGGACTTCCTGTCTCCCTCACACACTGAGGGAGTCTGAGGTTGTGCTCACCGGCGACGAGGTGGAGGAGCAGCCTTAGGAATTTCATGTCGGCCTCCCACCCATTAACTTTCTGGTCAGTAATTTCTTCATATCGTGGGCTGTGGAGCAGGTAGAGAGGTGGTTGATGGCTCGTGCCTTCCTCTGGGTCCATTTTTTTGCTGGCCAAACACAATTGATAACTGCCAAAAGGTGCAGCCGATCAGTACTTCATAATCAAAACCCAATTAGAACCAATCACTGTACAGACCTTACACCCTCTATCTTGGGGCTGATTTCAGCTTGAATATAATGGCTGCATATTATAGATTTTTAATTGGGTGGTTTTGTTCTTTGCAACCCAATGCTTGCTTATTACCAAGCAAGCATTGGGTTACAAAAATGTATATATTCCCTACACCATTAAAACATTTCAGCATCACAGAATTATTTTATATAGAAAGTTGGTACATAACTCTAAACTTTTAATCAGTATAGAAGAAGCTAATGTATTTGTAAAGTAAATCTTGTCATGAGAAGTTGCAACTTCTCCATATTGGCTGTAGATAATTGCTGCATCATGAGACAAAAGTCCATATTTTGAGTGATGACGTTATAGCTATATATAACTTCATAAAAGAAGTGATTTCTTTTATTCAGTTGGCCCCCCAGTAATAGACGATGACATTAACAATTACACTTGCCCACACGAGTCACTGCTGTAACCCTCAACTTTATGCCTTTCCAAGAAGAACTCTAAGCCTCCTTTGAATCTGAGATTCAGCCGGCCACATTTTCAGACAGAGCATTTCACAACCTTACTGCCCTCGCAGTGAAGAACCTTTTACATTGCTTAAGCCGAAATTGCTTTTCCTCAAGTTTGGAGTCTTGTTCACATAAGGATTGTGGAAGCACTTCTTAGGCTAAATTATTATTACATTTACAGTGGTTTGCAAATGTATTTGGGCCCCCTTGAAGTTTTCCACATTTTGACACATTGCTGCCACAAACATGAATCAATTTTATTGGAATTCCATGAGAAAGACCAATACAAAGTGGTGTACACGTGATAGGTGGAACGAAAATCATACATGATTCCAAACATTTTTATCAAATCAATAACTGCAAAGTGGGGGGTGCGTAATTATTCAGCCCACTTTTGTCTGAGTGCAGTCAGTTGCCCATAGACATTGCCTGATGAGTGCTGATGACTAAATAGAGTGCACCTGTGTGTAATCTAATGTCGGTACAAATACAGCTGCCCCCCAGAAATTTTCCAGCGGGTGGCATGAAAAAGTACCCGTGTAGGGCAGAACAGGAAAAGATCTGAGATGTTTAACCCTTTCAATGAAAGCAGACTTTCCAAGAGCATTGGCATTAACATTTTCACGGCCAGCAGAGTATTACCATTAACCCTTCAATGCCAACTGACTTTCCTATTAACTTTCAGTGCCAGCACTTTCCTATAGTATTGCCATTAACTCTTCAGTGCCAGCATTTTCAGAGTTTTGCGATTACCACTTATAGTGCCAACAGAGTATTACCTTTAATCCTTTCAGCTGCCAGCATAGACATGATATACAGTATGTACCTTCATTTCATGTCCTCCATTTTTTTTTTTCACTCCTCACCTACTCTAAGTTCACATGGACCACTTTTATAAAGTACGCAGCTGCTTTTACTTGCCCTTTTAGAACTGCTCTCCTCAGTACTAGTAGCTGAGCTCATCCTCCATCCTTCAATTTATTTTTAACATTGTTTCCAAGTAGAATGAGCTGGTTTCAGTCTCTCTACTCACTACAGTGTTGCTCTTACAAAGGAGAGCAGTACTAAAACTGAAAGCAAAAGCTAACCGGGAGATGCTAGAGCGAAAAACAGGTGCCCCATACAATATCATTATTACAATATCTACACACTGGCATACATTATAAACAAAGGGGTTTTAGTATACATTACTGTGATCACATAAATGAAAAACCTTTCAACCACATGAAGATAATCCCTATCTGGAAGGCTCCCTACAACCCGGCCACCCCTCCCAATTGACTTTTTGACTTTTTATAGTGAGGAAAGAGGCTGTCCATTCAGTGCTTAATGTTAAAGGCATAGGACCTCCAATTAAAAGGCTGTGTTGGTTCTATTACCACATGGACGCTTGACCACTGCTAATTGGCTGTAGTAAACATATGCAAAGGGTTAAATCCTCTCTTATGAAGATTATCTATCTTCAGAACACAAATTCCATCTTTTATTAGTTTAGTGCTGTCTCTGTAATCTTTCTAATTTGTTTATATCTTCTCTATAGACATGCACTGAGGCAGAATTATGACTTCGTCCCTTTACCAAGTTTCTTATACAGGAAAATATTTTATTTGCTTAGCAGATACTACTTGACCGTGCTTTAGAGTAAATCTGACAATAACTCCAGTCCTTTTCTATCAAGGACATATATGGTATAAATAGCCTTAAAGTCTTGGGTACAAATCCAAGAGTTTTGCATGTGCTTGTGTAGGTTTTGTACAAATGGGTTGTATATTTGAAATAAATTGCTTTAGTTTTTCAGGGCAGGGTCTAAAAAGGTGCATAAGTAAAATTCCAAGAGCTGAAAAGGAAGAAGAGGGTCAGAAGGAATATTCCTTATTGCTGTATGATTACCGTACATAAAAAAAAAAATTAATACATGCCCTTTTTAAAATCCCTGAGGAACGGAACACCACTAAAGCTGGTCATACACATGCGATCCCACAGCATGTGTGCCAAAAGATCACATTGGTATCTGTCGGCACACATGCTGTGGGAACAGAGCACACAGACCCGGGCGATCCACATACGCGGTATGGGGATCAGTCGGCCGTGCGGCCATACACAATCGTATCCCCTCCCTCTACTTTAAGTAAAGGGAGCCAATAACGATTAACGGAGATTTTCAGTTTATCAATTAGAGTGCGGACTACGGCCGTTCGTCTGCACTCCCATCAGTCGGGAAAAGCTCCTATACACGAACGATAATGGGTTAATTCCGTCGTTCCTCAACTGGATTTACCCATTATCGTTCATATGTATGGCCACCTTTACACTGTTCAAACAATGGAGCAGAGCCTTCTTTATTTTTATGCTCTGTGGAGGGCTTTTTGCTCCCGTCAAACTGACAGGTCTATAATTACCAGGCTGGAAACGGTTCCTTTTAAAATATTGGCACCACCGCACTCTGCCAATCAATTAGAACGAGGTGAGATCTTAAGGAAACCAAAAATATTTAATACTTTGTCCCCTGAATTCATTACTGTATGCCTGCTATGCTTCTGGATGCCTCATGGAAACTGAGCAATTTTGGTGACTTGGTACTGAGCCTGAGCAAGCTCCAAAGAGGCATCTAAGGGATTAGCATTCACTTATTGGCTGTGATGTCAAATCCATAACTGACAGTTGCTAAATGGAAGGACCAGGAAGCAGAAACCGGTGAAACTGGATCTTGTGTAGCATTTCAGGTTAGACTTTTATAGATTTCAGAATTCAAACTATTACAGTTTTGGGGGGTGATTTACCTGTAAATGTTTTCATTTGAGGGCTAGACTTTCCCTTTAATCAAGTTACTGTTGCATTAAACAAAGATTATTTAGAGAAAAACACTATATACAAGACATTACAAAATATGCCTTGTAGACTACCACAAAGTATACTTCAACATGAGTCCAGTAGCATGAAAAGAGTCCCAAACGCACTCAGATTCCCAGTGGGCACTGACGTCCTCTTAGGCCTTCACCCTTCAAAGGCCAAGGGATAATCAGAATAAATGAAGAGATGAGGGTCGCACTCCAAACAATAAATTTAATGATAAACCACACACATCAAAATCATTTTTTGGTGTGTGTGTGTAACAAGTGGGAAATCTGCTTTACCAAAGATTATTCATATTCTGAATATAGTTGCTTGGTTTTTTTTTTTACACAATCTGTTTGCCTTCTCATACCTTTTTAGTGACCCAGTTAACTTGAATACCCAAAATGCAATTTTATTTAACCTTGTTTACTTTTACTTGTTACTTGTTTACTTTTGCCTAAAGGGAAAGTAGTTTAATGTTTTTATGCTTAGTAGGCTTTTAAAGGCACACCATTAACCCATGATTATAACTTCATAATTAATTGACAGGTTAGCTTCTCTTACCCTTTAAGGGACATTTAAACTGAGGCAAATGATATAGTGTCATTTAATATAGGTTGCAAAAAACTAAAGTGCACTGGGTTAACAAAAACTTTTAACTTTAGGAAAGCTAATTTTATGCTTTTAAAGGAATCTCTCCTGCTCATAGACTGGGGGGAACTGTTTCTAGGTAAAGAAACTGAGCAGATGTGGACCACTTTTAAAGGGATATTAAATTATTACATTTCCAAATCGGTACCTTTAGGTAACAAGTGTAAAAAAATTAGGTCCAGTCCTGCATAGCTTAATGCTCAGGTAAAAAGGGAAATGGGGAAAAAAAGAAAAGAGCTTTTAAAATTTTGAAAACAGAAGGCACAGAACAGGCTTACAGGGAGTACAAAAGCTGTAATAGAGTGCAAGAAAGCAATTAAACTAGCTAAAATAGAAAATGAAATACGGATTGTCGAACAAAGCAAGTCCAACCCCAAAATGTTTAAGTATATAAATGGTAAAAAGATGAGGACTGAGAATGTGGGACCATTAAATAATGGAGCTGAGGTGGTTGTAGAGGATGCCGAAAAGGCTAATCTGCTAAACCGTTTTTTTACATCGGTTTTTACTGTTGAGAATCCTTGTCCTTACGGTAGGGATTGTAGCAATATGCAGGGAAGAAATGAAGAGTTTTCACATTGGATAACGGAGGATATGGTACGGAAACAATTAGACAGTTAATATCAATAAAGCGCCAGGACCAGATGGATTGCATCCTAGGATTTTAAAAGAGCTTAGTTCAGTTCTAGCTAGACCACTGTTTCTCATATTTTCAGATTTGCTTTTGTCTGGGGATGTGCCGCTGGATTGGAAAAAAGCCAATGTAATACCAATATTCAAAAAAGGTAGTCGTTCACAGCCTGGTAACTATAGACCTGTAAGCCTAACATCAGTGGTAGGGAAGGTGATGGAAACTTTGTTAAGGGATCATATCCTTGACTTTGTCTCCAGAGATCATCTTATTAGTAGTAGTCAGCATGGATTTATGAGGAATAGATCATGCCAGACAAATTTAATTGGTTTTTATGAAGAAGTGAGTAAGAAGTTGGATGTTGAAGTTGGTGGTACAGCAGTGGATGTGGTATATTTGGATTTTGCAAAAGCTTTTGATACTGTGCCACATAGGCGACTAATGTATAAACTGAGGACTGTTGGCCTTGAAGAAAACATTTGTTCATGGATAGAGAACTGGTTATTGGACCGCAAACAGAGAGTGGTGGTTAATGGAGCTACATCTATGTGGGCTAAAGTTCTAAGCGGAGTGCCTCAGGGTTCTGTACTGGGGCCGCTTCTGTTTAATCTGTTTATAAATGACTTAGAAGGGGGCATTGAGAGCAAGGTCTCTGTGTTTGCTGATGACACTAAATTATGCAGAGCTTTGGAAACTTCCAATGATGTGCAAGTGCTGCAAGCAGACCTAGATAGATTATCAAAATGGGCAGCAGAATGGCAGATGAGATTCAATGTTGATAAATGTAAGGTGATGCATTTGGGATTTAATAATCCCTGCGCCATCTACACCATAAATAACTCTGTGTTAAGTTAATCTGTAATGGAAAAAGATTTGGGGGTTCTGGTAGATAACAGACTTAGCTGTAGCAAACAATGCCAGGTCCATACAATGAGCTCTCTGGTGCATTGTTCACTAATAGGTCATATCAGAGGACACGTGGACATCCTTTAAGGTTGGAAGAAAAGAAGTTTCATCTTCAGGTTAGGAAGGGTTTCTTTACAGTGAGAACGGTGAAACTGTGGAACTGTCTTCCAGCAGATGTGGTAATGGCAAGTTCATTGAATAACTTTAAAAGCCTGGATAAGTTTCTAAAACTAAAGAATATTGAGAATTACTGGTATTAATGCATATAGATCTGGTTGATCCAGGGATACTTTCCGATTGCCGTTTGGAGTCAGGAAGGAATTTTTTCCCCCTTTTTAGCTGTTTTTTTTTGCCTTCCTCTGGATCAACTGTTAGGTAGGGTTAAAAAAAAAAAAAAAGTGAATAGGTTGGACTTGATGGACGTATGTCTTTATTCAACCTTAATTACTATGTTATTATGTTACTAAATCATTTTTTAACTAATCACACAGTAATTTGGATTAAAGGGAATGTCCACCCCCCAAACTACAATTTAACCCACTACTGGTCCCACTGTGTAGTGTAGAAAAATCCTTACATCCCTGCTCCAAATGGCTGCCCTGCAATGTCCCTCCAAAAAGTGACCACCAGGAGAAATGGACAATGTAAGTAATGATCGGGGGAGTTTTGCTGCAAATAACTATAGCGTGTGGGGGAGGGGAGCCCTACACTACAGAACAATTTCTAAATATGGGTGCACATGGCCATCTATAGTGGGAAAATGAACTTTTTTTTTCTTTCTTTCCATGTGTTCTATAATTCCCCACAACCCCCAGTGTCTTCACTTGTTCAGATTCCCTCTCTGTCCTGAGATACACCAGTTAGAAGAATAGTGATTGCATTCCTCTACTCCTACTTGTCTTGACTGTCAATCAAATCCCTGTGACGTGATCCCCCCTCCCTGCTCTGTAATAAACATAGAGATAAGAGCATTAGCAGGGGGAGAGAGGTAGCTTTGATGGTAGATATATGGCTGCCCTTGACCCCCCTTGTTAATAGCTTTCACTGATTGATGATGGGTCACAAAGTGAGAGATCGTAAGCTGTACTGTTTTTTTTTTTTTTTTTTTTCTTCTTCCGTGTCTGCAGGACCGCTTGCTTTCTATTGGCCACTGTGTGTGGGTGTTTAACTTTTAACTCCTACTGCACATGATAAGCTTGTCAGTTAGCATTGAGGAGTATCTGTTGTATTCAATTAGATCAACTGGACTTGGAATGTAGTTCTTGAAGACGTTTCGCTAGTCATCCGACTGGCTTTCTCAATTCAGAATGACTTGTACAAGAATCTGTGGCACTTATGTACCCTGGAAAATCCCAATTAGCATATCACAGCCAGGTGTTAAGGGCGTGATTAGATAGTGGCTAAGAGGTGTTATAGGAACGCCCAGAGTAAGGTGTCAAAACAGCATTGTACATGGCAGACAGATGGTGTCGAACCCCCCCACCTCTATTTAGGCTTGGTTTCTTTGTCACATAAATGGCCTCCTTAACACCTCTCTTGAACCAGTCACGTTCCTTTGCCAATATGTTAACATTACAATCTTCAAAGGTATGTCCTTTATCCTTAAGATGCAGGTACACGGCTGAGTCCTGACCCGAGGAATTGGCTCTTCTGTGCTGGGCCATACGTTGATGCAGTTGTTGTTTGGTCTCCCCCACATACAAATCAAAGCATTCTTCACTGCACTGCATATATGATGTCGCTTTTCTTGTGTTTCGGTATTGGGTCTTTCGGATGTACCAATTGCTGCCTCAGCGTGTTGCTCGGTTTAAAGCCATAACTCCTAAAGCCATCCCTGTGGTGGATATTATAGCAGCCACAGAAGCCTCAATCCACAATAATAAGGTACCACAGAGTGAGGCAGAACAACTTCGCCTTAAGGTATCTGCAGCCTTAGCCAGTGCTAAAACTCCTTCATCTAACCTGACCACACAGGAAAGAAGAGCCTTAACATCCCTCAAGAAAGATTCTAGTATCACCATTCTACCGGCAGACAAGGAAAGATGCACAGTGGTACTCAACACCTCAGACTACCATGATAAGGTGACCATGCTCCTGGCCGATAACAACACATATGAGGCTTTAACAAGGGATCCCACCAGCCGGTACAAGAAAAGCGTCATAGACAACAGCTGCAAAAGGATAAAGCCATTGATAGAGCAGTGTATCATCGCCTCTACCCTGGTGAGGCACATCCATGCATATATGGACTCCCAAAGATACATAAGGAAGGGGCACCACTAAGACCTATAGTCAGCAGCATCAACTCTGTAACATACAAGGTGGCAAAATACCTAGCCAACATCTTAGGACCATTGGTGGGAAGTTCTAAGCATCACATCCAGAACTCTCAGGATTTCACCAACAAGATTGAAGATATAGTACTCGGAGCAGAAGAAACTATGGTGTCCTATGATGACATCTCTCTTCACCTGTATACCCACCAAGGAGGCTGTTGTCATGGTGAGAAAACGGCTAGGCCAAGACAGCACTCTCACCAGCAGAACTGATCTCAACCCAGAACAGGTGTGTGCCTTACTGGACTTGTGCCTGAATACCACCTATTTCAAATACAGGGATAAGTTCTATAAGCAAAAACACGGATGTGCTATGGGATCTCCAGTTTCACCCATTGTAGCCAACCTTTACGTGGAGGAGGTAGAAAAACTGGTGCTTAATACCTTTTAAGGGCATAGCACCCAGCCACTGGTTCAGATATGTGGATGACACCTGGGTTAAAATCCACCAGAAGGAAGTACAAGCTTTCACAGAACACATTAATGCGGTAGACCAAAACATCAAATTTACAAGGGAAGAGGTACAAAACAACAAACTGGCTTTCTTGGACTGCTTGGTAGAAGTCAGGGAGAATGGTAAACTGGAAGTAGAGGTTTACAGAAAACCAACCCACACAGATCAGTATTTGATGTTTGACTCCCACCACCCTTTAGATCACAAGCTGGGGGTCATCAGAACCCTGCAACACAGAGCTGAGAACATCCCCACTAGCACAGAGGCGAAGGCCAAAGAAATGAAACATCTCATAGGAGCCCTTAAAACTTGTGGATATCCAGACTGGGCCTTTGTCAAAAGAAGCAGAAGGAAAGAAAAGAACACGAATACCAACAGTGAAGGGGAAAAGCAAGACAGGACAAAGAACATGGTCATCCCATATGTAGCAGGGGTCTCCGAGAAACTAAGAAGAGTTTTCAAAAAAACACCGTATCCCTGTCTGCTTTAAACCGAGCAACACTCTGAGGCAGCAATTGGTACATCCGAAAGACCCAATACCGAAACACAAGAAAAGCGACATCATATACGCAGTGCAGTGAAGAATGCTCTGATTTGTATGTGGGGGAGACCAAACAACAACTGCATCAACGTATGGCCCAGCACAGAAGAGCCAATTCCTCGGGTCAGGACTCAGCCGTGTACCTGCATCTTAAGGATAAAGCACATACCTTTTGAAGATTGTAATGTTAACATATTGGCAAAGGAACGTGACTCGTTCAAGAGAGGTGTTAAGGAGGCCATTTATGTGAAAATAAAGAAACCAAGCCTAAATAGAGGTGGGGGGGTTCGACACCAACTGTCTGCCATGTACAATGCTGTTTTAACACCTTACTCTGGGCGTTCCTATAACACCTTTTAGCCATTATCCAATCACACCTTTAACACCTGGCTGTGATATGCTAATTGGGATTTTCCAGGGTACATAAGTCATTCTGAATTGAGAAAGCCAGTCGGATGACTAGCGAAACGTCTTCAAGAGCTAAACTTCAAGTCCAGTTGATCTAATTGAATACAACAGATATACCATGACCTGGATGAATGAGAACCTTCACAAGCAGACATTGAGGAGGTAACAGAGGGGAGGGGGAAAGGGGGAGTGCTGCACAGAGATATGACACCATGGTTAAACAGAGTCACTGACAGAGATAGGATTAAGGCAGCACAGAGCACATGAATGTAACTTTGCAAAGGGGCAATGTGTTTTTTTCACTATAGATATCCTTTAAGTTTAGCTAAAGAAATCGATTACTGTTACACCCACACACCTTCAAACTCCTACAGCTAAAAGAAAATGTTACTTGATTCAAGCAGTTATTTCAGCTTTCAGTGCAGCTTACCTTCCCATAGCAAAGCAGTTTTACTTTCACTATAACACAAAATCACTGGGTGAATTCTATTGGCTGAAGTGAGGCACAGATCACCTCCACTGCAAATGCTCCACACTCCATTTGTGCCTCAGTTTTAGGAGGGGGTGCATACATAGAGGATGCATGCATACTAACTAGGAGTGAGCTGAACAGGACATGAGGAGATCTAGTGACAGGGAGCACTGAGAGCAAAAAGGGATCAAGTTCCTGGCAGCACTAAAAATAGAAAAGGATAAAGGCAAGTCCATTTTTTTTTTTTTCAGTTTAGTGTCCCTTTTAAGCAAGCAATTTTTTCAGGTTAAAATTTCTGCAAACTTCTGCTAAAATTTTTAAAATCACTTTTCAATTCATTTATACTGAGCGGGAGGTAAAGGAGCCGTCTTACCTCCTGTTCTTCAATAAAACGTTCAGGAGCCATGAATGAAGTTACAGAACTTACCCGATCTTTCGCTCCTCTGACGGGTCCCGACGGACTTAGTGCGCTAAGCCTAGCTCTTGAAAGTTTTATTGAAGAACGGGAGGTAAGCCGCAGCTCCTCTACCTCCTGTTCTTAAATAAAACTGAATTGAAACTGATTTTAGCAGTGGCGATACCCTTTAAATTTAAATGATTTTGTTTTTCCTTTATGTTGTTGTCTTGTCAATATGATCATATTATGATTGCTATTCCCAAAAATATGCAGCCACATCAATATTGGCAATTAATTGGTGAGGACACAATCTAAATGTCTTTTTATGTTAGTTCATGTACAAAACTATGCTTTGCATAACATGTTTAGTGTCCCTTTGAAGATCTCCTGTAATTGAGAAGTTGTTTTAGATAAATCCTCACCTGCCTCCTTTGTTGGAAATATAGAGGAATATATGGGCACTGGGTACTGTGTGAACTAGTCTTTTCTATTGCTCTTGGGTTCTTTAAAGTTTAAAATTAGGAAATTGTTATTGTGGTATGTTCTTTTCTCAACAAAAACTTGTTTCTTGGCCAAAATTTATAGTGTTAAAAAAAATATATATATATATATAGTCTTTATGTAGAAAACTATGATTTTAAATCAAGCCTTACTGACTAGTGATATACATTGTGATTTAAATCAAATCCACCCTGCATCCTGTAACTGCCTCTTCCTAGTCCTCATCCCCTTACCTATGAACTGATTTTCTCTAGTGAAAGGTACCCCAGCCCAACCACTGTTACTTTTTTAAAACAAGCCAATCACAGACGCAGCTCCCAGTCCAGCCCCTGTTTGCAACTTCCGGCAATCTAAGCTTGTGGTTGGGGTAGGGCTGGGGTACCGTATACTACAGAAAATTTCTATTTGGGGTTTGGAGATGTACTTTATCTTGTTGGGTAATGTTTGAAATGTTTACTGAATAGAACCAACAAATAATGGCTCTACATCTTGGTTCTATTGTCTTGGTTAGTGCCAGGCAGAACTGGATTAAATAATTTTTTTTTTTTTTTCTTTGTTGTGTAGTAAGTTTTCATTACATGTTGATGCTGAATAATGTTATGATTTTTTTGTTTGCTTGTGCCATTAAGCGAAACAAGAGATTCGAAGACAGAGGACAAAGGCTTGGAAGAAGTTGCAACAACTGAAAGATGAGGAGGAAAAGAAGAAACAAGCTGAGGATGATGAGCGCAGAAAAAGAGAAGAAGAAATAAGGAAGATTAGGGACCTGTCAAATCAAGAAGAACAGTATAATAGGTTTATGAAGCTTGTAGGGGACAAGACTCGTCGTACCAAAGTATGTATTAACCTAAATCTATTTTCATGGGGAAAGTGAAAGGGCTCTTAAAGGAATAGTTCACTCAAAAAACAAACTATTACGTCACTCCTGGGGAATCAATTTGAAGAATGGGAGGTAAGGCATAGCTCCTTAACCTCCCAGTCTTCAATCAATACATTAAAGGAATGGTTCACTTTTTGAGTGAAAAAACTGATGACTTGTCTGTAGACTGCCTGCAACCCTAACTGCTATTTTTACAAGTTTATTA